>VZTU01000841.1:688-113614 GCA_013400835.1 Zapornia atra
GAGATAAGGTACTATTGTGATTAATACTGTGAAGTTGGTACAGAACACACCAGTGAGTATTCAAATAGCATACACAAATTTAAAAAACTCAGAATTCATCAGACTGGAATGCAAAAGTGAGTCATGTTGTCTCTCTGAGACAACTCCTTCTTGGGGAAAAAAAGAGAAGTGATGTTTAGACTTACAATTGGGTTACTATGATTTTCAGAATTAGCAGGGACAACTATTAGAAGGCATATTCAAAGAATTATACTTCCTTTCCTGCTAGTAAAACACAAATGTAAAAAAGATTTTTGTATCACAACGTGTTATCCATAGACAGGAAATCTTAGCAGCTTTGGAAAACAGAATCAACAAAAGGCTGATGCTCTTGAAAACTGAAAAATAAAACTGGCATTGAATCAAGTAGACTAAATATTAATAAAAAAAGCACTCCACAACATTTTGCTTATAAGAATTTTTTCTCTTTTTTTTTTTTATTAAAAAGTTCAACGAATATTATGAGTATCATCTAAACACCACAGAAGTCAGAATATTTCCATTGATTTTAGGGGAGTTCAGAACGGTTCAATTCTTGTGCCACACGGGTTTATGTGCACAGAGTCAGGGTAAATGTACTGCAAAATCAGTGCACAATTTACACAGCTAAAAAGACGATGGAAAAAGCAATGACCTCTGTGCTGAGAAGAAAGGAGTAAAGAGCTGTATCCAACTCATCTGTTGCAAAAACATAAGGGTTGGTACACAGTAAGGTGTTATGCTGTGAACACTCTCTGTTGTAAATACAACACAGTAACTTTTCCTTAGAAAAAGCTGTGCAACAGGAACAATCCCTCACACGCTAAGGAAAACACTGGGAAACCGGTTTTGTTTCTCTTTCCTCTGCTGGTTAGGAAACGCATAGTTATCTATGTGCATCTACTGCTCTGTTTGGGGAAATTATTCATGCCAAAATTAATTTGTGCTTGATTATTCAGCAAAGGATTCCATAAATACTACTGAAAAATAGGATTGACCAGAAATAATGAAAAGCCACTAGATAGAAGCCACTGACCACAATTCATTAAGAGGTTTTTGTGCATTAAAAAAAAAAAATCTTTTATTTTCTAGAAGTTCAGAGAAAGATCTGCTATGACTATAAATTATGGTGAAATGTGAGGGAAACGGACTGAACACCAGGAGTACTTAAGCAACTCATAGTACCCAGTAAACCTGGAGGGTTAATGTACACACATATGGAAATCAATTTTAAAATGCATATTCACTGATTCAGATACCAAAGCAGAGAAACATAAGTCCTTTGGTATGATTTATTAGGAGTCCTTAGTTTCCTCTACTACAAATAAAATCAGTGGATAATCTGAAAACATAAAAAAATTAACTGTCTTAAATATCAATTTCTTAATACTTAAGCTTTGCAGTTTGCCAGACAAGCAATCCATTTTCAGCTATGTTACACGACAGGAGTGTTGGACTTCAGATCTGAACAACACTCAGACCGTAGTGATTCACAATTAATGTTTGTCTTTGTAATTCAGATCACTAAATACATACGATTTATTTATTTTTGGGATTTGTTGCATTTTCGTGTTGAAAAATACTATGCCTGCTGATTATTAGGCTTACACAATGTTCTAAATGGGCACAGCACCGTTTTTAAAAACATACCTACCTACTGTCACAGCATTCTGATACAGGTATTATGCCACATTCTGGCCATGTACATCACAAAATTTATATTCCTACTCTGTCACACATTGCATACTGAAAACATCGTAACAGCCTGTTAATGGTTTAACAAGAAGCAAAATGACAAATACGGGTTTGGAATATCAACAGCTCGAGTCTGTCCCCACTGACATGGCTTTATGTGGCACATTTTTTTTTAGTCCCTTGCGATTCAGCCTCTTTTTCAATCACAGATTTAGAATGTATTTGGACTCCTCTTTTTTTTTCCCCTTTGTGCACTACTAAAATAAATGTTTATGTCTTATTTTATTTATTGTCTATCATGCATACACATCTGGGTGGTTACTAGCAATGAAACAGGAGACACATCATAACCTGCAGAGTTAGTGACAGTTAATAGGCATATAACCAGGATGTGAATTTACATTCCAGCAGTAGATGGCATCAGCTTGATGACCACACTTGCAAAAGGTTTCATCAGTACAGAACTGCACCCTCTCGTCTTTCCCTCAGAAGTGAGTCTGATTCTTCATCATACCCCTCTGAATCCATCCACTGCCTAGGGAAATCACTGGGCTCTGGATCAGGCCCTTTGCCTGCTACAGCCCCATGGAACTAGTTGAGGACTGCCTCATTTGAAGGAAATACTTTTAAAAGATTTGCTCTTTATTTGTAGAGAAAATTTTGTTGAATGCTTATTACACAAAAAGAATAGACCACACATTGTACATTTCTTTAAAAAATTTGTTAAGAATATAATAGTAAGGAATTACAGCTTGTTAAAGGAAGCTGCACATGCAAAATTGTGCAATAAAGTATCCTCCTCTAGATGTCTCAAAAATATTTTAAAAAACAGTCTGGTATTACTGTGTGAAAAATTTCAGTTTACTTTAGGGCTTTGTGGGCTCCTTGGATGAATCTTAAAAATTTAGTAATGCACTGCAAACAGGATCAAGCCTAATGACAAATGACCTGCAGCTCATTTTTCAAGAATTAGCTCAAGCAAAGATACGTTTAGGTTAATATCAGCCTTACAAGTTAGCCATAGGTCGACCAGATACTAAAAATACATCTACAGAACAATGGAAAACAAATCTCAGCCATTCAGCAAATTTCCTACTTTGAAGACACAACAAATAGGTTTTATGCTGCACCAGTCACCATTATCTACTGAGAAAGAATAAAAAGTGGGAAATAGTTTTTTCTGCTTTTACTAAGAATGCTTTTTCACTAATTTTGCTCCAACTCCCCGCATAAGATAAGGGGAAAACTTCATCTGATCAGAATAGACCGATCATAACTTTGATAAATGAAACCTTTCCAGTTTTTGTTGAAAATTCCATCTAAATTAATTCAACACAAAATCTGCTAGAAAAGGAGTTTATGACCCTGTTTCATAAATGGTAAAACCTTAATGCAAGATGCTTAAGCCAATATGCGATTCTAACAAAGAGCTAAATAAAATGACTTATCCAAGATGTGTGGGCTCAGGAAGGGGTGTGATGGGAAAAAAATAGAGCAAGAAAAAAGCAGACATCCATTAACTGTCTTTGGACTTTCAAAAGATTTGGAAGACTACGGTAATGTGAAGTTAAAGCTACTGCTCAGATGCATGCAAATAATTTGATTTCTTTTCTTTGCAATGTATTACTCCAGGGATTCCCTGTAACATTTTGTAGTACAGCAAAAATATTTCGTACTTTGCAATAATTTACAACCACGGTATTACAGAAACCACCATCATTTGAAACCTACAAGAAGATAAGACACTAAAATTCTGCTACCCTTTTTTCCCCCCTCAGCATTTAAATTACCTAAGTTGCTGCTGAACTTACTGAAAACCTGAGAAACATTCTATGATTATGTAAAGCTGTATTTTTGGTCAAAGAACCACTTTTAGCAATCAAAGCCGTGACTGTACAGAATATAATAGATTTCATGCCCCCAAAACACATGTCAGTCTTTTACAACTAATAGTGAAAAAGATACTCTCTTTCTGAGCAGAGGGGACATCCATCACATATATAGAATCTGCATTCAGATGGTTACCAAGTGAGTTAGAAGCAATCATACAGCATAAAACTCTTCGCTAGAAACCAGAGCACTCTGGGAATGAGAATCATTGACTGCTCCCTAAACTTATAGTAACAAAGACTCCAAAACAACTACCTGGCTGATTCATTCTGTTCCTAAAGCCAATTAGATAGATTCAATGAGGTAAACTTTTGCACGAAGGTAATTTTAGGGGTTTTATCTCATATTTACTCTTCTCCACCAGGAGGCTGATTTTTCTTAGCAATTGCTCTGAATGCAGAACCTAAGAAAGAGTCCCACTTTGGTCATAAGAAGATTCCAGGGCCCCCAAAACAGAGTCCAAACTTGCCATTATACCGCCGGGGAAAAAACCCACCTACAACAGTCATTACCACACAGAGGCAGAAAAGCTGGACTAACTGGAGGAGACTTTAATAAATTAGAATACTTAAGTGGTAAAGCATGAATGGACCTTGCTATGCTCAAATACTGCCCAGTTTAGATGTCACAAAAGGGTCACAGGTATGTGTGAGGAAAAACCCAACGCAGCTAAGAAGGTTCCACTGCCATTAGGAATGAGGAAAGAAAAGCCTAGGCCTGTTCACCTGAAACCTGGTTTCACAGGCATCCCAAGATGAATTCCCGCCTTCTCTACAAAATAGTTTCTACTTAGAATTTACTGCTTAGAAATAGTAATTTACACAGCTTTTCACAAAGATTGGTTGTCTTCTCTGCTTCCACCTCACCAGGAAAGAAGACAATCTGGGGGTGGGATGAAAAGGAAACTGTATCCATCACTAAAACTGTGATGGATACAGGAATGATCTCTCACAAAGTAGGGCATTTTCCCTAGTTATCCCATTTGTTGCAACTCTACAGCAATGTCACATTACAAACAGGATGGCATGCGACGTAAAGAGTGTGTAGGAGATGCCACAGCTTCAGTTAAGCCTGGGAAAAAAGCCAAACAAAATGGTATGAACGGATACGTATTTTAATATAGATCAATGAATGAGTGAATCCTCTGTTTAGCTCTAGTTTTCACTGAAGTACTCACTGTAGACTTACAACTAAACACACAATACTGCAGGGAGGCGATTAAACTTTAGAATGACAAATGGTTATGTATTTTTCTGTAACTGACAGCTGCAAACATTGGCTACACTCATTAAAAGAAAACAGACCCCAATTTCAATAAAATGAAAGTTGCAAAATCTGAACCATCATTTATAACATGAATAAATTGAGAAAGGTATTCGAAAATAAAGGTAATTACTGCAAGGATTTCTGAGTCACCCTCTGATAGGTGAAAAATCCATCTGCCTGGAAAGTAATATCCTTTGTGACACCAGCTACACAGCTGCGAGAGATGAGCTACTTTAAGAAGCGTCCATCCTCATTTAATACTGCTTGATGAAACATAGAAAAATAAAATATTCTGCTCTTTATGTATTTATTGTATTGTTTAAATACTAAAAATTTTCTTCTTGATTGCTAAATCAGTATTATACAGGTTGGAAATTTATTTACAGTTTCTTACAATAGGATCACTACCTGTCAGCGTCAGATGATATCATTTTCAAGCTGGTGGCAGCTTTCTTGCTGTGACGTGACAAATGTAATTAAAACTTTGGTTTCAGATACATTTGCCTTTTACTTGTGGTGAAAACTGCTTCCACATCCTGAATCTAGACTAGAGGGTTGAGCAAAAATACCAACTTTTCCTATAACCGGGTTAGGACTTGCAGACTGAAGTGAAAAAGCGTTGTTGAGAGTCCCTCAGAAGAATTGTATTTTTATTTCTTTTGTAAGCAATGTGGAAAAAGCAGGGTATTTGTGCCAGGGTAAAAAAAAAAAAAGGATAAGAAAAAGGTTTTATTCTCTGAGTTCAGTCAGTATATTTCACACATATTGGGAAACTCAGAAGAAATCCTTCAAAGTTACATTTCTTAAAGAATCCAACAGTTCCATATTTTTCCTGTACTAGGGACCTCAGAGCTGGACACAGTACTCCAGGTGGAGTCTCAGGAGAACAAAGTAGAGGGTCAAAATCAACTCCCTTGACCCACTGGTCACACTGGTTTGGATGTAGCCCAGGACATGGTCGGTTTTCTGGGCTGCAAATGTGCATTGCTGGCTCATGTTGCATTTCACACCAGTCAACAACCCCAAGTCCTTCTCAAGGGCTGCTCTCAACCCAAATTCAAGGCAATGATAAAAGCAGATCCCATTTTACATGCAGTTTGCAATAACTTATGTACATTTGAGGATATGACAGAAAATCAGAAATAACCTGAACCAAATCTCTATTACTAATTACTAAGCAAATGATTATGAAATTTCCTATCTGCATCCAAGCTTTGTGGCTGTCTCTACTGCCAAAATCTACAGACATACACATTTATAAATCCTGCAGGTATATCAGAAATACACATCAGGTAAGACAGAAACTATGTCACTGAGGAATGATGAGATGTAGCAGAGAGATCTTTAAGTTATCATTTGAAAAAGGTAGATTTGAAGTTGTCATTAATGCAGGCAGAAAAAGGAAGGTCTTTTCAGTTAACAGTGGAAGACCATGCTAAAGAGCTGAAGAAAAGTGGGCCTCTATCTAATATTCCCTATTAATTCTAATCATAACCTATGCAAATTACTTCAGCTAAACCAAAAACCATAGATTGTATTTCCAGGAAATACGACAGATCCTTCACCCTTCTCCCAGTCACAAATACGCAGGAGCATAGGAGAGTATTTTAGTATTCCTGCCAGAGAAACATATACTCCTGCTTGGTCAACATAAATGATTGCACATATTTTCATATCCAACAATGCATTAAGTTCTTGTGCTCAGGATCTTGCAGTATTTTTGCAATAGGATTTAATGTGCTATTTATAATTTAAACACTGAACAGCTTTGATTATCAATATGCACATATATCATAAGAATATATTTGATCCCCTGAAAAAGACTTTTCTATATAAAATTGCTCATCTAATGATTCTGCACACAATTTTTATTTTGTTTGCTTGCTTTTGTTTGTATCTTACAGACTTATCAGTTATTTAGGCATTTTTGATTTAGGAGATTGGTTGCCTTGTTTTGTAAATTCATAACCAAGAAAGTAATTAAAATAACTCATAACTCTGAGAAAACAGTCTAACTCCATCTGAATCTCTGATAATTAGTTCTTAGGACAGTTTCTAGCCCTTTTTTCTTACAACACCCCTAGTTGTATGCCCCTAGTTGAATTGGCATATTAGAGGAAGATGGGACAAAATGGACCAAAGGAGGTTAAATATCTTGTCCAAAGGCTAGCAGAGGTCAGGAAGGCCAACTACTGTATCTTTTCTGAAATGCAGATAGCTGTAACGTGAGCAATCTGTTTTATCTTAATTCTTCCCTGAAGCATTGTCAAATGGTGGCTCTTGGAGAGCTTCGTATTCTACAGCAGGTGAATTTCATGTAAACACCCTGTGTTCTGTTATACAGGTGCAGAGTTTTCAAGCATTGTAGATGATTCTGAGCCTTCTATTAATTATTTCAGGGGAAAATAATACCGTATACTGCAGGTATATTATAGGATACACTTCTAGTTTCTCTTACATACAGACAACATATTCTATCACATTTCTTAATTCATTAGATAAACAAGACATCTGCACATTTATTGCTCTTGTCTGCATTTGCAGCAAATCAAGAAGCTACAGACAGGAAGTCTCATATACCAAACCAAGGTTATTTCTTATTGTCCTTGTCCAAAGAAATGCAGCTCTTATGACTATCTGTTTTACAACAGGGTAGTGAGAATGCGGAGGCATGTGAGAGAAGGTCAGACAAAACTGAGGGAAAGTTTGATCTTTTGAAATACCTTGATTCTTAGCTATTCAATGAGCTGGAATGCACCACTGAATTTAGACAATAACTTGTAGCATTAATGAAAAAAACTTCTATTAATTTATGTAAAATATTAAATTAGATTTACACTCTAAATTGCGAGAGCCTATAAATTACAGAGCTTCCCAGACTCTCTGGGGCATTTTCTTTGCTATGTTCCCTTTCCGTTTCCCCCGCATCCTTGTACCAGGGTTGCAGAGGAATACTTGGAATGAAACTTTATCAGTCTTCAACCACACCCCCACTACAGAATTCTCTCCTGGGGAGCTCTTTCCAACACTGCAGCCCTTTTATCTGGTCTGATCACAACAAAGGGGAGTCTCTAATCTTTGTCTCACCTGAGCTATGCTGGTGGCAGCATATCTATTGCATGTAAGTGGACTTAGCATCCCTTCCTCTAAGTGAATGACGGCAATTGAAGATGGCACATTCTTTATCAACTGGAGGAGAGGACTGGGTTGCAAACAGCAAGCAAGAACTCACACTTCAATATAAGGAGACTTTCAGTTACTAAAAATGCAACAGCTAAAGCAAACCTGTATTTTAAATGCATAAACTGTATTTTTGAGTTACTTGCAGAGAATAAGCACAGAATCATACTACAGCATTTTCACAGAGTTGCTTTGGAAAGCTGAGCTGCACTTTAAACAATAATATGAAGAGTGTCTAGACTGTAAAGAGTATTAAAATCAATTGTGGGAGTATAGATCACTCTATCATACACTATCCAAAGACTGTAATTGTAAGTTAGCATTCCATCTACATTTAAGTCTAACAAGATAAAATTGCAAAAAAATTAAGTTAATGTCTGACATCATTGTACATAATAAATATGTCCTCCATTCCATAAGGGAATTAAAAGGGCGTACATTTATTGTACATATGCCAATTTTATCTCTGATGTAACTCTAAGGAATTAGATGATGGGTCATTTGCGCAAGTAGCACACACAAACAAAACAGGTCAGATTTTAAGGCCAGTGTGCAAGCAAACCTTTAAAGTCAATGGGATTAATCTATGTCCTCATTTTCCCAACAGCACTTAGAGTTTTAACAGTGGTTCCAGTGTAATCACACTAGCTCCATGCTACCACAAAACCTGAACAATATTTCAGCAAATGAATATTATAAGGTTTTGTCATATGCTTTACAGTATGATGACAGGACGGAAACTAAAACTAATTTGCAAATGGAAATGTGGATTTTTTAACATACGGTGCCAAACTTGGAGGTATTGCCTTTCATTCCCTGTTTAACCAAGCTCACAATAGCAAGAACAAATTTTCATTCCATAGGGAAAAAAAAGTTTGACACTTTGATTGTTTCAAAGATAGAATGTGTAATGAATGTATATCCAGTGGATAATGTCTAATCAGACATGTAGCACCGACTTGGCTGATCAATTCTGAGAAGCCTGCATGTCTCTTATTTTTTGTTTTTCTTTCATTTTTGCTTTTTGTTTGGTTTGGTTTTGGTTTTGTGAGAGGAAATGTGGTGAGGTCCTGGCACAGGCTGGCTAAAGAGGTTGTATCTGCCCCCTCCCTGGCAGTGTTCAAGGCCAGACTGGATGGGGCTTTGGGCAGCCTGGGCTAGTGGAGGGTGTCCCTGCCCATGGCAGGGCCGTTGGAACTAGATGGACTTTGAGGTCACTTCCAATCCAAACCAGTATCTAATTCTATGATTCTATGAAATTGGAAAGGCATGGCTCTTCTGTACTTGTTCATTGGCTTGAACAAGAAAGAGAAAAATCTGTCTTTCACATAAGAAAGAGAGAAAGTGTGTAGCAACAGTGAAAACAAAGGGTAGTGGTATTGTTTTGAAGGAAAAGGGTGAGGAGGAGAGGAAGCAAAGGTCTCAAGGACTCAGAGATCACACTGGCTGAAAAACTCTTTCAAACACAAACAAAAGGGATAAACTGTATGGCTGTGTGAGAACATATGTCACACTGATAGTTTTGAAACAATGAGAATTTAATGCACAGGCTGCAGACTCTGCAGCAAATGCACACAATTGCAGCAAGAAACCTGAAGGCCGCATTCCTGCAGCTCAGAATGTCATTAGATGCTTAAATAATATTACTCCTATTTATTTGTAATTCTCAGAAAGCCATGCACCTTCTGAAATTAATAAGCAGTGTTCCAAACTACACCAGCTTCCCCAGATTTAATCACCATTAAACCGTTTATGACGGTTTCTCCACAAGGGACTTAATATTCTTTGATATTCTTATGTATAATTACTTCTTATAATAGGTGCATAGCTATTAAGTGATGTACTGCTAAAGCTCCAGGTTTCAAATGGATAAATATTAGCCTAATGTGCTCAATCAATGCATAGAAATAGCTTTAAGCACTTTCGCTGCAAGGGAAAATATTTACCATATATCATAGTTAGATTAGCTTGAAGCACTAAGCAGCTGATACAAGGAGGATTGAAAGCCTGGAAATCACTTTAAAAGTCCTTGCATTTCTGTGAAGGACATCTACAAGAGAGAGGGAGAAAAGAAGCAGCAAGTTCCGTTACCTTGAGCTTCCTATAAAACAGAGTACTTAGGATCAGAACCATGTCAGAATATTTGCTTCATGAAACACAAAATGCTCCTTTCTATACAGAAAAAAAATCACAGGAGGATACAAAGAGTTTCTCATCTCTTTAGTTTACTGAGTTTTTCAATCCAAATGACAGCAACTCTGGAGTAGGTTGTTAATAAATAAACCTCCTCCACTGAAGTTTGTGCTGTAGCTGGTGTCACGCCTGACGAGATATACAATGAGTACATTAGACCTAATTGCACAACTCCTAAACAACGTAACTTTTAATAAAAATAGTCAAGTAATGCCTTCAGTGCTTCTCAATCTGAAGATGAGGGGTAGGTGGAATAATTTCTATATAACTTAGAGAGACTGCAATATTGTATTCAAACTGAGCTGTTTGATTTTCTTCCTCATCCTCATTTAATAAAGTAAAAAACAAACTTCAAACTGTTATGTGGATGTGGAGTCAGTGTTTTGGGGATTCTTTCTGCATGGAGAAAAATTTACTTGCCTCAAGAGTAGTGCTATAATCAAGATAATAAATTTAGCTGGAACTGCAGGTACATATAGATAGAAAACAAAAAAAATCTGTACATCATTTTATTTTTCCACTGCAGAGAGTTAAAGTTGCCCTTAGCAAACATCTCACATGTAAATAATAATCTTTACATTTTTTGTTACTTTTTGGTTAATTGCCAAATTAATTCTTGGTTCCTGAAGTGTACTGAATGTGAACTGATTGCCTGGATATGTTAAGTGGGCTGAATATATAATTTTCCAAATTACAGGCTGTTTACCATCTGATTTGATTATTGTTCTTGCTTTTGTCATTTAGTATCAATGTTGGACATTTTCTTACATGTGGGAACCAAACGACAGAATTCATGAATCTTATCAAAATATTCTTAGCAGTAGTGTTAAAATGTTTTTGCCATTGCTAATTTTACTCAAGCACTCAAAAATACTGCTACATTACACTCCTCTTTAGTGTTCTGAACACTGTTTGTTTTGCTTCTCCTTTGTTTTTTTTCTGGCTAAATAGCGCATTACTGACCACTGACAGGTAACACTAAGATATGGACTAATTTAAAATAAAATATCCATCTCACTCTCCTTTTGAACTAGTTTATGGTTAAACTGTGAGTAACTAAACTTTACAAATTACTCATCTTTCAGTTTCTCAAAAAGGAACTGGAGTATGCAACAACCCTGCACGAAAGAAAAGTTTACTTTCCTTGGAGCTTGATTTAATTCAAATTCAATACTATTCTTTCAACAGCAAATAGATTTTACTGAATAACATTAACAAAAATGAGAAATTACTTGAAAGCGGAGTGCAAGACAGTAAAGTAAAATGATCTCAACCACAGCTTTTAAAAGGAAGTTTTTATAACTTTTGAAAGATAGCCACACAACGTGAGGACAGAATTATGTTCCTTTTAACTCAAACTCTTTTTTCATAAATGATTTCTTATTTCACATACAATGGAATTGCTGTCACCTCTAGTAAATCAGGCTATTTCATCATTTTCTTTAGCAATTTTTCCATGCTTTCTTAATGAATTTGATGGCAGGCTAAAACCAGCAAGGACAGAAACAACATGTCTGCCATGTCTGCAAAGATATAGGACAAAAAATAACTGCAAGAAAGGCTCCTCACATTATGATGTCTCAGTCTTAGAAAGCAGGAGCAGGACAAAACCAGAGTTTTGGTGCCTTACTTGAAAACAAAATCCACAAATGCCAATTTTACAGCTCAGTTTTTGCCCAACTCTAATGTGACTGAACATTCCCTGCGTTTTTTCAGACTAAGATTGAAGAGTCATTTTAAGCTTGAATTTCAACGATAATATTTTATATCACCGGATCATGAGAGCTGGAATCACTATGTTTCCTGAAGGCATTCTCCATCTTTCATTAGCCAAAATAATGTTTCCAACCCTGATGGCTGCCAACGCAGTGAAGAAGCCAGCCACTGACTGTAAATGGACTAATTTCTTTTATTGCAGAAGAGCTGAAACCCACTGACTGTCTGAAGTAGAAAATTATTGTAATTCCATGGTCTTTACCCTTCCTTTCTGTTAATGTATTTGTTTGGTTTTATCCTCGAGATTTTCTGACTGTTTGCTAATGGAAGATTTACATGACAAATGCATAACTTTACTAACGTATGACATTGTTGCAAGGCTTTGTAAATTAAAAGGTGTATACACACTGACCTAAATTATGTAGATCTGTGAAAAACCCAGGAAAAAATATTTAGCATGA
This sequence comes from Zapornia atra, assembly GCA_013400835.1. Lineage (NCBI taxonomy): Eukaryota > Metazoa > Chordata > Aves > Gruiformes > Rallidae > Zapornia > Zapornia atra. The sequence continues at coordinate 13,108 of VZTU01000841.1, forward strand.
GGGATGTTTGCACAATTATATCTGCAAAGGCTGAACAGGACAGGAAGTAACTTATGGTGAAATTAGTTTTCTTCCATTTTCTGTGCTAGGTATACTAGTGTTATTTCACCTCCTCCTGGCCCATCAGTTATATTAGTTAGTTTCTTCTTCAAACAGAAGAGAATAAGGTTACTTTGCAGCTGCAGTACTTGGAATACTGTATCTCTAGAAAGAAGAGGTTTTGCCCAGATGACAGCGTAGAATTTTCTTGGCAAATAAAGTTGAAATTCAATTGTTATGAACAAGAGCCCAGAGTTTCAGAAATGCTCACTACTCATCAGCTCTCACTGTTCTCAGTGGGAACAGCTGGGCGCCGAGCGCTCCTGAAAACAACCAGTCTCTGCACTAGACGCCCGACTTGGAGCTGCAGCGTTATGAAGCTGTTTTTAAAACCGGGCCCAGTATTATTTATTGGTGTATTGTAAGGCAGGGTGATAAGATCCTTTGCCTAGGACTATGCACTATACATTTTTACAGTACTATAAAGAATTATAGGAACATGCAGCAAAGACAAAATGTGCATTCATGAATGTGGTTAACATAACCAATTAACATTATGCAAGTAAATGAGCTATTTGTTTGTTACTGCATTGTAAAAGAAATAATATTTGCATGCTCAATTTACCTCATACAAAGGGATCTAATCTGTTGATTCCCAAATACACTGTGAAAAGAAATGTGCATGTGAAATCAATGGCTAATTGCACATGCAAACCCTATACTGTTTTAATTGTAATAGTTCTTTCTGCCCATAAAAGTGCACAAGTTCAGTTTATGCATTCAAATAATCTAATTTTACCAGGTGTCTATTAAATTGAATTTGCCATTGCAAGATGCACTTAAGGACATGAAAAAAATGTGGAAAGGGTAATTCTGTAATCCAAAAGCAACTCCATATGAAGTGCATATTGCTCCACAACCAACTTATCCAGATTCTACTATCTTTATTAGATTTTAGTTCTTAACTCATTATTGAAGCACAGTTCAAGGATGAATGAACTACCTTATGTTCATTATTTGTTCTCAGAATTATTTAATAAAATCTTGCCACGGGTCTACAGTTATGTTAGTCACTGATCAAAACGAAGAGATGTACAGAGAGCATCATCACACAACAGGAGCTAAAAACTCAGCTTTTGTCATAGCATTATTTATGTCCTTAGAAAAAAATCTCTGCAAAATCAGAATAATGTAATGGGGAAGGAGGGACTACTATTGAAGGTAACATCTCCTTCCCAGTCTCACTATTCCACCAGTCTCACAACATGTGCTTCCTGATACAGCTTTAAATAATACTCATGGAATAAAAAAGTATTCTATAAGACTATGAGTTTAATTTTTCTTGCAGCCGGATATATAAATGTCACAACAGTGAATCTTCACAGAGATTCAGAAAACAAGAGAATTGAAAAAGTCTGTAAGAGGAATCTTATGGAAGAGGCAAGAAGAAAATGGGATGAGGAGGTTTGTAACAGCAGCAAAAATAAGCAAAGAGGGATCCAACCAACTTTTGTTTCCACATTGCAAGCTAAAAATTAAATTTTAAGTATTGATAAAGAAATGCTATTTTTAGTTGCTGACAAAGTATATTTAGTAGTGCTCGAAACCACAATAAACACTGCACTGCAGTGCCATTGTTTCATTCAATATTCAGAGCGCAATCACGGGACACAGGGTGCTGCACAAACTCCACTTTTTGTTGCCTGGTTCAGTATCACACAGGCTGCAAAGTCCTTAGTGACTCCATTTGAATGATTCATAACACAAACTTTGGAGTGGGGCAACAGTATGAGTAATTCTGCAGGTGGCAAGACACACGACCTGCATATTGAGGGAACCAGAGGCTTTGTGATTCTTAAGCGCTGCCTCATTATGGAGTGATGAACTAATAGCTGTGTTAGTTGCTGCCACCAGCTCCTTGGACAAATGGGAAGCCACCAGTGTCACAGAACACACATATCAAAATCCTTGTTCCTGCTGAAAGCAGGAATGCAAAGAGCAATTTGTTTTTCTGATTACTGTATCTAGGACATCACCTAGCATACAAAAAGGCCTTCGAAATACCCCATTTCATCTGCCTCTGCTAAGAAACAAAAACCTGAGAAATATGAGCCCCTTTGTAGAGCTGGCCACTTCCTGAAACCAATGTATTATCACTTGGCCAAAACAAAATTGACACAAAGTATATTCAGATAATCAGAGAAATAATGTGTTTCTCATTTTCACTTGGCCTCTGGACAACAGCAAACCTCCAGAATTAAACATTGGGACTAATTGGGTTAAGTATCTTTTCTTCTTCTAGTCTATTCCACCAATTTCAGGGCTGCTGCAGTAAAGACCTGTGATTCTACAGGAAGACTGAGAAATCCCTATTTCTCTGTAGAACTCTGTAAAATGTACTGTGCTGAAGTACTGAGGGAATGTTTCCAAGGAAACCTCAATGAAAGGAGAACTTCACCTGATTTTCTTTTTTATATCCAATATGATGTTCAATGAGAGGTGTCCTAAGGCTTGTAAACCTTTTCAACTGAACTTTGGACAATTCATGGACTTCAAAGAAACTGCAGAAAATAAAATAATTTTTTTCAGCTCAACTAAAACTAAGCACCAAACTCATTTGAATTGCATATGCATTCTAATTTTTAGAGCAGAAGTAAACCTGACAAGAATATTAGCTATTTCTGAATGCAGTAAATAAAAATTAGGCCTGGATCTGCCCTTCTTCTGTGCATGCATTTGAACACACTGTTTAGTGATGCTGGTTTCAGTGGAGCAGCTTTTGAGTTACTTTTGGAAGGTATCACACGTGGATCCCACTTCAAATGAACTACTGAAACAGTTCTGCAAAGGCTTATTATAAGGGTCTAGTAATAGATCAAATAAGACTTTATTGACCAAATTCCATAATGGTCCCTCTTCATTGGCCTGGAGCCTTGATAGACAATAGCATCAAGGAAATCAGTCACTGACTGAGTTTTCACTTGCTCTGATAACTTTAAGCAGCTAGCTGCAACCTTCATTTTCATTTCTTTCCCATCTCTTTCTTTCCTCTTCATTACTGGCTGGATATTTTACGATTAAATATGCATGCGAATAAAATCTAGAACCTGTAAGCCCATCCTTCTGGTCAGACTTACATTGCTTTTCTAGAGAAAATGGGGTTCACCAGGGAAATGGTGAAGTCTCTTCTGAATGAGATTATGAGGTGGCTTAGGGTGTCAGATACACAACTCCGACTAACAGCCAGTGCTGGACACATACCTTACACATGTAGATAGCTTTGAAAGGAAAAAAGGCAGCAAGCTGGGATCTCCCAAAAACTAGAGAATTCAGAATTAACAGACCAGAGCAATCCATAATTAGGAGCAATTCCACTGATAATGTTTCACATGGTATTTAGCATGATAAAGCGTGATCTGGGTTTCCTGGGGAGAGTGGAAAAGACTAAGAACTAATAAGATTTGGCAGGGAGAGCTGTTCTCTGCACAAAACTCTCCCCAGAGAGGCCAGGTCTGATTTCTTTCATAAACACCAACTTGAATAGGATTTGTAGTACACAGTAAACCAGAGATACCAAGGAACTTATAGCAGGCTATCAGGAACACTGGGAATCCCTCTACTGTGTACCCTAGAATCTGGCAAATATGAATGCATATGTGGTTTCTTTGACACTTAGAGAGATTTATATATAAATAAAAAAGATATTTAAAATATATCAGGAAATATAATTTACTGTAAGACATAAGTTTACATAGTCTGGAAAAAGCCTTGTCTGTAATTTATCATATCAATGGTTTAGTTTTCTTTGGCAGGTAATTATCTTTCCAGGATCTCTCTGGTACAGAATACTATGCCTTTTCCAGCGAGGACTAACTACATTCCACAGGAGAGACAATGAGGAAATTATCAGATGGGAATAAAAATCAGATATGAAGTTAGGAAGAAATATTGCTATGTGTAATAATAATAAAAAGGATAAATGGTGAGGAAGACTGTGAGAAAGTGGGACAACACAAGGGCCAAACTTCGGGATGGTTGTAGGAAGAAGGGAGAGATTCCATAATCAGTGTACTTTGGAAGAGGTAAGGTTTATCCTTCTGCTTAAACAAATGTGTCAAATTCTGCCTGTAGAGTGAGACTGTAGCCCACACCTCAGAATAGTTAAAATTCTAAAGATTATACAGTACTTAATTTTTTCTCCTAAATTATTTATTCCACGTTATTTTGTGTACACATATATATATATAAATGAGAAATGATGGAGTTTCATAATAGAAAAAAAAATTTTGTTATGGCAGATAACTCACTTGAAGTGTCCAGTGAAAATGGAAGGTTGGTAGCTTTTGCACAGCATGCAATAATATAAAATACCTTGGAAAAAGAAAGAAATCAGCTTGCTTTTCTTCTCAATTAGTATAAATAGATTTTTGCCTTGGGACATTTCTAAGTGTCTTCTGAAACATTACTAATCAAAGCTGCATACAGTTTTAAAGTAACTAAGTAGAATGTTTAGAGGTTGACATCTGGATAGACTAAATTTCTCTCTCTTTGAAATCAAGAAAGTTCAGAGGAACTTGATAAACTTATGTCTGTCAGGTGAGAAATATATTAGGGACCAAAATGATCAAGAGGTGGTGATTTTGCTTTTACTACTCTGGGGGTCATAAAGAGTGAGGAAAACCTTCAGGAGTGCTATTTTAGTCTGCATGATTATCACTTGTGCTAAAGGTAGCAAGCACTGAGTAGGATCGTTAATGAGTCCTTGGCAGGTAAATACTGTTTCCAGAAATTGTGCAGTTTACTTTATGAAAGGATAAAAGCAGAGTGAAACATTACCAGCATCTGCCAACAGTTCTCCATGGAAAGTTGGAGGATTACACAAGTAGTACTGCATAAAGCTAGCATTTTGGCAACAACATGAAGAAATTAAAAAGGCTGGTAAAGGGGAAAGCACAGAACTCAACAAATCAGAAATAAGTATGACTATGTCTAAGAGTGTTGCTAAAATAAGATAGAGCGATCATGCAATTCTCCTAGTACACAGATTTATTCCCATGAGCTAATTCGTATGAGCCATTCAGTAGTATGCAGGTATAAAAGCTTGACCAATTTAGAAACAGTCCTTCTTTTAGTTTCCATCAATCACACTAATTTCTTGAACTGGCACATCTATTCTACCTCTTTATGTTTCTTATTTATTTATTTACTTCAGTGGGAAAGGAAGGAAAACAAAGCAGAGTTTCACTTGTTAATCTTGTCCATGATTTCCTGCCACATGTCCCATAAAAGAGTGTGTCTTTATTCAACTTCACTCCCCAATGTGTACACAACTTCCGTGCCAATAACGCCTCTTAAATGAAATATGCCAGGCAAAAAATATTTAAATGCCTGACTCCTTTGAGGGATATGATTTTCTACAAAGCCAATATGCACTGTGATCCTTTAGAATCCAGGTGCTGGGACACAGATGTGGCTAGGAAACTAACCTGGGAATAAGAGTAGCTGTATTTTATGGCGCAAGTCATTTCACCTCTCCACACTTAACTGGAAAGGGAGAATAGAAAACACTACTTCTTTTAAGAAGAAAAACCAGAGAAAGCGTTTTAGAACATTACGCGTAATCTTTCAAAATTATGGGGTTATAAATCTGCTTCTTGTAGAAAGCCTATGAAGTAGATCATGATGTTATTGATGTGCAACACTTACATCTGAGATTATTATGTTTAACCGGTTGATATATTTGAAAAAGAGAAGGAATCTCTGTGTACATGTGGCTTATTATTATACCTTCCAAAAAACTTTCCTCAACTAACTCCTTTCCAAATCAAACATGATTTTATCCTTCAAGGAAACATGTAGCTTTTATTTTAAAGATGCCTATGATGAAGAACCCATCACAATCCCTGATAACTTGATCCAATGTTTAACTGCCCTCACTGTTAAAAACATTGTATTTACTTGTCTTCAATATCACCAACAGAGTGAAAACCTGCTATTATGAAAGGTCTTGTCTTCCAGAGATGTAGCAGTTCTCATTAAGTCATGCTTTAAGATTTTCATTATTAAACTAAGATGACCTGGCCATGTATTTCTTTGTACTCCATGAAACTGTTTAGCTGTGACCTCTATTTTCTCTCCTGTTATGATTTATGGGACTCTTCTGAAACCTCCAAAATAGTCAACTTCTTCAAGCATGGAATTTAGAACTGCAGAAGCTCTCAGCACACTACCAAAAATGGGAGTAATGACATTTTCTTTCTTTATGTGATATTCAACTGATTATACAGGATCACTTTAGCTTTATATGCCGTGGCATTGCACTGAGATCAGTGTCAGATTGATTATTTACTGTGTCCTTTTTTAATCTTTATCAGAATAAGTGCTTTTGAGGGATGGATTCTTTTTTTCTGTAAATAGATTCATGTTCCTTCTTTCCAGATATATTGCCCTAAAGAAATGCCCACTTTTTCCAATTTGTCAACTTAGTCATTGTTCTGTATCACTGATGGTTTATCTCTATTATTTACAGTTACTCAATCTTTATTTCTTCTGCAACTGTTTGTTTCATAAAAGTTAAATACGACCAAGAACATATTTCTCTTCTACCTCATGCTTCTGTTATAATCTAGCAGCTTAACTATGATTTGAGATCTTTCACACAACCAAAAAACCACAAGATGTACCTTGTGCTCTTCTTATGATCTGATGCCTTGCTAAGCTGTGATAAAAAGGCTTTCAAGAAGCCCTCTATTTCAACATTATTAATTTTCTAACAAAACCAATAATTTCGTGACAATTATTAAGATTCGTTTTTAACCACATATTTTCTACAATTCCATTTCAGTTGTTTTTAACATGATCCTTCTCTACCATTTCATTACTCAAGTCTCAAAGTAAAATGACAGGCCTTCCATTATGTCAGATAACAGAACCAGTTCTCTGGTTCCTCCTTTCAGAAACATTTTAGAACATTAGATTCCTTCCCCCTTCAAAACTGTTCTCTAAAATCTATTGTGTATCATTAAGAGTCTGCAAAGCTTCTCAGCTAGTTCCCTTCTAGCAAAGCTGTGCAGCAAGGAGCTCTGGCTGGAAGAGCTGACATAATTCCAAAAAAATAATGTCAAAAAGGAAGAAAAATATTTCTGTTGTTTTGATAAATGGAGGATATCAGAAAACTTGCAAGTAAACTTTGCATTAGAAAATGAACCAGAATAAGAGCAGAAATGTGTTGTAGCACTTGTCTAGCAGAATCTGGTTCATCTTCTCGGGAATCTCCGAAAAAAACACATTCAAAATGCTTTGATGGGGTCTCTTGGCAGGAGACCCAGATGCGCCAGGAAGTCTTTATTTACAGGCTTGTCAAGCCACTTCTGTCAGGAGTGTCAGCCTCAAGACACAGTCTGTGTACAGAGAAACACTACCTCCTTTCCCCAAAGTCTTCCTGCGTACAGAAGTGGCTTAAGGGAGAGATGATGAAACCCCAGTATTTTTGAAGAAAAGCTAGTAGCCCCCCTCCTAAGACATGGTCCTTGCTCTAAATGAATCTCTCCTCTGGAGCGGGAAGCCCTTGGGGAAACACTGCAGCAACAACAGCAACAAGATGCTGGGGAAAACCCACCATGGGCAGGAGGGTGGCATCGCTGCTGTGGGGCCACAGGCTTCTTCAGCAGCATTTTGGGGTGTAGGCCAGCAGCAGGGTCTGAAACGCCAGACTCACAGTATCACTGAAGTTACGGTGCACACAAGATTTTATGTGCAACCAAAAAGCATTAATCTAATTTGTCAGGTACTACGTGCTAATCATATTTAGCATTGATAAAGCTCTTAGGATAAACTGTAACATTATACTCAACCTGTCCAAACAAAACTTGGGGTTCTGTTTCGCCTTTAAAAATCTTTCTACCTGCACTATCTACACTTCAGTGTAATTATGCTCCTGCAGCTGCAAGCTGAATTTCTAACTCTCTTTTTGTAGCACAGTATTATTTACTTGTGATTTCCTCCTTGGAACTTCTCAGTATGAATCAGTAGCATCTGCTTTTTTCAGCAAATAGACAATGACTGTGGTAGTTGTCAGGTTTCTTTACCTAAGCTTTGAGTCATCAGACCACTATGTATCTACGAGTTAACTAAAACTGTACAAAAGGGCATATATTCTGACATTTAATATATTCTGATAAAAATGAACATTCTGTCCATTCCTCAAAAATGTGTTTAGCTTTGAAATAAAAAATAAATACTTTGCAATAATATTAACCATCAAAGAATTATTATTAATGAAGATTAAGATGAATAAATAAGAGAGGTCATTTTTGAGGATTTTTTTCTCTACAATTTCAAGAGTAATGAAATAAGAAAAAAGTTCCAAAATAAGAAGTCCAACAGATCTGTTAAAGTCAACAATAAAGACAAGCTTAGGTAGAAAAAAATTAACACCGCTTTGAAGTAATAGATAGAGGGTATTCCTAAATCAATGGAAGATGCATTGGCAACAATTATTTTCTAGATGAAAAGCCTGAGACTGATTTCTTAAATCATTAATATTTAATAACTTTGCATTTGCACTGTGTTAGACCGCTACTTAAAAATGAAATTGGCTTATAAGTTTTTATAAGAATCACTGGTCTGCCAGACACTTAAGGGTACATATTCAGCGCTGTGCCTAGGAATTAACATTAATGGGATTTACGCAATAAAGTCCCTGAGCACTACTCTAAATGTTACTCTACTTAGTAATTCAGAGTGGGTGCATGAGTGTGAATGAAAGGAGAATTTTGATCTAATAGTTTTATACTACAAACTAAATATATGTAATAGTTTGATTCTCCCCAACATAAAATAGCATGGTTGCATTAAAGCCATTATTTGAGAAAAGTTTATTCTTATTTGAAGATTCATGTTGGAAACCAAATTTATTGGTGCAGCACTTGAAAATGGTAAATTCACAAGAATAGTGTGATATTTATCAGTAAACATGGGGCTTCTGCAGCACAGCAGCTCTTAACTACTGCTATCTAAACATGAACTGGAGGCACAAAGTTCAGATCTAGGATCAATTTATTTCCTATATTCTGAATAGTCCGATCCAAATATTTTGGCTTTGTCCCATCTTCACTATTATTTTTAACAGATACAATATCACTAACTTGATCAAATGCAGGATATAAAAATGGTTGGATCTAGTGCTCATTTGTTACCAGCCTATTAATGTTTTAATTATATTGCATGCTTTGTTTATTTATGTTTTGATACTGTGTCAATATATTATTTTATTTAAAGGTGGAACCTTATTTATCAACAAAAAGCTTTAAAAATAACCTCCAGAAAAAACAAGCTTACAGAACCTACTGCTGCCCTTCTCCTAAAACAGAATTCACAAGTCTCGGGATTGGCTTCCCATACTTTCTTCTATCTTTTCCCTGTATGTTTTCACTTCAAGGAAAAAAGAAAAAACAGAGACTAGAAAAAATAAATATAAATAAAACCAAAATTTAAACCATATCACAGAAATGCACTTCCTAAGTCACCAAGTATGGATATTTACTTCTGTAGGCAGCTACCTCTTACAGTTACTATCCAAAATTCATCATGCTGTATCATTAAAGTGTTAAGGCTGTTAACATCCACCAAACTTGTTCTAAAACAGCAGCTTTCAATGGTTAGAAAAGTTATATTTTCTGTCCTGTATTGATTTTTGGACAGTTTATACCCATTTGGTTTTATGTGAACATAGCTCTCTAGCACTTCTCATGCTCTAATATTTAGCAGCTCCGCAATAGTTCTAGGCAGCAGTTACATTCCCTCTCAGGTCTTCATTTCTCTAGGTTAAAGGGACCAATTCTTTTGGCTTCCCATTCTCCTTTCAACCTCACAGCATCTTTCAGAGTACATCAGACAGTCTGAAGTGGCAACCAGAACAACGTGTGTTATGATGTGAGCACCCGCAGAGACTACTGTGAAGTGACAGATTGCCCCAAAATTTTCACTACCTCTTATATTTCCATATTTATTTAGTATTTGGCACTGTAAATGTTCTTTACTGTATAAAGCTTCATATATATCACACAGTTAGCACATCTGGACATGTTACCATCAGCTGCGAGAGCTGAGCTGTGGTAAGTGTCTGCCCATCCAGTCTTGGTGGAGCGGTGCTACTCCCATTCAGAAAGGTCAAGCAAAAGTGTCTTCACTGCTCTAGGCTAAGCACAGCTGGGGTGATGCACCACAATTCACAGAAAAAAAAGTAAACCCGAAATTCTTCGGATTTTACAATGTTGTATCCCTACTGCTAACTTCCACTGAATTATGAAGCCACTGCTTAGTGGTTACAAACCATTTCAGCAGACTTAAGTCTGTAACCATCGGCAAACTTTAATATCAACTGCTCAGCTAAAGGCACTAACAGGCCCTTAAGTCAGCACAGCCACCAGGCACACAATTACAACTGGGTGTGAATAGTTTGCTGCTGTTACAATTACTGGTAGATAAGAGACAAAGCACACTGAGAAAAAGCCAGCACCACAAAGATAAATGCAAGTAAGTGTTACCCTAGGAGTTCATGGAATTTTTTCTATAGGTCAGAAGCGAGCTATACACTTTCCTAACTGTATCATCTCATTCAGGCATATGGACATATGGGTGACTAACCAATGCTGCTATTTTCACATATTCTTTGTTACAAATGGCATTTCCAAAAGCCATACATTGAACAGTAATAAGTTCATATAATGAAGAATAATTAAAATTTCCTTACTCACAAAAACATTCCTGAAGCCTTAGCAGTAAAGACAAGAAAGACTTCTGACATGCCTTGGCCAACGTGTCCCAGTCCCTCTGGCACATTACCCTCACCACTCAGTGTGGGGTCATCAGCAAGCTTGCTGAGGGTGCACTCAATCCCACGGTCAATATCATTAATAAAGATATTAAACAGCACCAGTCCCAACACAGACCCTTGAGGAACACCACTTGTCATGGTTTTCCATCTGAACATCGAGCCATTGACCACCACCCTCTGGATGCAACCATCCAGCCAATTCCTCATCCACTGAACAGTCCACCCATCAAATCTGTATCTCTCCAACTTAGGGACAAGGACATTGTGGGGGGCCAGGTCAAAGGCCTTGCAGAAATCCAGATAGGTGACATCTGTAGCTCTTCCCTCGTCCACTGATGCAGTCACTCCATTGCAGAAAACCACTAGACTAGCCAGCCAGGACTTGCCCCTATTAAAGCCATGCTGGCTGTCTTGAATCACCTCCCTATCCTCCATGTGCCTCAGCATGGCTTCTAAGAGGATCTGTTCTAGCTTTTCAAGTATCTGTCAAATTTCATATATGCAAGCCCATGCATTCTCTCCTGGCCACAACCTCAGCTATGGCATTAATTTGCCATTAATTCTGGACTTTTTATATTTTGTTGTATAATCACAAATTCAATCTTTTTCTATTCTTACAATGCATTGTGTTGTGCTGATGTGCAACACCTCTTTGTCTGGAACACAGAGTATCTTTATGGCAGGACACATACATGCAAATAATTACCATGCAGCAGTTTTGCACTTGTACTTGCAACAAGAGAAGGAGAAATAGAGGACACCAAATGTGTTATACATATTAAATAATTTTGCTATCCCTTGACACTTCCTAAAATCAAACCTATGTACTCTAAATTAGAAAATATGAGACATGATTAGTTGTATAAGTCAGCTTAAATCTTTACTTGTGTAAGAAAAAAAAATCAGTAGATCAAAAAGCTTTGAATGTGTATCTTCACACTCTCTGTTACCTGATAGATCAGAGAAACATTCACTAGCAATTTGTGTGGTCTATTTCTTTTCCACTCAGTAATAGAACCACATTTTCATCTATTACTACCAAGATACTCCAGCAAAAGGTTTTCAGTGTTGATGTTAGAAATGAAGGACAAATTTCCCTTGGAATCAAGCTTGTTTGGGCTGCTGCTCTTGAAACATTATAATTGCCCACTCAGACATTCTTCCCAAATCTGGCAATGCTTTCTCTCTCTTTGATGAGGTATATGTATTCATTCCTTCTTTTTTGTGTGTTTAGTTCACAAGCAATACATGGAAATAACAAAGGGCAGTGCATAATATATACATAAATTTATCACATAAAATAGGGGTATCTGGTTTTAAAGAAAAACATATAAAGCCTCCTAACAGCAGTACTATGACATGCTTGTACTCTATCTTGGAAATGCCTAAAGTTCTCTGTGGTAATTATTTCCAATGGGAAATGAATAATTCAGGGGCCATAAAATGATGATTGCAGATTTGGGAATTACAAAAATACTCCCTGGGATATCTACTCAGCTGTCAGCTTTCTTTGCGACCTTGGGCAAGCCAAAGACTCGATGCTTCAGTTCCCCATCACTAAAGTAGTAATATTAATATTTCCCTTCTTTGTAAGTGTATCTTGAGAGCAAGCAATGGAAGCCATGAGTACACAAACCAGAAAATACATATGGAAAAGGACATTTCCTATGATCTATTAATAGGTAGAAACAAGCCTGTACCTGTGGCTCACTGTCGGATCATGTCTACTAAGCCGATAATTAAAACTTCCTCATACTTGTTACCCAAGTATTTGCCTGGCTTAAACAGGCAGAGATCTCTACTTCTGTGAAGTTCGAGTCAATAAAGCAGGTATTTCCCCTACTGTTACTTCAAATGCAGGAACTGTGGCTGTGAAGGAAAGAAGTGATTTGCCACAAGGCAGATACGAGTTGCACCAAACCTGACATTTTTGGCAGAATTCTTTCTGATGGCTATGGGGAGAGACAGAATTAGGAAAAAAAATACTTAAAATTTATGTGCTGTAAAATCATTATGGCAATGTAGCTGGAGCTTGGTTTTTTACTTAACTTGCCTAACAACTGAGCTTATATAGCATAATAAAATAATAACAGTTACATTTTTGACATATCCTAGGTATAGACAGACTCATGAGCATATAAATAAATTGAAGAACTGAAGAAGGGCATTGGGTTTACAGCTTTTTTTGTTTTTTCCACATTCTGATTTACTAACAGAGAATGATATAAAGATCCAACAAATCAAAAATATGGAATTCCTGTACTGATTCATCATTTAATCTAATCCTTCCTTCTTGACAAAAGACAGATATTACCAGTCTAATTTTAATCCTACTCTTACTCTACTTTAGTCAATAGAATAGTATCCAGTGAATAATTATAGATAAAGCTATATCAACATATTTACAGCACACATGTAGTACATTTTTACTCTTGTCATCCCCTATGGAAGGGTTTTCATAAAGGGAGATGAAGGTACCTATATGTTCAATAATGCACAATGAATCACTTGAACTTTCCTCCATGTGAAAGAATCTCTTTTTATCATCCGACGCTTTCACTCCATGAAAATGTCCTTCTTTTTTGCCCTTCTCCAACAAATGGATTCACAAGAAACATGTTCAAATATGCAACTGTGCGTACATTGTGGTAGAGAGACAACAAAATGTGTTAAGAATCCCTGGAAGAAAATTACAAGGATCCAAACTTTATAGGTCAAAAAGGTAACCCTGTATCCTTGATGTAAGCACGACTCCGCTTCGCTGAATGTCTACAGATCACTGTGAAGTACATGCAAGCATTCACATTTCCTGCAGGAACTCCCTATCTCGCTCACCCTGTCGCAGGAATAATGACTATAAGCCAACACAAGTTCAGACTGATAGCAGCACAATGTATGGAACAGCAGCAGCATCATAGCGCGCCCAAGTCTCTGCCGATCGTACAGGGAATACAAATGCGAAGTATATAGAACATGCACACGTAACATAGGTACAACCTGCACCTCATACCTCAAAATGTGTAGCAGAAGAACTATGAGCAAACTCTTTCACAAAAAGAACTGTGAAGAAAAACAAATGAACCTCTTCTACATGGAGTGAATGGTTAGCAGAAACAGTATTGTAGCCAAGTGTGTAAAAATAGAAAGCTGCAGAGGATCTGGAAGTGTGATGCATCCTCCCATCCAAGAAAATACAGAACAGTTTTCACCTTTGACTAAAATTAATTATTTTACTGAGCCAAGCATTTCTTACTGAAACTATGTAGCATCAACTAGACAGCTCAGGAGGAGGCTCTCTTAAAACACACCTTCTAACAGAGCAAATTTATGTCAATAAACATTTTGCACTATTTATTCTAGAATAGCTTAGACAGAACAATAATAGACACAGAACCAGAATGACAGCTGTCTAGTGCTGGCTGAGAACTTCAGCAAGAATGTAGGTATCATTTACAATAGCTTTTCATTTCTGGTTACAATACAAGAAAACATGTGCTCATGTGATATCGAACTCGCCCAAGGACTTCAGACTGTGCCAGCTGAACACACGTGGCAACACTCCTCAAAGCTTTTCTCTTATTCCAGAGACTAAATTTACAGAATTTGGCTTCCCACAGAGCTGAGACTCGGAATGCCAAGGCTGAAACATTTACTTCTTAGAAACAGCAACCTCTGTCTCCCACAGTAAGTTCTATTTTTTAGTGAAGCCACCTAATAACTGAGTCTAGGCAGAAGCTAATAACTGATCCCATGAGCAGTTCTACATCTCATCGGTCTAATATCATAAGGCATCAATCACTAACACAAAAAAAAATTAGGCATTTTTTGGGCTTTAATTTAAGTTTACATGATTACTCATCAATGATGTGACTCTGTGCTATACCTAGAGGTTCTATCGCTAGATTCTATACCTGATTTCAAGAGCAGGAACCACAGCTGTTTTAAAAGCATTTGTAATTAGATGATTTCATGCAATGTTACTCTTCCGCTTCTTGGAGTAACTGCCACAAAGCATTAATCTGTTGTTTTGATACCACAAGTCCAGATATCTGATAGATGTTAAAAGTACAGCCAAGGTATCAAGTACTTAGCAGTACAGGCATCAGGTGACAGGACAATAGAGTGCCAAAGATGCTGGCAAGCTGAGTTTTGAAATATTAGCCTGATTTGGGGAATGTGATAGCAGCTATCCAAAATGCATTCGTAATACATTCTTTCAAACAAACACTTTGTCCAACACTGAAATTGCAAACATTAAGCGTTGGGTGTTAGTCAGTTCTGCAAATGGGGAATTCTGTTAATTTTGTGAGCTTTCTGAAAAATAACTGAAAGGTCCTGGATGCAGCAAGCAAATGACAAGGAAACAAATTGCTTAACAGCAGGTTTTGCTAAACGCAGAGCTACATGAGATGGCAGTTTGATATGCTTGGCAGTAAGCGGAGCCTTGGTTCCATCAAGCAAACAAGCAGAAAAACTGCTAAAGGGATTCAATTTATGCCTCTATGAAGCCAAACTGAAGCGTATCAATAACTGAAATGACAGATACACCTGAAGATAGAATACTGTAGATCTCTCTTTTTAAAAGTAATTCAGAAGTGAATGCAGGTTGATGCTCAAGGTAAGTTGGCTTCCTTTCTCCTGAATTCAAAGCTTTGGGGGACACACTTGAAAGTAAGGGTATTCTCCTTGAGTATTATCTTTCTTGGCATCCCTGGTGAAGCTGACAACATGCAGGCCAAGTACGATGGCCAATTAACCACCATCATCGTTGCTCAGAATGTTTATATCAGAGCTGTGTATAAAAAAAGAGTACCACATACAAATTGCTGACATTCATGCTAGCATGCAATTTCATTCTAGTAACATGGTACTTTATTACACTCTGGAGAACTTCTGCAACAAAACTGGGATGGGAAAGCCATTATGATCAAGAAACAGTTAGTGTACTAAATTCCCTGACAGACTACTAAAAATATATTTTCAAAGTCACATAGCTCTTCACACCATTTTCATAGCTCTTAAAAAGGCTTCTTGCCCCACAGAGTTTACATTGCTGTCATCGTAAGTCAACACGAAAAGAAGGAAAGAAAATTTGAAGGTAATGCAGAGATAATGCTAAAGTCAAAGAAAAGAAGTGTCTTCTATCACAAGCAAACAACAAAGATGTAAATGTTGCTAAGCATGGAATTTATTACAGCACCAGAAAAGCAATGGGCATCATAGGAGAGAAGACCAGGAGGAAGAATGAGTCAATAGGCATCAGATTTGGTGCTGTATTTGACAGTAAGGTGTGAAAACATAAAAAGAAAGCCAGTGAGTATACAGGGACAAGAGAGAAGGTAAGAAAAAAATACGAAGGTCTGCCTGGGAGGACACAAAAGTTCACATAAAGCAGAGTTCAATGATGCAGCTGCAGGAAGCTGGGACTCATGAAGTCTAACAGAGGTCAGATAGCAGGATTGAATACCTCAGGACAGTCAGTATGCTGACACCAGACTGATATTGTTTGACTACACGTGTATACGCATGGTAAAATCTAAATGGCACTACTTTGTGCTATGTGGACTTAAAAAAATTGACATCACTGTCAGTAAGCACATCTCAATTGCATTCTAGTGTACTGGCTCGCTTAGATACCCTGCCCTGCGGACTCAGGAGCATTGCATGATAGGGGAGTTGTCAAAAGGTTTGGGTTTAGAGAAGATAAGTGGATCTTGGCCTTTTAAATGATGTTCAACTTTGTTGAAAGGCTTGTTTCCTTTACTGCTGCACTTTTCATTATTACATGGTGTCTAGGACAGGCATGCTCCTGCAGATAAATAAATCAGTGAATAAATAGGCTGTGCCACAGCTACAGGTTTTGTCACTGCACCTCGGTCCACTGAAGTTACAGATTACAGACCAGGGCCTGCATATGACAGCCAGTTCAGCCCCCCCGGATGCAAATGAAGGGCGCTGTGGCCAGGATTCTTCCTTGACCCAGTTTCTTTCAGAGAAAACAGGTACTTTCCACCTAGGTGCACAGAAGGTAGGATTCAGAGAAATGCCAGCAGCCTTTCAGTAGAGAAGGCAGACGTTGCTCAGATTAAAAGGCTCATATAGAAAAGGTGGACACACAAAGACCGTCTTCATGAAGAAACAGCTTTCAGAACCCTGAGTACATGCTAAAAGACGAGATGTGCTCTTTTTTCACTCCTTGAGGCAACTGGTTTTCATCACAGCCTCTCCGATAAAGTGAACCTCCTGCCTTTAGGAAAACTGGGATCTGCAACACTGTATCCAGGTCAAGCCCCACTATGTTCACTTTAGCACACTTTCCTGAGTTCAACCTCTATTTTCAGGAAAGCGTAATTTTTCTGTAAATTAAAAGAATTAGAAGTTTGTGTAATGGACATCTTTACACAATTTTACAAACAGTTTATTCTCTCCCTTTTGATAGTAAATTAATACATATGTGAATATTAAAATGAGTAATTCAGGCCTCTCATTCAAACTAAAAAAAAATCCAAATTTTTGCAGTATCTCACACCCCATATTTATGGATCCCAAAGTCTCTCGCAGGTGTTGAGAGTTCCCAGGGAAAAAGTTTGTACTCCTTCCCTAGATAAGCAGGAGTTATCTGGCAGCTGAGAGAAATAACCTAATCTTTTGTCGTCAGAGAAACTTTCAGAAGAGATTCATGTTGCACTAGCAGGACATGCTTTCCCTGTGTCTGGCTGATACTGAATTTGCAGCTAGATGAAGGAGCTCCAGCACATAAGGACATGTGGACAGGGAGAAATGTCCATCTGCTATTGACACAGCCAATTAACAAACTGAACACACTTTGAGAACCTTTGTTTATTTTTCCTTGATGTACTTGTGCTCCTACCATAAATCCATCAGAATATGCACAAAAGAATTTTAATGAAGTTAGCAACGATTTTATCTAAAATGGAAGAATACAAAATAGAAAGGATGCCCCTTAAGAAAAGCAAAAGGTCCTTAACACAGCTACAATAAATGGTTGTGTTCAGCCCTCTATTGAGTTGCAGATGCTTATTTTGGATGCATATGCCACCTGTGCAATTTCTCTCTGATGTCTCAGATGTAACTATACTATTAGATCTGCTATTGTGGCTACAGTTCAGATCCATTCCAAACCAAACGGTGATACCAAAAAGCCCACATTTGAAACAGAGCAAACACAAATTAAGCGTGTAGTGTTACTTAATCCGTAGCTGATGCTTGAGGGTCTCTGGAGACCATTCCTAGTACCTTGTGTACCTGAGAGATTGCCTCCTTACACCTGCCTGAGCTGGTATTTATGACGGTTCTTCCAGTCAGTAGAGATTAATGACATAAGAATTTTGGCAGAAAACAGAAATAAAATCCTGTTCCAAATCAATTTGCAGCAGTGGTAAAAATCATATCAAACCTGATTCAAGAAGAGCTGGCAACATCTATTCCAAAGAGGTTCATTCTGTTTTGCAGAAAGAATAAACAAAATGCTATACGAGTTTGTGGAGGCAAAAAGCTCTATACCAGACTGGCTGGCAACACCTCATTTAGGACCCAACAGAATTTTTCTTCATCTCAAAATAGGATACTTTTAGAAATATTTGATTCACTTCCAAAATACCATGCCTTGTTGTATAAGGGAAAACCAGACTGGGCAAGCAGTTAATGCAGATTATTACTACATTCTTCAAAGAAACCCTACATTCTTCAAAGCTGTGCTATCCCATTTCACTTGATCCTCAAAAGCATGTCTTTGGAAAAAAGCTACAGTCCCTTGCAGCATTTCTCCTTCTTTGAAAAAGTTATTGAGGAGGTAGTGACCGTGACAGTAACAACCACAATGTGTGACACCTGCTAATAAATTGGATACCATGCATCTGGGAACATGGTATGGGAATCTCCAGTGACAGCATTGTTCATCATCTATAAGGAACATAAAGTGAGGAAAACAGGCACAATAGAACGATAGCAAAGAAAGCAGGAGAACCTGGCACGTACACTTAAAAGAAAACTATTTTCAGTTCAGGTATGGGATTGATGCAGAGCATTAGTTCGCATTCTGGATTTAATCTGTTTTAGGAGGCACTTCGTGTTGCAAGTCAGTGAAAGACGCTCAGCACCAGACCACTTCACATATGGAGGAACCTGTCATCATGAGTTTGAAATTATGCTCTTAAGCAAAGAAGGTTACCCCTTGATCTCCAGGGAAACGCTTACAAAATGGAGATGGAGTGGGAGATTAAATGTATATGCTTTCATCGTAAATCTGTCAAAGTTTAGTAACTAGCTACTGAAGATCAGCATCACCCATCACAAAACTAGGGAGGGATCTTAATTTGATCCATACAAGCTTTAGAGTTTGCTCAGATCTCAATGGCAGGCTAGGGTCATCGGCTTTATAAGAGGAAATACCAAATTCCCAGGTTCCCCTTCAGTCACATATGCAGACACACACTTCCTGAGCAGGCTTATTCCAAAAACTATTAAGCATACATATATATTGTGTACAATATCTAATCAAAGAGACACAGGCCAAGAAAAGATCACATTTTGATACTCAATTCATGGAAGTCCATAGCAGAATGTTAGTAAAACTGTATTATTAACGTAAAGAGTGCGGGACCATGAAAGTAAAATACTACAGTTGTGTAATAGTCTGTAACATTTCATGCACAATTTGCAATATTCTTTTACTTAATATGAACTTCGTAGCAATAAAGAAAGAAAATAAAGAAGAGCATGCTAGCACATGCACTTGTAATAGAGGGGCTGTAGCAAACAATAAAGTGATGCAAACCTAGAGAGACATAATCCTGTATATTCCACGCTGCAGTGTTACTAAATGGGACTCTCAAACACAGTCGTAAATAATTCCCATTTCTTTCCAGCCTGAAAAAATAGGCTGGTATTCTGTTCTAAATGGAACATTACAATGCCTGTCCTTTGTTCAGCCCTCCATGGAACAGTGTGGTGCATAAAATCTGTCTAAAAAAGCAGTCTCTCTCTCTCTCTCTCTTTTTGTCTTGCCGCTACCATGGATATGACATCATTTTTGCCAACCGTTGCTAAGTCATGAACAGAGGGAACATTTCCTTTTCTCACATCGAGGGCAGGGTATAAGCCAGAGCTTCCAAGAGACACAATGTTCTCTTTATGCAGCCAGGGAAAACAGTAAGAGAGGGCTGCCGATGGTCTGGGAAATGGCGGGCAGCCACAGAGCACACAAAGCTGACAGCACTGCCTGGCCAGTCTCAGTTCCCACTAAATTGGTGGCCTATTTTCTCATCTCAAAGAAAGGAAAGGGAGGGAGAGAGGGAAGCAAGGAAAAAAGACCCACATCTTCGCCGCCTAACCCTTGCTGAGGCAACGCACTGGTCTCTCACAGTTCCCAGTGAGCTGCATCCTCTGTTGGAGAGCAGGAGAGGGAGTGCTTATGATGGATCTGGGAGCTGCTGCTCCTAACCCCACTGCATGTTGCACCTGCGAGCCATGAGTCTTATGGTGGGGGAAAAGAATTTTCCAGAATGGAAAGATGTTAGGTCCAAAATGGACTAAGAACTCAGTCAAATTAAGAACTGCTCCAAGACATATGCCTTCTGGGTGCCTGTAGACCTGCAGGTCCTGAAGTCCTAACCTGGTATTTCCTAGCAGGTAAACATTGTTGAGATCAATGTAAATATCATATGACAAGGGATTTTCAATACATGAACTTTGACTTTTTCCCACACCTGTATAGCAGTTACCTTGGCTTACCTCTGTCCCAAATGAAAAATACAATTTCCTGCACCTCAGACAATGGCACCAACTGGAAGACAGTTGCCTCCTGCTTTTTTGAAGAATCCAAATGCAAGTAAAGGGGATGGCATTTCTCAAAGGAGGTAAGGGCAGGGTGGGGGGAGAAAAAAAGGAGGATGCTTCTGTAAGACAGAGGATGTATTCAGATTCAGTCTGAAGTACTACTTTTCCATTCCATCCCAGCCAAAGTTTACATAAGGTTAAAACTTTACTCAAGATAGATATCACAGGAATAGGCAATTATTTGAAATCTGTGCTCCGTTTTTTCCTCGTAATTCTTAATTTGTGCCACAAGAGAACACAAACGTTGACTCAAACGCTGCTTCACCCGGCTGTTCCCGAAAACACCAGTAGGGGACACTAAACGAGTGTAAGATTTTCAAACTTTTGTACAGATCGGTGAGGTTGTTCTTAACATGGTCAATGGTTGAAAGCACATACATTAAGAAGTAAAACCTCCCTTTAATACGTACCCTTGGCCTTCCTATATTAATAAATTTGCATAAACAAATTTCACCAACACAGACATCTATGTGACAAAGGCAGACTGACTGACACATGAAACAGCTGACATAGTGCAACACTTTTACTTAAAAACCACTCTGTGTATTTGCATTTCCAAATGCAGATGCATGTGGAACTTGAAGAGAAGTTTGAAGTGTGAACTGGCAAAAACAACAGTTATCAATTCATTAAAAGATGGATTTAAGTAGTTTGACAGGATGGGATTAACATATAGCGCATAGCCCGTGGCATAAAAAAGGCTAAACTTCTAGCTCCTATTCACAGTTAGATACAGCATCATGAATGGTGAGCTTCTGTCCTCAGTCATCAAGGGGCTCAATCCTACCCCTCCAATATGAAGGCAGGTATCTTGTAAAATCAGCCTCCCTACTAGCACTGTGTCTGATACTGCAAGACACCAAGACGCATGTGCCAGCTTACTAAAAAGAAAAAGCACATTAAAAACCCCTCCTCTGACAATCCCTGCCTGCAAGCAAAAAAAAATAAGAGATGAGGACTGAAAAAAGGGCTAATGGAAAAGAACCCTGTGCCCCTATCTTCAGTGTAAGAAGGAAAAAAAAAAAAAAGGCAGTACATATAAATTCCCAGAGTTCAATTGAATCACAGCATCAGAAACAAGGAATTTCTACTAAGCCTTTTAGAACACTTTGGACTCTGCTGATGGCATTTGTTTTGAGTTCACTTGCGCCTGAATGCCCAGGAAGGAAGCGAAGTGAATGTGCAATGTTGAGCTCGCAGGATATGCTGCTTGATAGGGTGCTGGCATCAGCAGGGTTCATTTTCTTCTCAGACCTCAGAGCTGCACAAGTGTATTACTGTGTGCTTTTGTGCAACACCAAGGAAGCTGGAACAATTCCACAAACTATATGGATGAAAAGATGGATGGAATGCATCATGCCACAAAAATGCTCTCCTTTCTCCCTCCCCCCCTTCCCAAGAGATTGCTTAGAAGGGGGGAAATGTGATCTCTTTTGTAAATCTTGCTCAGTTCTTTGTGTTTGCACAGAGTTTCCTTTATTCAAACATAAAGGTGGAACTCAAATATTACAGTGATGTAAGGAAAATGTTCTTGCTGTGAGGTTTTCCAGCACTGCAAATCCATGTTCTATTACACATGTGAACTCCATCAAATGTGTCTTAGAGCTTTTCAGAGTTTTACCTTAATCTAGATTTCCATTGTTTTGATGGCACTTGCTCACTCCTCATTTGCTCAAAAACTTAATATGTCCCTTTCCCCCCTCCAGATTAAGGCAAAACCAGAGTTAGATGAAGCAACACAAAAACCCATGGATTAGCAGGGAAAATATCCTAAAACAAATAATTCACCTTCGAGAGTATCTTCTCATCAAAATTCACAACCCTGTAAGTCTATTTGCATTAATTATTGAGGACAATTTATTAAGGAGAATATGAGTAGCATGTCTGTTTCTTTTTTTACTAGATGAACAACTTTTTGTTAATTAGATACAGAATAACTAGCATCATTGGGAGAGAAAACGTGCCACTAGGGAAAAGAAAGCTACTAATGTAATGAAACATTAAAAGAGATAATGAACCTAGTCAATAGATAATTATGTATTTTTGTCAAATAAAAGTACAATTTTTCATATTTGATGAGGCTGAAGCTTATAGACTCTCAGAAATTGCCATAAAGTGCCGAACAAAAGTTCCATCATGGGCACAGCCCAAGCTGGCTTATAAATGTATTTGAAATAATGTCATCAGGAACTGAGCTCCTTCCTCTGCTTCAGCTAACATATATGGTGGCAGGGTGAAAAATGAACAGAAAGAGTTTGATGCATTTGCAGCATGATTATATAGTATCAATGGAATGGAAAATGTTAAAGCTCCTGAATCTTTCTCCAAATAAATTAAATGGGCATCATTAAATAGTCAATCATTTTCTAAAATCAGTACACTGCAATAGCTGGGGCACTTCAAAGTGTTCATGACTTTAAAAAGGAAAGGGAAAAACTGGCCAGCTCTGCACTGAAGAAATCTCTACTCCCTGCAAGCGATTTCACTAGTACTACTAAGAAGTAAAAAATTATCACTGTGACTAAATACAGTTATTTTGACCTTTAGACTCCTCAGTGTGGTATATGATGTTAGGCAAATCTGTAATCTTGCCTACCAACATACCCATGTTGGGCACTTTCAGACTGTTATTATAAAGAACGTTAACTCTTAGTGTTAGGTGCTGGATAATTCAAAGATGAAAAATCATAACAAATAAACTAAACTTGAAGGTGATTTAGAGGCTGTTCCTTTTGAATAAAGCAGTATTTTCAAGGAGCTTTGTATGTAGGAAGTGTTTCAGTATTTATCTAGGGATTTAAAAAGCAATTCAAATATAAAAGCAGTGAATTGGACCTGCCTTACCAGACTTTTCCAGGACAGTGCCCAATCCCACAAAATTAAATATAAAACCCCACAGTATAATCTAACCCAATGAAACAAGATTTGTTCTATATATGTCCTAGGACTGTTCTGTTCACAGAAAACACATGCTGTTGAAGCGTAGTTTTTAAAGTCTGAATATAACACATGTATTTAGCATTTCAGTGACTGAGTTTTGAAAGATATTGTGACAATTAAAGGACTGAGAAAGAAGAGTTTCTTCTCAAATATTAAAGAGAAAACTGCTTTTGTAAAAATTTAAAATCTCCTCTCATTTTAATAGTGAAAAATTTATATTAAAAAAACCCCAATATACCCTTTAATAAAGTTGTAAAGCCTTGAAATATTTTAAATGTTCTATATAAAAATTGAAAATATACCTACAGATGTAGTATATCAGTAAAATATACAAATGCACAGATTCAAATCCTTCTCCCACTAGAAGCTGGGGTGCAAAAAACCCACAAAATCATATTCTGATTAAAAATGTACTATTGAAAGTCCCAGTGAATTGGATCCTATTGAACCATAGGAATACATTACTATCATTTAATTCCCTTTTATGAAGCCACGTTGGAGCTGCACTGATTCATTTTCTTTAAGCTGAATCAACTGTTTCAGACATCCATTCGTGTCCCTTCCAAACAGCAGGGGCTGCTGTGTAGTAGGCTACCTCGCCTGAAGGCTTAATGAAAGGAAATGGAAATCACCTACAGAATAAATAAATTAAATCTTGTAGTATGGCCCATGCATTAGAAAAGACTGAGCATAATGAGACATCTCATCAGTGTAAGAGGAAAAGGAGAAGTCACATTAATCTCAAATCCTCTTGGAAATGATGCATTATAGCCTGCTGAAGAATTTGGGGAAGAAGCTCCTCCGCTAGAACTTCTTGGACATTTTTCATTACAGCGTGCTGCCAAGAAGCCCTGAATGGCAGCATTTATGAGTTATGATGGCACAGATTTAGAACAGCAGATACTATGATGTGTTTCCACCTTCCATCTTTACTATGGTAAAGTCAGGCTTATCAAAAAATGACCAAAACCATGTTGGTCCATATTCTCTGAACACTAAAGTTGCAATGACACTCAAAACGTGCCATTTTTGTTTTGAAAGAAGCACTCAAATGTACATTAACAGGAATTTAGGCACCAAACCAAGTAGATATTTAGGTCTAGAGAACCAGGGGTGTTTCCCAGTAACAAACTTTGCTGCAATTAAAGTAAAAAGTTCCTTTGGTTCTCAGCCAGGGGAAACTACACTGGCATACATTACTTACACATTCTTACTTTCAGACATCTTTCTATTTCCTAGCCTTAAACAAAGGTGGAGAATTAAGTGTTTAGTAAGTAATTGTGACCACACTTCAACTGAGGCAACAATAGAAATTTTGAAATCCAATTTCCAGGACAGTTCAATTTTATTATGTGCTTTTCCTGAACAGCAATCTAAATTAGAACCTTCAATTTTCAGGCATTGCTGCTTTCATTTTCTAAAGTTTTTAAGGTTGATGAAGTTTTTAATTTCTTTCCTCCTTATTCAAAGTTCTGGTGGCCTGCTAATCCTTTGATTAAAAGTTTACATTTATATAAAACACCACACTGTTTCCATTTGGTTCCGAGTGCAAAACCAGATATTTTATACTCAGTTAAGTAGGAAAATACTGATACCTTAGATGTTGCATAGCTGCTGCTGGTGATGCTAAGAAGTCATGTGGTATCTGAGACATCTCAGTCTTATTTTTATATATATGTATATCCAAATTAATATTTTTTAAAAGTATATATCTCTCTCCACATTCATATATACATATAAGAATTTGGATTCCACAACCAGAGGATCCCAATTCTTTTATACCATAAATTTCTGATAGAACAATTCAGGGTTGGTTGCAATTTGTAAAATCTCTGTTGAAAGTCTATATAATCTGACTTTCAAAAAACCAAAATGCAGCCCCGGATTATAACTTGGAATGTAAATTTCAGATGGGGAGAAATATTTTTCTGGTAGAGAATTATTATTACTTGGTTTGACTAAAGGAGCGACTCAACGGAATCTTACTCTCTACTGGTGAACAGAATCTCCCAAAAGTAATGCAAAGCATAACACGTAAAGGATAGAAACCAAAAGTACTTCCCCAACTCATACTGACATGATATATCATTGTGATAAAACTAGTATTACCCTTCTGAAATGGAAAAAAATACATTAGACAATTCAGTGCTGATATAAAAATCACTGGAGCTAATTTAGTCTAGCCTGTAGATAACATGCATTCATTTCCTCTAAAGTTACAGTAGCAGTAACCTCACAGCAACTTAATCACCATAAAAACAAAATTAAGTGCTTTTATTCCTGAGCCATGAGTTCAATTTCTGCAGCAACATTGGCTGGATCACACTACTATTGTCAAACAAAACCAAGTTGCCTTTTGAAATCCAGGAATGGTGTAGAGTCCTAGATTCACACAGAAATTTAGGAAAACATCATTTGTAACTAATGGACACAAAACATATGTGTGATATAAGGTCACACATTTGGTGACCTTAATAGCTGCGACAGTATCAAGAGCTCATCTAGAGAATTCTACTCATTAGTAAACACACACTCCATGCAGCGGTACTCAAATCGGCAGAAAGCAGCACTATTTGTAACTTAGATGTATTTGTTGCAAAGTTTCACAGACACAACGTGTATATAAACGTGCCCAGACACTGTGTGTGTCTTGGCAAATGTAATCACACAAAAACAAAGCATAAACTCTTTCTCATGTAAGGATATTCGCCACCCTCGGGCAGTCAGAAAACAAAAGTCCTCTGGTTTATTGAGGGATTGTGTTTGTAAGAGGTAGGAGACAGGCTGAATGAATCGGGAAACATCCATCCATTTTTCTCAAAGCTAAATATCCACCATTCTCCTACCAGCTGACCCCCGGTCACAGCCTGAGACCTCCAGGCTGACAGGAGATCTTTTATATTTAAGGACTGACCGGAGCCATCCAATCGCAATGGACCTGATGGGTGACCTTAATAACGGCAACAGATTCGAGTGCTCACCTGCAGAACTCTGCTCATCGGTCAAAACAACCCAACAAAACTCAAGTACCAGAACCCACAACTAAAGCCTTATTTGTAATTACATTAAGAAAGCATTTTATTCAAAAAACCTAATTTTCTCTTTGGATCTCAGACAACTGTTGTATGTGCTAATTTTACTGAAAATATGGTCTGGTTTGATTTCAAAGACAAGGGTCTGATTTGTAGCCAGGAAAGTGGTATTTTTAGCACACCACAGTGCACACGGTTCAATATCTGAACATGACACAGACTTTAGAGTTAAGTTCCAGGTCTTGCTTCTTACAGGTTTACTTGTGCTCAGTCTTCACTGCAGCCTGAATCCTCCTCTTGATTTAATATGTGATATAATGTATGAACCCACAGGCACAGTACTTCGCCCTTCTGCCCTGAGGATTGTGAGTCTCTCAGAAAGCACGAGACCTCTTATCAGAAGACCTAATAGGGAATCTAATCCTGCAGATAAGAATAATGTGGAGTGGGGATATAGAGGAGGGAAGAGGTGGTGCAGAATCCATTTAATCGCTTGAATGATGCTGTCAGCTCTCCAATTTATTAAATTTATCTACTTTCCCTGGACGGTTTACATGACTAGATAAACATCTTGTTTTGGCATTTTGATGGGATCATAAAATGGGAGGAACTTGGAAAAAATAAAAAATCCTAGAGACCTTGATAGTGTTGTGCTGAGATTTCTAGCATACTTCCCCTTTAACTAAACCCATAAATAAAAAAACATAGTGTGACATGGATTTATATGCAGAACTCCCAATTGATTTCAGTGAGGTTTGCTTTAAAAAATCAATGGTGTGACACACCACAAAGATAGAGATTAAATTTTTTTCCTACTGTAAAACAACAAAATACATTAACTATGACAAATTACAAATTGGGTTTTAGCATTCATTTTGTTGGATTATGGCATGTACTATTTAGAAGTCAAATAAAAATCAAACCAGAGAAAACAGATCCCACTTCTTTCTTTGCAAAAGCAAAGTGGTATGTAAAAGACAAGTAGCAGAAGAACAAGATGAAAACAAATGTAGTGAAGAAATCAGAACACTGAGAAGAAGCCCAAAGTAGAAAAAAGCATCATCAGTGCATTAAAGGACTAAAATAGTTTCTCTAGAACTATTAGACATTTAAAAAAAAACCACAAACAAAAAACAACAAAGCAAACTTTGGGAAATTATCTACATGCTTACTGTTAGCTATGACAAAAACTCAAGCAATGTATTAATTTCCATGAGAAAATATTGAAGAGGCTATTTGAGATACTATATACCTTCTGAGAACCAACTGCCAAACCCTCTGATTGGTCAATTATCAGAAGATCAAAGATAAGCCTCTGGTGTATGTTCTGTTATAGTGCAGAGACACACAGAATCACAGACTCACAGAATAGTCAGGCTTGGAAGGGACCTCTGGAGATCACCTAGTCCAACCCCCCTGACTGAGCAGGATCATCTAGATTAGGTCACACAGGAACATGTCCAGGTGGGTTTTTTAATACTCCAGAGGAGACTCCACAGCCTCTTTGGGCAGCCTGTCCCAGTGCTCCGTCATCCTCACAGTGAAGTTTTTTCTCATCTGGAGTTTCGAACACAGCACTTCCTGTGTTACAGTTTGTGCCCATTGCCCCTCATCCTGTCACCGGGCAGCAATGAAAAGAGTCTGGCCCCATCCTATGGACATCCACCCTTTAGAAATTTATATGTATCTATCAGAACAATTATAAATTTGGAAACAAATCTTGAACCATAAACATTCAAAGATGTGACAACTGAATTAATTCAATGGAGACTGATACAGTGTACCAGAATGTTTAACTTCACAACTAAAATAAAAATATAATTATAACCAAGCTAATAATTATACAAAACTAAAACACCCACTTCACCCTCTCCTTTGTTTTTTGGTCTACTTTTAAGGATATGAGAAAGTGTTAAATTATCTTAGTACATACAAACATGGGGTACACAGCAAATAATCTTGCTTTCCAAAAGCCTTTCATTATTTTTTTGAAATCTAAATCAAAAACATTACACCAAGTTTACCTACAACCCATATTTCAACACTGAACTCCTGTAATACATCAAGGGGTTGTCAAAACCTCAATACCTGTTACACACTGCTGATGCACACAAAAATGTGGCTAGTTAGTACTAGGTAGATATGGTTAGTGATATCAGTGATAACCTACTCACTTGGGAATAACTGACAGCAACAACCTAACTTTGCTAGTCACTATTTTTGAGGCACTGTAACAAAAACACATTGTAAAGACTTTTCAGAGACTTAGAAGACTTTTTTTTATCTTGAAAATATGATTACTTATTTCAACTGTGGTTTGGGGATTTTTTTTTTAAACACTTTCATCAGCTTATTGAAGGAAACACTAGATTGTCCTTTCAAGAAAAGCAAAAGGGCTTAAGACAAAACACTGGTATCTACACAGAAATATTTTGCAGTTTGTAAGCAACCAAAGTTCTAAAAATAATGTTCTACATAAGTCACAGGAAATTTACATTAAGTTGTTATGACAACTCTATTTTTTAACAAAAGGAGGTAACTCAAGTTTGTACTTGGACAGAACTCATGGAATACCATCCTGTTGAGGATATGAATAAAACACAGAGCCATTTACGCAAAACTGTTCTTATAATAATTTTCTATTACTGTTACCTTCCTAGTCTTTTGGGAAAAGGTACAACCTCCCCAGGGAGTACACCAGTATGGTCACTTGTTATTATGATCTCTTTTAGTTTCCTAGCTTGTATTAACCACAAAGTGAGCCTGCCAAAAGTTCTGTGTATGGACAGTTGTCATATTTTAATTTCACGATTTCAGGAGCAAAAATGGATTGAGGAGAAACTCAGAACTCATCCCTGATGGTTAATGCTTTGCTGAGAAAAGGACCACTGGTGTAACTTATAATGGTGTCCTGGAAATACTTCTTCATTATCATCAATTAGTTTTAACATGACATTTCATTACAATATCAATGGTACAATACAAATGACAACCTGATAACTTTAGTATTTCTATATAAAAAGGTTTCTGTGACTTTAATAAAAATAATAGTCACTGGACACCATGTTCTTGATTCATTCTAGCAAAGAAAATTCATCCATTCATATTTCACAGACTGGGGTGGAGATAATATTATATAAAGAGGAAGGGCCTTGGTGCATATTGCTGTAGATCTCCATTTTAGCACACATATGAAACTAGCAAAATCCTACCTACATTTTTACCTTTCCTTTTTCTCTTACATCCTCACCAGGGTCTTCACAATGTTCATTTAATCTTCAGGAGAACAAATGTCATATGTGAGTCACTTTGCTTCGCTCCATTAATTATGCTTTGTAAAGCCTTTTTGTGTGTAACAGCCAAGGAGCAGGTTTGTCCGGGTGGCCATGTACAATTGTGACAGAAATGGCATGCTACAAGCAGCAGTGATGTACAGCAATAATAGACAAAAGAGAAAAGAAGAAAAAAAAAGGAAAAAAAGAAGAGTAAATGTGACATCTTACTCCTGAGGCTTAAATGAATAAGCCGCGAAGAAAAGTAATGATAGAGCAAAGAAATACTGTGAGCCAACTCTGTCTTGATGCAGACAAACAAAAAAGGAGGAAAAATAAATCAGTCAGAGCTTCCATCCCATTGATATTTCTAAGCTGTATTGAGGACTACTTTGCACAAGACTGCACCCATCAGACAAAGACTCAAGTTAAAGCCAGTGCAAAGACTAACTGGCCAAAGGGAACTCCAGGAGGTACTGTGCCTCACTGCTTCTGTTTTACAGACTCAGAGACAACCTTTTATTCAAGCTACTCAAAAAGCGTTAACTCAGAGTCTCACCATCTCGTTTGAAAACGATGACATCTTCTTGGAAGTACAAATTCAAAAAAAAAAAAAATCTTCCTTTTGGTGTAAGCTCAACAGTGATTCCATTGAATAACTGCCAATTTTTCTACTACACATTGTTAAAAGTAACAAAGAAGAATGAGGAGGAAAGGAGAAAAGAAAAGAGTTCATTGAGCTCAGCGAATTGTACAAAGCTGGGTCTAGAGAGTAGTTCATTTAGCCCTTGCAAAAACATTGGCTTGCCTCCAAAACGGAGACTCTACAGACTTTCTTCATAGAAGAGTATCAATACATCCAGGGACATTTGCCTTCCCTGGGAAGAAACAGGCATTTGTCTACTCATTTTCTGGTCCTATGAAGACTACTGTTCAGGCCTGTGACTGAGCTGGCATGGGTTATACATAGGGGCTGCCCAGGTCCATCATAATTCATATGGATTCATTAGAAGGATCAATACTGTGTGTCTATTCACCAGCACCCTCTCACCCCCCACCAATTTTAAGAAATGGCCTCTGTTTACTCTGTTATGATCCATAGCCTCTGTTTACTGTTAAAAGAGCACTGAGAAAATGAGGACACGAAGATCCACTTTAAAAATTAAATACTGGAGAAGTGAGAACTCACATGGACAGGCAAAAGTCTTCTGCGGGCACATTGCAAACATTCATTTTTGCTATGCCAAAAAACTCTGTTTCAGTATTTGTTGTGAAGATTTTAATTTCAAGTCACAGGAGGATAAGCCTACACGTAGAGAAAAAATAGTACCTATCTTCAGGTAAGATTTGCTGGAAATTTAGGGAATTTCTAGGAACTTTCCATATCTAGAATCAGACTTCTTGTCTTTTGGAGATTTTTTTTTTTTAGAAGAGTTTAAAATATTATCTGTGAACAGTTTATCTCCAAAGGATATAAATAACAGATTTAAACATAAAAGAAGAAAAAAATGGGACAAAAAAAACCCCAAAACCCACCTGATGGGTTATCCAGCAGTACAGCAACAGTGACTGTGCCCTTGTTTCTGGCTGCAAAAACCTACATCAGCTGTGTCAAAATCCTACCCTGTGGAAACATGTAAATTCTGATGGCATCACTAAATCTGAATTTTACCCACACGGTGTGGCAGCTAGTAAATTTTCTTTTGTTCAGTAAGAAACAGAACCTACAGCCCATTCACTAAGAATAGTGATCTGTATAGACATTATTCAAATGTTTACGCACACAGAGGTATACTTTTGGTGAATTCTCCCTGAGAATTTTACATGGCCACTCTCCGTTATCACAGCAAAACTACACACGGTTCTTCTTGTGCACACAGCTACTCAGCTACATACTTGCTCTTTCGCCCTCTTAAATACGTCAGAGGGAAAATATACGACCTTCTCAAAGCTGTAGAAAGAACGAGAAATTGCGTAAGCATAAATCTATTATCCTTATGGTTTTAAGACTGTTATACATTCTCTTTGGAAGCTTTGTGACATAAATTAAATGAAATTCATAACTTGGTAATAGATAGAAGGCCATTAAGGAAAGACTGTATAGAATAGGACATTCTAAGAAACAACTCGTTTCATTTTAATCAAGTCTAACTCACTATCTTGGCTGCAAAACAGCAGAACTAACTGGCAGAATAGGGGCAATTTGTGATATTTTAGGGAAGTATCATGCTCTGATTTGAAAATGCACAGAGGTTCAGTGGACTCAGTTTTACATTTAATTAAGGTGACTTCCAGATTGGACTTTTTAATTTAATAATCATCTAAACAATGACTCTTTATTTTCTGCTGAAGTTCTTAATTTCAGAAATCTGCTCTGAAGCCAAAAGCCACTCACACTGATACAGTAAAAAATTGTTTAATCAAAGGTTGCATATGATGATAAATTGGTATGGCATTTGTTCTTCTGCCCTTTTAAAGCAAGAAAAAGAAGTGCCCTCCTAATCAACCCGTCCAATGACTCCTTCCAGACCTGTCCTTATTCTACAGGATATTACGGTTAGCCAATAATTACAATTGCGCAATACAGAAAGCAGAAAACAATGAACAAAAATCTGAGGCATTTTAAGACTAAAAGGGTATGGCTAGATAACCATAAAATGTAGTCATTATCTTACTGATAGCAAAGTAATAAAGTGTAGTCATTACCCTACCAATAGCTAAGTAATGAAATAGATTGGTACGTATGATGAGACACGCAGATTTGAAGCATTAGGTCTTTTAGCTGAAGATAAAGCATTTACTTGACAATGTAGAAGGGGCAGTATGAAATGGAAAACAGTGCTGGGCACAAGGCTGAATGAGGAGTAATGCACCTACACCCACCATGCCCCTCACATGCCCACTCTCTCTCTAGGTCTTTCTAGGGCTGCTGCTTCTATCCTGGCATGGGAGTAAATGCGTGTCTGGGGCCGCTCTAAAGTGGTGGGGGAACCTGTAAGAAGCATCAAAGTAAGGGTGGAGGAGGGTTGCCTAATGGCTGAGGGGAGTAAGAGGCAGAGAGGAGGGATATGTGCCCTCGGGATCAAAGCGGCTTTCTACGTCCCAGTACCTTAGGAAGGATGGAGTAATTCTCTTCCTTGTACAGATTTTTATGCTGTTATAACCACAGAAATACCACTGGCCTGACAATGACTGCAAAGGGTGAAGAATCAGGATCATTATTAAAAATGGTAAGTAGTATATAAACCCAAGGTTTGAAGGACTTGGGTAATTACCACTGTGCGCAGTATATACAGTGTAGGCAGGGCCTGTACTGCTGAATCCTTAGTTCTCAAAGGAAAAAAAGAGGGAAGGTGAGGTTAAAGTGAAATAAAGCCACCCAGAATCAAGGAAACATCTCAATAGCTCTTCCTACTATTTTCTGTCATCAAAGACTTGTCTGTAGTACGGTATCAGAGCATACTCACTATACTTTCTACTCATACAGTATTCTTCAAGTAGAACTACTTGCTTAAACTTCCAAGGAAAGGAAAGAGAATTTACCCAAATACTATGTTCTTAAAGGGGGAAAGGGCAAGCTAAGACATCTCTCCTAGAACCAATATAAAAATCTGCTTTTGCAATAGCTTAATGTCCTAGGAATTAGTGTTTGCTGAAGTGTCCTGTATCTTTAAGTGACCCCAACTACAACGCATTTACCTCAAAACTTTCCTGAGAACTGTCTCAGTTTATGAACCTTTATGAATTTCTTCATTGCTGCCAAATATTAATTGAAACAATTAACTGTGAAGAACACGTGGGTGCAAAAATATTAGTACCACATAATCCTTTCTAGTTAAGAGGTCCTTACCGGATTATTGCAGAAACGCTCTGGAGTTCTAATTACCTATGGAAGTCCCACAAGGTTACTGCAGAACACGGTAATTAGACGGTTGTAATATAAGGTGTTAGCAGGGGATTGAGGATTTGTGCTAAGAAGCATGGTGCTTTCATGGCTATTTACTGTGCAGAGTACCAGAATTTAATGGAATTTGGTGGAAATCTCTAATGACAAATATAGTTAAAAGGTGGGAGAAATATCTTAATAGGGATTCGGCAGCTGGTGAGGGGAGACTAGTTATACTACAGCGTGATCTTTAGGTGAACAAAAATTTTTTAGATTTTAGATTTTTATGGATTTTTTTAAACTCTTGATCAAGTATTGAATACAAAATACTCCTCAATTTTTTGCACAAAGTGTTTCGCATAAAAAAATTAATTTGACCACTGGTCTGTCACAGATAAAAAAAGCTAGATGCCTTTC
The DNA here is from genome assembly GCA_013400835.1 of Zapornia atra. Lineage (NCBI taxonomy): Eukaryota > Metazoa > Chordata > Aves > Gruiformes > Rallidae > Zapornia > Zapornia atra. The sequence goes on from VZTU01000841.1 coordinate 47,389, forward strand.
TGTGGTGGATAGCAAACAGCAAAGCAATGTGGCTGATGCTGTGTCTGGAAGCCTTTGACTACCTAGCTCAAAGGACAAAGTTCCCAGTTACAGGATGGTGTTGAAGCAAAAGGCCACCACAAGGCTGCAGCAAGTAGCCCTTGCTCCCTCGCATGACACTTGAACTACTCTGTTGCCACATCCCATGCAGTAGAAGCAATTCAGTTTTACTGGGTTTTAACATCATCTAAACGTATGAACAAAATACAAAGGCAGAATGCTACTTAATTACACTAAGATAAAGGGTAAATTTGGAGTATGTAAATTTGAATTAAGTAGCACTACTGCAAATTGACAGTGATTAACAGGAAAGAGAAATGCGGTCCCCAGTGTTTCTCTTCTGTATGGCTGGGGTGTTCTAAACATGATTTTGCAATTCTCAAGCCATTCATACACACACGACTGCTGGGGGAGAAGAGGAATAGGAGGACTTGACACAAGACTTTTTTCATCTTCAGCCCTTTACAACTCTGTAAGTGGACATACAGCAGCACTACAAAAGAAAATTACTAGGCAAAGTGGAAGGTAGTGGAAAATCCGTCTCTAAACATCTCCCTAACATTTTACCTGATGGTATGAGAACACATTTGCTCACATTGGCTAACATTCAATCTGACGAACCAGTCTTCTGCAATGCTGTAGGAACAGACTTCCACAGGACTCTCTGTATAAAGGTGAAATTCACTTTTCAAAGCTAAGCATATAGCAAGGTTAGATCTCCTTCATTAATATAATGATAATATTGTCATTTAATCTTCCTTACCCTCTCCTGTCAGTAAAATACACCTCTCAGCTTTGTATGTCAGGCTGAATAATAGAAAATTTATATAATTCTGAAGAACACTAATAAATATTTAATTTAAAAAGCATATTCCTAATTGCCTATGTACATGTATTTAAAAATCGTTATATAGTTATTATTATACTTACGCAAATAACCAGAGATGCACAAATGTCATAAGCTTCTTTTAACACTCATATACAAATCTATTTTTAAAAAATGTAAATGAATGCTCTAGATAAAATTTTCCCTACTATTTTTCAGCTCCTTCTTTTAATCACCGCAAATATTTTTTTGTTACTCTGATTCTGAATACATGACCTTTTAGCATATTGTCTTGCCTGCCTTTGTAGATCTTTTGATTTGTGACAAGAAGGTAATAGTCACTACTTGCCTTAGTTCATGATGATGATTCATCTCTAAGGAAGTTAAATCCTGGCTCTTATGAACCTGGCCCAATTAAAGCAAGTTTATTTTTCCCATTTTAACTCAACATTAATTAACAGCTTGTTACCTTCTGCAGGTCTTTCTAATGAAGCTGGAATGAATAGGGATTGCTGTGGAAGTAAAAGATATGAAAATCTATATGAAAGTCTTTTTTTCAGCGGACTGAGGAGAAAATTCTCTCCCAGACGGGGGCGGNGAGAAAAGGCAGAGAAAAATTCACCCTGAATGACTGTTCCTTTTCAGAAAAGCAAATATCTTACCAAACATTAAAGCAAGGAGTTAAAAGCAATCCTGAAAAGCTGATCTCTTCTCATTTGATATAAAAAGGATGCCAAAGGCCCAGAGGAGGGAATGGGGATGAGACGAGGGAATGTTGATGAGAGGAGGAAGAAGCCAGAAGGAGTGATGAAACATCTTGAAAGCAAGGACCACAATGAAAGCATGTGGATCTCCTCTAACACATCAAGCCACCACAGAAGGATGAATTTGTTGGAAGGTTAATTGCTAACAACCAATGCTCCCTGGCCTGGTTAGGAATCTCAGTAAAATAGGGTTTTTGCTCATCTCCAGGGGGTAAATATCTCACTTTAAAGAGGTTGGAAAAATACTAGTATATTCACTGAAAGTCCTTTCATCCACTCAACATGTGAAAGTTTCACACTGGTTTCTTATTCATCTGTTAATGGAAATGACAGCCCAGCATACCTCAGCTATCCAAAGGACACAGGAACTTTTGTTTCTTCACTTATTACAGTTTGTGAAGCATAAACTGATTTTTTCATTATTATTTAGATGTATCCAAAGCTTTCACATCCTGGGTATTGACAGGATGTAACTGGCTAGCAATTTTACCAAGTAACACATTTACACCTTGGGGAAATATGTTTTCATGGTATGTACTGGAAGTGCTAATTGACTTTTATTTCCTAATAACCGTTGAAACTAATAAGTCTGGAAAAGCTGGTGATTTCAAAGAACTGTAAATTAGACATTAAGACATTTTTCAGCCTGACAAGCCCACATGTGAAAGTCTTAAAAAGTCAATATTTAAACTTCTGTCCTCTGGACTGAATTAACGAATTCATCAATAAGTCAATCATACCTGTCATAATACAGAATGTTGAAAATCTAATAACATCATACATGTAATTACTACTACCGTAAGTCATCAGGAAGGTAATGGAATTACCTTTCCCTGCATCAGCAGAATGGCAATATGGAAAAAACCTGAACTGCAGCTAGGGCATTTAGGATGCATTTGACATCACGCCTCAGGAGTTGGACTCTTTTTTAATGATCTTACTGTGTGCATCTGACAGTCTCTTTCCCCTTGCCTTCATCTACCACTCCCCACCCATTTATTTTTTTACACATTGGCTGATCTTACAGATGAGCACAAATTAAAATTGTAACAACTTCTGTGAAAATCAGCAGACAGAGGAAAGGGACCTCGTAACTGTCAGAGGGAAAGATGCATATAAAAGCTCATAATCTATTATATGGCAGAGAACCCACGAAGAAGACAGACCTTTAAATGTCTCAATTGTGAGAAACTTTTCAGTCAGTGTTGTATGTTCTCGGGTACCACAGTCAACTAACTGGGAATCACCAAACCAGGTGATTCATTTCTCACAGTTGAGAGAAGCGACTGAATGCCAAGCCTGACTATGCTCTGATGCGGCTTCAAGAACAGAAACCAACTTCAAAACCTTTTTGCCTTAAAGATGGGTGAAGTTAAAAAGGGGGCGTCAGAAAGAGACTTATGAAATTTGGGAAGGGGAAGAAAAGAATTAGAGGAAGGGAAAAGAGAAGACAGGATCTCCTCCCCACACATGCTCCTTCCAAAAAGAACCCCAAGCCCTGAAATGCAGAGATGGCAGCATCTGTGCCAAGGAACGGTGTAAGGGGCTTCACGCACCCACTAGGCCACTGGAAACGATGACAACAGGAATACATGAGTGGGACCCATGCTCTTATAGAAAGAGACAGCTTGACCAAATTAAACCAGGCTGTGTTTCATTCACTCCATAGGTTCTGACTCGTTCAAAGGACATTAGCAGTCACAAAGCTGACTGCCAACTGCTTCCCTATTCAATGCTCATAATTGGAGTGGAGGTGGGAGGTGATAAAAGCAGGGAAGAGGCATAACAAGGCCAAAGAATAGAGTGAGAGGTAAAGCTGGCCAATAGAGCTAAAAAGAGGGGATGGAAAGCAAATTAGATACCTCATGCTGCCAAAGCAATAAAACAGTGAGAGTCTGGAAAAGAAGAGAGAAAAAAGAAATTGGTGAAGTTCAGTCAGAAATGGAGGGGAAATGGCCCAGTAGAGCAGCAGATGGAAGAAAGGAGGATGGGGTGGGGGGCAATCAAAGACACAGAGCACAGATAACGAGTGTTACAGGGAAGGAATTAAAGACCCTGTTGCTGCACTGAGGACACTGGGATATCTCAGCTGACCAAAGGTGAGAAGTGAAAACACTAATGAGTAGGAGAGAGATAACGAGGGGAAGAATATGTTAAAATGGAAGAACTGAAAAAAATTACCTGTCACTAAGTATTCCAGTAAACCTGAGAGGAAATACTGCAACAGAGCAAGCTGAATTGACAAGACCTGAAGACACACAGAAAGGATGCCAAGTAGTGAGACCAAGGAACATCAAGGTGTGTATACAGTGCCATGACTCATAAGATGATCTAGTCAGTGCTAGATATACTAGCAGTGACTCTTCTGACATTGAAAAACTTAATTAGTCTTTATTTTTTGTTCTGTAAGCAGATCCCCTCTTATGAGCAATAGCAGCTTTAGATCAAGGATGTTTCCAGTTACAGCAACCAGCAGTGTCGCTGCTTTTGGAGCTCTGACTTGTTTGCTGGTTTGCAGTTTGGTTTGCAGTTGGCCAGCACCTGGTGATTTCCAAACCTGAATCTACAAATCCATTCTGTTTGTTCAGTCTGGAAACTTGAGTATTTGTACCAAATTTCCACTAAGAAACACTGAATATAGAGTCATTAAAAAAGCCAAGTCACAATTCACATAAAGCACGCCATAAATTCTGTAGAGTGACCAGACATGATAAGAATTCTGTGGGAAAAGCAATTCTGTTTTCAGTTTCAGTCTGAACTGTCTATTGGTCTGATCAAACATCTAACATGTAAGTTATAAATTTTTTTCAGAATAAACCTGAAATACATTTGACTAATATTTCATCAATTACCTACATTGTTGGCCTGAAACACCTGGGCACTGAAACTCAAAATAGTGTGAAGTCACTTTTAACAGCACTGTTCAAAGTCAATAGCTTTTCCCAATGGACATCTCTTTCAGGACTACGTATCTCACCGATGCTTCCATCCATCACTAATGTTCTTTCTCCCAGTAAGATCACTATTCCAAAGTGTCTTATTTCATAACTAAGCCAAACATGCAAATTTCTAACAGTCTTTTACATATGAGACCAAGTCCTGGAGTCGTGGCATTACCAGGTTTCCAAGCCTGTTTCGTTCTGGTTTATCAGGTACTGTACTGGCCCATACAACAGAATCTGTTACATCCACATGTTATTTTCTCCTAGAACTGACACCTGAGGTAACAAAGTGCCTTTTCCAGTCACCAAGGATTATATAAGCATTATCAGTAATGTAGTTGATTGCATTATTTGCAGAGAATACTCAGCCATTTACAGTGAAGAAACAGACAGATGCCGTGCTGACCGCTTCAGAGAGCAGCAAAGGACTATTAGAAATGGGGGTTCTAATAGAACTATTGTGTCCCATTTCACTTCTAATAACTATGATCTCTTTGTGTCCTTCAGCAGGGTTTCCAAGATGCTAACCACTCAGAGCTTAATAGCCATATAGATTCTCACTATCTAACAAAATTAGATGACAGAATAATTTTCTACCAACTTTTTCTTGTGCTTATATTTATCTCAAAAGTAATTCCCATAGTATCTAATGGTATTGCAGTTCTGCCTTGGTTTTTCACCTATGTTCAATGACTCATCCAGAACATCTTCGTGTCTTGAAACATTATGCATTGTTTGATTCATCTCCCTATGCATATTTTAGTATCCTTCTCACTGCTTTTAAAATGTTTTCTAGAGTCTTCTAAATTGCATATTTCTTTCCCCTTAAAACTTTATTTTAAATCCCTTTTTCATTTCTTGCGAACACTGAAGCTTACAATACCAAGGATCAATACAACTCCCCTTGAGCTAGACTAGCAAACAAACCCTTGCTTTAAATAAATTACATAGGTCTTGAGTAAACAAGACGCACATGTGAAGAAGTGTGAGACATAAGCAACACATTGAACATGTCACTAGTGTCAAATATCACTTCTTCCTTAAATGTAGTTTTATAACATGGAAAAAGTGTCATTAAGAAGAGATATGATAAAAAGAATGAAGATAAGTGAGTTGCCAGGTAGTCCAGAATAAAAGATGAATTAACAGAGTATGCACAATGAGTGAGTAACACTAAGGAGGAGGCTTGAGAAAACAGGTGTTCAGCACAGGGAAGAGACAGTCACGGCAAAACAACAGCTTTCTTGAAGTCCCTTTCAGTTCCTCAGAGCAGGGATATTGGCTTCAACACCTCAGTAGTTTTAACTCTGAAGGCCAAAAGGTGGAAAGAAGAAAAGTATCACCTACATTGAAGCTTTCCCCAGGTGCGGAAATCATCTCCCCCCTGCTTTTTGTGGAGAGCTGGAGAAGGAAGAGATACTGCCAATTCCATGCCTTCTCCCTCCAGCCAACTGTCTCTTTTTTACTTCTGTAGCTGTTTCTATTGGCTGGAGTTCCCTCCCATCTTTCCTTTATTTTTGCTTATTTATCATTAATATCTATTTTCACCTTCAATCCTCTTATACCTACATGAGTTTTACATGACATTGCATCACATTATGGTAAAAAATATGGATTTAAAAAAAATAAATGAATGAATAAACAAAACAACAAGAAGAAAAAAGAACAGAATATTCCATACTGAGGGAAAGAATACAACAATGCAACTTAAAGAAATAGTGAAAAAAAGAGTCTGAAATTCCCACTGTAACTGACCCACTTGCAGAATACGTATGCTGCATGATATGATGTTAAATGTTTATAGCTTCTTAATAGTCAGTGCTTCAATTCCTCTAAAATAATTTATAGGATCATATCCAAATGACTTTATTTGGAGTTGTGGAGAAATGCCTAAAAGGAAAATCCGACTTCACTAAATGAGGTAGCCAAAGCAGTACAGCAAGTTCAAAGATTTCTTAACTTCTAACCTGAAAGCTATACCTTTCTATATACCTATGTCCATGTGTGAGTGCACACACGTATGTATTGTGTCGGAATATATATGCATACTAGTCACTCACACACACACACAAATATTTATATTGATATAAAATGCATAACATGAATTTGTAATGGATAAAATAAACAGTGGCAAAACCATGAGGGAGCTATGCAAGTCATCCTAACTGAGCAATATTAAGCCATAAAACCCCATCATTCATCCTATATTCCATATATATATTTCACAAATATATTGCTATATAAATGTTAAAAAGAGTTTTACAAATTTTATTAGGATTATTTTTCATATCCATCTGCTTGTAAAAGCAGGCTCCCTTAGCACTAAGATTCCAACTGTAGAGGGCCCTGAGGGAGAGGAATAGTATAATTTTTTTTTTAAACCTCTCAAATTATGCAAGGCAGATTTCCACCATATAAAAAGTGTCATAATCTTAAAGTCTGCTGTGAGCTAAAAGCATGTGCCAATGGAAATCAGGGATTCTTCCTTGTCTAGGAACATAAAGTTTCCATTTTCATTCCTTAGATTTGCAAGAAGATATCTCTGGTTGGCACAGCTCTAGCACTGAACTGTGCCCAGACCAGCTCTTCAGCAAATCTAACTTTCAGTAGTGTTTGTGCACGTTCTGAGAAGACAAAAGACATGAAAAACAAACAAAAATGTTTTTCTTGCAGGCTGCATTACAAAATGTGCAAATACTGGTGGGAAGAGGGCAGGAGGGTTGATTAAAGTGGCTATAACTACACAACCACACAGCCTAGAAACGATCACATGAATGGCTATCATGTCACATGCATAGTGGCACTATGCAAAGTGACACACAAATAAGTGACCTTTTCAGGAGTCAGACTGGCTGAGCAGGCACACAAGGGAAACTGTGAAGAGCGGTATTTGGGAGAAGCCTCACAGGGAGCTTCCTACACAACCTGAGTTTAAATCTGTCCTTTTACATACAGGCTACCAACAGGTATTGCAGGTAACATAAACACAAGTTAGTGTTTTAGTTTATACACAAGGAAATGCAAGTGTTTTGGCAGTAAGTTTTTCAACTCTGGCTTCAACAAAATGAGTTGACTGTCAGAGAAGGCCAGTTTCTCAGTGATCATTGTCTCAAGAAGCCTGGAAGGTCTCATTTCTCCAAGGGCAAGAGAAAAATTCTTTTAAGCCTAGTAGGCAAAGTAATATATTTACATTGTAAAGTTATATTTCTCGAGCCACTTAGAAGGAATAGTGAAGGACTTGTAAAATCAGGGGAAAGCCTCATGTGACAAAATTTAAGGCGTTACAAGATGTGCTTATGAGAATTGTCTTTTAAGAATATGTCTTTAAATATGGATAACTAAAGTAATAATTCATTCTTAAAAGCATTCACTTTGATTGTAATCACATTTTTGCTTTCAGTTGTGATAAGTATTATATACAGATATTCAACTGGATTTGAATACTAGTGTACAGGAATTTCCCAGTGGATTGAAAAAAATAGGAAAGTTGATCGATTTATATTGAAAGAATGGTCAAGAGTAAGATTTAGCCAACGTAGTTAAATTTAGCCGATAAAGCTAAATAATATATGTGCTTTAATGTAAAAATGTAATATAAAGCTAAATAAAGATGGTTTTGTTCATCTCAACTGCATTCATTATCTTCCAAAAATAGAATTCTGGTCATGATGAAGTTAGACAACACAAAGTGCATGCAAAATACAGACATGCATACATATCTGCACACATATGAAACTTGATAGACAGGGACCAGAAATGTCAGACTACCTTAGTCATTTCACTTCATATTATAAACACTCAAAGCAGCAAGTTGAATCAGGACTGCTCTTTGCAGGTGCAAATCATAGCATACTGCTTGCATTTGCCCAAATTTCTGGGTGTAAGTCTATGTCTACATGCTGCCAGATCAGCAGTTTGTAAGTGGGTGGCTGAAGCAAGCCAAGATTTCAGTGTTATCTCTTCCAGATTTTTCCGGTGCATTAGTACACACTTTCTGGCTGCAAACAATAACATACTGTATGTGTCATATTGTTAGTACTATGCCTTAATTTCAGATGTAAAACTGCCTCTCAAAATAGAGCAAAGAGTGAATTAAAAAAGAATGTCATCCTACCAGAAGTGTGAGAAACTAGAAAAGACAGAGGACCATATTTTCAGGTTCCTTGGATATATCACAACATATGGTCTAGAGAACATTTTATATTTACAACCTCTCCAAAATACAGAATTGCCATTCATAAGAAGACTCTTTTGCAGTTTTGAATTCTGAGGATCTGAATTTCATCTCATTTTGTCTTTATGGTTGGCATAAATCCACATTTTTCAATAGAACATAAGATAAACATTTAATTTCTCTAAGAAATAACCTTTGTTTTCTGGTGTCTATTTAAATGACCAAGAAGCTCCCTACACACCCTACATACACATGGGCCCACGAAAAGCAAAGTTTTCAAATTCAGGAGTGTTGCATTACTGGGCTGAAAGGATTACATTTCAGTGTTATGGTTATAACGAAATAATCTCATCCTAGATACTTCTCAATTTCAGGATTCAGATGGCTACCCTTTTAAACTTTTGGGGAGAAGGATTTTATGGCATGAATAATTTTAGCTTAAATTCTGAAATACCAAGATCCCTCCAGAGCTCCCTTGAGTGTCACTGGGAGTTGTACAGCAAAATCTCCCGTTTTAAAAATATGTAACTCCAGTTTTTTTGGGAAAGTAAGTAAAAATTTAGAACATTATTCTAAAAGGACTATAAATATTTCTAGTAAAAAGAAGCCATAATTCTCATTTGCAACTTGATGGTGCTTTTGAACATTTAACCTAGGAGATGATGTGAATTACACAGTAGTTTTAATTACCATAATTAAAGCAGTAATCATCTTTGAGAAAACATCCTGGTCACACACCAGCCCTGATTTCTGGAATACCCCAAGTATGAGTAAAAATTTCCTTATCTTGCATATAACATCACATCAATTATTCTACTTTGCTGTGACCCTGTACAAACTGATAATGGACAGATTTGGGCTGTTTGTGAGAGACAGTGACCTCAACACACAGATAAGCAGGACAGAAGGATCGCTCTAGTTAGGAATCTCTCACAGTACAAGATGAGCAGGGACTGTCCTGAATTTTGTGGTTGTGATCTGTTGAACAACATCCCTTATATAGATTGTAAAGCATCGTGAGAACAAACCCAGCATGGAGCTGGACAATGCTAGAGAAATATTATTCCCTCCCCAAATTCTAGTTAATGTCTAAATGGCTAAAATGTGAGCACAGCTTAAATCATCTTAGCTTTGCTCTAAGTTTGGACCTGGCTATTTGCACTAAATCACAGTGCTGTGTTGCTTCAGTATGTAGTTATAGAGGGGGAGATCTGCCCACTGTGTCCTATATTCTTTCAGTTCTACAAATGCTGTGAATGCTACTATTTTGTAAACAAAATTAGAACAACATAGATAAATTTGAAGCTGTTTTCTTGGGGTTTTTTACCATTAGCAACCTTGATTTTATATGTTCAGCATTTAAATGTCAAATCTATTGCAGAATGCTGCTTGACAGGGACTTAGAATTAAAAGCAGTGGAAAAAGGGAGGGAAAACACTTTCATGAGCTTCATCCGGTACATGAAATACACTGTTATGCTTTCTGTGCATCTGGATAGTCATACAATGCATGACAGGTTGAAATTACTTTTGAATTCAATGTGTTTTGAAACAATGCGTTTCTCAGGTTAGGGTATATTTCCAAATATGCTGCAAAAATGCAGGGAAAATGGGTTTATTTAGAAATAAAGCAGTTCAGTGATTCAGTCCATCTTGATGACATTGATGCTATGTAGCAATGAGTTTGATGCATGAAAATTCCTTTATCCAGGAAATTATGCAAGTCCATGCATAAACATAAGCATTTGGGTACCAACCAACTGGGTTAAGCATGTACTGCTAATTATGCAGACAAGCAACGTTCCTTCCATTGGTGAAGGTCTGAGTCTAAGTGGTAGCATACCCAAAATTTTCTAAAAAGAGGGAAGCGAAGGAGTGAGCTACAGGTTTCTTGCAATAAGGGCAATGAGTAAAAGGTGGGGGAGGCCTAAGTTACCCTAGATGAAACAGAAATGGGGACAGAATGACATAAGAAATCTCTGTTTGAAAGTCTTCCTCTTATTTATTGTGGATGTCATCCAACTGAGCACAAGAGATTAAGCCCTTTAGGGGCAACATTTGTTACAGGCATAATGTGACTGTTTTGTCTTCAGCTTTTGGATGTTGCATGAAGAGAATTTCATGTAACATGCCCATAAATCCAGACAAAGTCACGAGGAGATAAGGAGGCTATGACTAGTTTCCCAAATAAAGACATTATTTTTTTTTCTTGAACATTATTCTGTATTTGCTTTGATAATGAAAATATTCTAAATGCTGATAGCATTTTGCATGTTTAGAAGTAAATCTTAATTTACTTTGTAAGAAAATGCAATGTCAAGAAATGGATTCTTCAGACAATTCCTCTTGACTAGACTTATTATTATGAAAATTCTATTTTTCATCAATTAGGGTAAATAGAACATTTTAAAACTTCTGCTTTGATGTATTTTTATGATAAAAATTATTTCTAGCTTTTTGCAAAACCAAAAACTGATTTCTCAAGTGGACTTCTGCACCACTTAAAAATACACAGCAAATAACATCACACCAAGTAAATTCAAAATAGCTTTCATGATAGTCTATGGAAATTACACTATGAAATCTTAAATAAAGGAAAACACCCAGAGTGAAAAAAGCACAGATTGAGAGGGAAAAATGTATACTAGTAGAATAAATAACTCCCTATAGACTAACAGATATGCTGTAAAAAAAAAAAAATTACTTATTTTAATTCCAACAGATATATATCAGACATTCAGTTCTCTTGCTAGGAACTAATTATGGTCAAAGTATGCAATCCATTATTCATACCATTGTCATATCCACTGCAAAGACACTATGCAGTTGCTGACCTTAACTGTGCTGAAGCTTTTAATAACTGCTGACTAGAGTTAGCCTGACTCATTAGTGGCCTCAAAACTCCCTATTCAGATGGTGTGCCTTCTACAACTACTGCTACTGAACTTCACTGCTCATCTTCCCATTGAGAATAGAAGGCAGCTATGTTAAAGCAGAATAGTTTGAAGCCTTGATAAAAATACTAGATCCTGTGATAGAAAAGCAGAAAAACCACTACATTCGCTACCAATGTGTTTTTACATTCTCTTGGCTTGGTATTTTGGGGTGTGTGGGGTGGGTTTTTTTAATTCTGACATTCTCAAGCAGAACAGATCTGTATGGAAAGTCATAAAATTCACACTACTTACCCCAGAGGCTAGAATGACTTCTTCCTTCACAAATAAATAATTAGGTAGATTTACAAAATGCACATTATTTTCCCAAGTGACTGGAACGGCTCCAAGCGATTAAATACATAATTAGGTAGTTTTTCTAAAATGCTTATTATTTACCTGAGAGTCTCATCACAGACACTCTGGTAAATACTGTCTCCCTGCTAGCAGTTATTACCAAAAACGCCTCCATAATTTCCAGCCTTCCTCCAGCAGCGATATAAACAGAGGATATTACTTGGGGCAATGGATCATGAAAAACAAAGTCTGACTGTGCCAGCCAGCCTATTTAACTGACAAGCTGAGCTTCCTTTGTACCTGCCATTGCATTTTTTCACATTACAAATGGAGTAGAAAGCAAACAAAAGGAATTTTCAATTTTTTTGTATTTTAGTTTGAGTTTTAGCTGGCCAGAAATCCTGCTGAAGGCTGTGCCTGGGAGTGTTTAGGTGCATGCATGGCTACAGAAGAGAGAAAAAAGCCCCAGTGCTTATTAACTGTTTTCCTGCCTGGGAAGGATAAGGAAATTCAGGATGAGTTCACCACAAAATGAGTAGGTTTCCAGATCCCACACCCCATTTGACTCGGGATTTTCTTTCCCAAGCAGCTGGTTTGGACCAAACTATCAGAGAGGAGCAGCCTTACTCTGTAACTCTCATTGCCTCTTTCTAGCGGACACACAGTCACAAGGTCAGGCAACACACAAATGGGAATATTCCTACTCACGATTCACCAGTTGATGTCAAAAGCTGGACACAGAGAGACAGGAAAGAAAAAGGTCAGGTATTAAGACCTAGTTGGCTCACCTATGCATCCAAGGGACAATACCAAACGCCCTTTTCCTAGTGATCACAGACAATAAAACTGACCCTCAGAAGTGACCCCTTTACATTACTCCACCTCCAGAGTCAATTTTCCTTATGCTTTTATCTGCCCAGAGGCCTCACTTCTTTGTGGTCCGTACAGAAGAGATCAAGAGTGACTGGAATCTCAATTAGAAAAAAGAGGGCAGGAGGAGATGGCAAGGTGTGACAAGGTGAGGGAGAGGGAAAAAAAAAGACGGAAGGAGAAAAGAAGAGCAAGAGAAAAAGAGATGGAAAAGAATCAGAGGGCAAGCCAGTAATATTTAGGGATCAGAAAATAAGGCAACAAAGATGGGCAGATAGCAAAGGGAACAACAGTGAAAGACAGAATAGAAAATATTTTGCTCCTCAGAAAAAAGGGAAAAAAAGGGAAAAAAATTGTGAAAGAAATAAGGTGGAATCAGAATAGGCTTATTCTTAGGAGGAAAAAAAAAAGAAAGAAAAGGAACAAAGAGAGAGAAAGAAATCAGAAGAGCTATGCAGGAGGCTTTTCACTGTATTTCCAAGTAAGATGTTCCACTTTGGTTTTTAACACCTTCAACTAAGCTATTTGTGTTTTACACATATATAAAATGAATTCACAGTCACATCCAAATAACTTAAACAGGGGTGAGAATTTCTTTGGAAATCTATTTTGTTGTTAATACAATAAAATTCTGCCCTGGATATTTTGGCCATTCCAGAAAACATCTAACAGCAAAAGAATTCCTGAAGCATTGGTGAGTGTATCCTGCAGTGTGAGCCACAGAGCTGAAGGTGGAGTAGCTGAGGTGTGCAGCAAATGGTGACAACTAAGCACTTCGCCTGGTCGTTGCTTTTATGGCAGGTGCCTCATTTTTTAGGAGGTTGGGAAAGAGACATCCAGGGCAAAGGGAAACAGAGAACAGGTACTGACAGACAGATTGTGAATGACTGAGCACACTAGGATCCTACTAGAGGCTCTCAGTTTCAAATAGAATTGTTCCCAATTTGCTACAAATAGATTACAGGATGCTTCTTGGTGCTTCATTCTAGGCCTGCCCAAGGCATTTAAGGGCGTAACATTGCACATATGTAAACTTATGCATGTTGCTGCATTACAACTTAGTATTTACTGCTGAAAAATATCCATGAGCATCTGCAGTAAGTAACGTATGCAAAATATTGACAGGGAATGTATGAACACGGTTTCAACTTGAATTGTTAGTGAAGGACACAACTAGCAAGAGTCTGGCAAGTTTCACTTTCACGAGTGTTTCAGTGATGGGAAAGTCTTAAAAGAGAACCTCCTTCACCCTTATTTCCAAGCCATTTAAACAATACATAAGAAAGACCTAAATTCCACTGCCACTGTCAAATAAATGGATCTCTTCTGCCTTTTATCCCCTACTTTGGCTATGGATCAGACAAAATCATGTACCAGGAAAGTTCCTTTTTAGAAGGTGTCCCTGATTATGTCCAGCCCTAAACTCTGCAAATCCCAATGTTAGTGTGCTTACATATATGTAAAGGTCAAAACATAAAGTATTGCAATAAATAAAGGTATATTAAATGCTCCTAGCAGATGCTGTTGTCCTGTTACTTTCATTGAAATAATGAGGTTACATTGTTTTATAATTGGAAAATGAAACAAACATTTCTAAACTAGCCCAAATTTATCAGGCATGAAAGTAAAAAAGCTACCTTTAAGCCTCTGAGTAATTCCTTTACAAGACTTCATCAAAGCTCACCATCTGGTTAAACATGTATATTTTTCCTCGTAAAGAATCTAGACTTATTTCCAAATAAGAATACTCTGTTATCATATGGTGACAAATCTGTACAAGCAATAGATTGACAGTTTAGTGTTTTCTTACTGCGATAGGCTGCAACCCCACAATCCAAATGTTCCTGGTCCAGGACCTCTTTCCATGTCTTCTCCCAGCTGCCCGCGTTCAGTGCCATTGCCCAGTGTCATCTACCCTCGCTGTGCAGTGGCATTCCAAACCATCCAGCAACACCCCCCCCACCTCCCGCAACAAGTCTCAAGCAAATAGATTACAATATCCAAGGACCAATTCTCACAATTGGCCAATGGCATCAAATTCTAAGGAAAAATGCTGAAATGTGATACTTCAGTCAATGTCAAGACTGACACACTGCAATGTGCAGATGTTCAGATTTCATAAATGTCTTATTTTTTAGTTAGCATGAAAGGACCTTGATAAAAGCACTGCAGATTGTGTCTCAGTGGCACTTCATCAGTGCAAATGACACCATGTTGTTCCACCCTCTCTTCTGATTTCCAGAAAGTGCTTCAGCTACAAAGAGACAGTTTGATTTCCATGCTTACTAGATGCTTTTCTGCATTCTTAGGGAAGGAAACAAGGCTACCAACTGACAATAGGTACATGATGGCTTTTGTCTGTGAACATGCATTCCACATAGACCAAAATGAGAACACTAAGTGATCGCACACAGACCTTTCATCTACCGCAAATTTCAGCCACCACTATGTTTCACCCAGACACAGAATGAAAATCTCTTTTCTAAATCATACACCTGATCTCCTTTCTCCCCATTTCTTTCTTTTCTTGAAATACATTCGTGGGGAGGTATAATTTATTGAGGTGCAGTTTGAACCATGTTACTTTTTATAACCCTCGCTTGCACCTACATCGTGCAATCATTTGACACATCTGCTATATTGAGAACAAATCTGATTTAAGGGTTTTAATAAGAACTTGCATCAATAAATTATAACAGATTGGTGATTAGTAGTATTATTTATATGCAATATTTTTGTACCCCTTATAATGCTGATGTCTGCTTCACAGCGATTAATTATTTTCATAATTTTCTCTAAGTAGTAATATAGAAAATGTCAAAAAGAAAATTAGATTTTCACTTTCCAGACACAGAAATTTAATTAAAGCCAACTCCTTCTTGAAGGGGAATGTCCTTAGCTGGTTCTGTGATGTGGCAGCAGCTCTACATGCTGCCATGTGGGAGACCAAGGCTCAGAAAGTGACTCGGGGAATATCAATCACCAGGCTTCCGAGACTAAACACATGCTGAATGTGCCACAGTTGGGCCCCGCAGGTTGTTTACGGAGCAGACACGGTAGCAGGCAGCAACGATTTCTTACAAAGGCACCTGCTTGCCCAGCCCACCTCAGAGATGGCGCTATACTGAAAGCAGCCCTCTGCTCAGATAACAACTGTTCCATGAGGAAACCTCTGATTTTCCAGGCAGGAAAGGTCAGCTCTCCCCCTCAGGCTGCTCTCAAAGTCTAAGATAAAGACTTCAAGCACATTCCAGCTGTAAAAATTAACACCTTCTATACTCCGTTGGGTATTTTTAGGACAAAGACTCAGGTGTCTCCGGTCTGTAGAATATAAACATATAAACCACCAGAATGCTGTCTTTAAAACATAAATAGGTGAGTGAAGCCGGAGGCATTAATTTCTCATTTTACCCACCCTTCTTCTTCAGACTTTTTTTCTTTCATTTCTTGAATAGTCACCAACACTCCTCCACAATACATTGCCTCTTTTGCCTCTCACTTCTTTCCCTATATGAATCCTTCCCTGTATATTATTCCTCCCTTCTATTTATCTCCATCATTCCCATCTTTCATTCAGTCTTCCTCATTAAGACTAACTACGCACAGATTAGAATGGGAGGACCAAACAAAACCATTCAGGACTTCTAACCACCATCCAGGGACAACTGAATCTAGTCCTGGGTTCAAAGTGATGTTGCAGTCATGGGTGAACATGAAAATTTTTCATTCAGTAGCTAGTCCTTCTTTCGAAAAAAATATGTTTCTCTGGAGAAGACGGTCTTCGAGGAGATACAGTCAAAATCATTGCATTTGCTACAGCAGCACTTACATAAGATAAATTAGAAAACAGCTTGAGTTAAAAACCTATTCAAGCAGTTAAGTGTAAAGATGATGACTAACATGACTCTATTACTTGATTTTATTGTTCATATAGGTGATGATTTTTCTCAATCGGATGGCAGCTTAAAAGTGACTTACCCACTTCAAGTGATTATTAAAAGAGAAACCAATGTGGGCAGAAGCACTTTACTCAGAACAAATACTTTTCATTTCTGAAGAGAAAGTCACAGCTCTCACTGAGTCTAGCTGAAGTCTCCACTTCAGCTGGACAAAGAAATGGTGAAAGATGGATGTGTGTGTCCCCCCAAACATACTTCTGCCATTGCTTCAGCATGCCTACTTTACTGTGATACTGGACAATCTTATTTTATAGGACAACAAGCCAAATTTGAAAGTTCATTCCTAGTTGCTCTTAAAGCAAATTAATTTCTAAGCAAGATTTTTTTGTAATTATCTCTTGCCCTTCTACTAACCAATGTGGACTGTCATCTCCATCCAATTTACAAGTTAAATATATTGTAACAGAAGAATTAGCAAGAGATAGGAGAGAAAAACACCTATAGTAAGATATCCCATAGCTGAATCTAATTATGGTAATTCAGATTTCTGTAAGGATCACATGGCATGAATTCACTGTAGTTGCTCTCAGAGAAGAATCCAATGCCTGCCTCAAATATGCTATGGGATCAAGCTCTGCTTGTCCTATAGATTTTGGGGCTGTTTAGATATGGAGTTGGCAATCTGCTGCCACGGAAACAGAGCAAAGACTTGAGGGAACAAACCTCAGATGTTGCTGCTTGAACTTAAGTCAACATTGAACATGGAAACAATGAAGCTGTTGTGACTTACAACCATGTCCTTTGAGCTCGCCTCATGCACTTGTGCTAATAAAGGAACATTAAAAAAACACTCGATACACTGCTGGTTCATGTTTATTTTATGCCCACAGGGAGAGGAGAATGCAGAAGACCATAAGAGTTCTCCAGGAAACTGCTCAAATTCAATTAACTCTTGAGAGTAAAAATCTGCTTTATCTTTATGCTTTTGGTTCCCTTCTCTGTCTGGTTAAAATAAACTCAGTTACTTGAATGAATTCAGGTCAGCTGCACCTGCTAGACCAGGGGAGAAAGCAGTCTAGCTGTACTCGATAAGCTACCATCACTTTGAGAAAATAAGAGGTGAATTGGATGATCTTTTGTCAACAATGCTTTGTTCTCCAGGGTGCTGCACAGTGCCATGCCACTTGGTCAGTGCGCATACAATAGAAAAAAATCATTACTCATCTTAGCATATTGACCGAGAGTTTCTAGAAAGATAAAAGAAGGAAAATCAGATTTATCTACTTTTAAAACATGTTCGGGTAAAAAAGCAGCAATATGCTCAAGGGAAAAATGTTGAAATGAGACTGCACTCGGGTTCCACACAAATTCCGTGATCTCTCATGTAACCTCTACGTGATTTGATGCCTCTGCTTCTCATCCCATGCTTTACCTACTCAAATAATCCTAACAGGACAGACATTGCCTCTTAATAAGAAATATATACAACTAAGTCAATGGAGTATGTTCAAACTACCATAACATGAATAATAAAATAGTTGTCACAGTATGAATATGAAGGGGAATAATCCCTACTAAATACTTGTTCTGCCCATAATGCACAGAAAAGAACAGCCAAAATTATAGACTGAACTTCTGCATTATTTTTATATAATGATCCAAGGTTCACTGTTCATCAAACCAATGCACATGTGCAGTAGCTTGCATAATCTGCTTTTTATTAAGAAGTTTTTGGGATTGACAGGAAGAGACAGGTTTCCTCCTTTATAATTCCCTTCACCACTGTGGTCCTTGCATTCTCTCTGCAGAAGGAGTAAGCAGCTTCCACTTGGGGACAATGAAAAGAAACAGCTTAGTGGGCAAACAACCCCTCTTAACATCAGATAGCAAGGTTCAGACATGGGAAAATGTTAGAGAGTCCAGAAAAGAGAAAAAAGTAATTTATTGCCAAAAGTCCTTCCAAAAGACTCTCATATGTATCTCTAAGAACATTAATAGACAACATGTAAATATACAAACATTTTCCCTGACACAGACAAAGCTGGTAAAAGAAAAACAGAACTAGAACTGTCATCACAAAAGCTCTGAAAACTGTAATTGCTTGATTATTAATTCCTCAGAGTAGAAAAAACTCTTCTAAGAGGTACAATACATGAAAATTAAAGCACATTTCTCCAGCCTCCTACACCTGCTTCTGTATGCTCAGAAATTTCATACCAACAAGAAATTACAAAAAGTTTGTAGCTGTCAAAAATTTAACACCCTTTAAATATTTTACTTAAAGAGCACTTGGAAGAACTTCCTAAAGCTGCAAATGCATGTGCTTTCAATCCCTTTTATTTTATTCCTCTAATAATACAATGACATATCCTGTTTTTTTCTGATTTCCAAATTTACTTCAAATATTTTTAAGCAGGGTTATTGGACAACACAGATTTCAGAAACTGTTGACATACCAAGGCATCACACCAGGTAAATCTTATTTCTTGTACAAACTGGTACACTCACTCATTTTAGGCCCCACTAAACTATTCTGCTTCCTTGGTACATTCTTGAGAAGGCTGTGTTCATAGATCACTGACCTTCACTTTAAAACCCTTTGGACATATGCAGCTTTCTAAACTTAGAGATTTTGTCTATAACAGAAAAGATTCAAACACACCATTTGGAGTTCTTAAATTGTCCTGGTTTTGGCAGGGATACAGTTAATTTTCTTTCTGGCAGCTGGTGTGGCACTGTGTTTGGGAATTAGGATGGGAGCAGTGCTGATAACACACTGAAGGTTTTAGCTGTTGCCAAGCAGTCAAGGACTTTTCAGCTTCTCATGCTGCTCTGCCAGTTCAAAGGTGGGGGCACCCAAGAAACTGGAAAGGGTCACAGCCAGGACACACGACCCAAACTGGCCAAAGGGATATTCCATACAATAGAACATCATGTTCTGTCTATAACTGGGGGGGGTGGGCTGAGAGGCTAGGTGGATGGGGGTCTTGTGCAGCATAGACTTTGGGTGGTGCTGTTCATAATTTGTATTGTATTACCATCATCATCCTTTTTTTTGTTTGTCCTAGTAAACTGTTTTTATCTCAGCCGACGGGTTTTCTCACTTTCACTTTTCCAATTCTCTCCCCAGTGCTTCTGGGGGAAATGAAGGAACAAGGAATGGGTGCATGGGGCTTAGCTGCCAGCTGGGGCTAAACCCATCAAGTACAGTTTTACTCCTCCCTTTGACTTGCAGACTTTGCTTAGGCTACCTCTTTATTCTCTCCTGTTCTTTTCAGGTGCTATTATTTTGAAAGATGATTCAGAGATTCACCACTGCATTGACGTCCTCCGTAGGAATAAGAGCACCCTGTTATTATACAAATAGCATGTAATAGAGATAAAAAAATTAACTGTAATACATATGCCTCCTTAATCATTCCCCAGAAGCTTTCTTTCGATGGAACATGGCTCTTAAGGCAATTTATTATACTTTAAAGCTTTAGTCCTTTTATTAGCAGTTCCATAGACAACCTGGTGGTAATTGCACTTATTTATTTATATATCTGTGTGGTAAAATCAGATTACTTCCAGATACAATAGTGTTTTACAGTCATCAGGAGAGCTGCATCTTTTATCGGGATTCCTTTAAAATACATCATGCATATGATTACTCCTAAGAAATAAACTGATGCAAAGAAATCTTTGCAAAGTGCCTACAGCAATTTAAAACCTTGCCTTTCCTTGGCCTCACCAACTTTTCTTCTACCAAAGATCTGTGAAAGCTTATTTTACCCCAGGGAGCAAGACCCATAATGCTGTAATGCTATTTTAAAAATGAAATGGTTTTCATAGGAACAGTATGTCTTTAAATGGGGTAATGCATTGCATATTTGTATACAATTCCTGCTTTGAGGAAATGCTGTAAGATTCTTTGCCCTGCACAGTAACTAAATAACCATAAATGATCTTTCATGCATATGCAAATCTGTCCCTCTAAGCACCTTATTAATTATTTCAAAGATACTTGGAGGTCACCACTCATGGAAATTTCTATGCATGAAGCCTCATTAATACAAGACACCATACAGAGAGATGGGATAGATTTTTGTTGCCATTTAACAAGGGCAGAGAGAGTATAATCTGTAACGTTTACTTTTTTAATCTTAATGACCAAAGAAATCCAGCCAGTTCCATCTATAAATCCTTGCTCTGAGCTGATACAGTGGGTTTAAGTCATGGGGCTGCTGCCACACTACACTGGACAGCTAATCCTGTATCAATGCACCAGTTACTGTGCTTAGAGCTCTGGTTCTCAACACTGGTGGTTCTCAGCTGGAGTAGCGCTGCCCAGCATTAGATTAGCAGCTAAGCACTAAGGAATTAATGTTGTTCTTCCAAAAACCACAGCAATGACACATTTTGTGTTGGAACAAAATGAAGCTATGCCATTACCAAGGTGATATATCCTAGCTCATCAGGTGAGATGATAGCCTCTTTCCGAACATAGTATCTCCTGATTAAATAGGTCACATAACAGAAATCAAAGAAAAGCAAGGAAATAACCACACAAAATACCTGAACACAATGATAAAATCTATCTTCTGGTCTATCTGTGCCAGGAAGCAAGAAATTAAACCTTGTTGAGAAGCACTGTTTATCTGAAATCCCTAGAACCTTTCCAGCTCAAGTTATCATACACATATGATAACACTGATCTTGTCTGTCACAGTGACCCTTTGCTGTAGCAGCTGCTGTTTATTTTTATTCTGGTGTGTGTGCAATGCTTTCACCTCTAGATTGATCCAATAAAAGATATAAAAAACTTGCTATGTTGGTACATTCCCTTGATAAAAATTGGGAACAGTGAGTCAAATGTTAATGGAAACTGCAGGCTATGTTCATTATGTTATCTCTATTTTTGAAAAACACTAGAATGAACAGAACTAATTGGAAGTGCAAACAATTTAAACAGGATTAATTACAAAACCAAAACCTCCTGTACAGTTCCAGGGCAATGTGTGCACATATGCCTTGAAGAAATGGGCTAGTTTTTAAGTAAATCTATTCATAAAAGAAAATATTAAGTACTTCTTATAAAGTCTGAAGTCGGAGTACTAGTGTTGCCCATCCACGACATCATAAATTCTATCTCAGCATTAACCTGTGATGTTTAAAAATACATGTATTAATAGGCTATTTTGATCTGTCTGTGCAACCTTGTCACCTACCGTAACAGAAATGTCATTACAGTAAATATGACTTTGTTTTGTATTCCTTTTAGAAGCAGGCTCAAATAGGCATCTAACTTCTCAATAAAACTCAGATCTAATATTTTTTGCTTTGAGTCATGCTCTGTTAGAGAGAATGTATTAAACCAGCAATGCCACAGTAAGGAAGTCTTTTTGTGGCATGTCCCATGGTATTCACTCCTGTCAAGGGGAATTGATTTTAGGCTTCACTGCGGTAATTAGAGAAAGTTGTGTCAAACAGTGCTTTACCATCCTCACATGTAAATACAAACTGCTAATTGCAGTTGCAAAAATTAAGATAGTCCTATGCAGGAGGAGTGCCATGCTAAGTGGAAAAGAAAATCACATGATACTGTTCTGAATGTTTCTTAACTTAATTCATTGCTGATGAAGGCTGCTGGATCCATAGCTACAAAGGAGGCTAAAATCCTTTGCAGCTGAACAACAAGAGAGTAGGGTTTGGCAACTCAGGCTTTCCTCTTCTTCACAGTTGTGATGCAACTTGGCCTCGTGACTTTCAAAGGACAAACAATAGTCATCCGTTCTTAAATCAAATATAACCTAACTCTAGAAACAACCACATTTCTTGCATACCAGAAAGTCAGGTTCAGGGAGCTGCAGAAATGGACCACTCACACTGATTAGATGACTCATCTTACAAAGTCATCTGAAGATGACTTTGATTTGTAAGATAACTCTTACAAATGTTGTTATGGATACAGAACTGACAACACAACAAAGAGAACTGACAAAGGTAGCAATCAATTTTAGGTTTAGATGGAATATTATTTAAAACCACTGAATTCTCCGCAATTGTGACTGACATCCACTCCAACACAAAGCATGCCAGCACAGCATAAAGTCAATACTTGGAGATAATCAGGCTGGCTATGTATAAGCAGGTATGCCTAGACAGCACCACACACCTCTGTGCCGAGGTACTAGCACAGGTCCTTTAGTAGTATTTGCCTGGTCAGTCCTCATCAGCTTCCCAGAACTCTCAAAGATCCATCCTACGTGCTACACTGACAGAACTATACTTCCTTACCTTCAGCAACATGATTTGGCTCTAGCACAAGAATCTCTGTACTGCACAGCACTGCACCGCGCTGTGGCACACCTAAGCTCTGCACCCCACGAGCACAGGGCAGAACATCCACAGAAATTTGTCCAAGAAACATTCTTGCTAACTGGAGAACAGAGAGAAGATGTATCAGAATTGTATTATTACTACTGCAAGTATTACTTTAATGTGTTGTGTTCTGAAAACAACTTTCTGGTTTTGGAAGTTCTGAAGCTTTAAGATAGCAATATTTTAGCATTTCTATAATTAGTTATTTTAATACTTAAAGAAAAACACAGCTGAGGCTAGACTGGCAGAAATAGCTGCTTTCCCATTCCCACAGCTGAACCCTGTCTCACCTGAACAGCAGAAGTTCTCTCATCCTTTGTGTATCCTTTATGATTGGCCCTTTCTTAGGCCAAGCCTATGCCTTCCTCCTCTCTCAAAGACTGAAATTGCATCCCAGAGCATTCCAGCTGTCTTCTTGCGTTTCCTCCTCATTCCATCCCTATTCTCCATCTATTGCTCAATTCTCATACTGTTCAACACACAGAAGAGATAAAAAGCCTGACTTGTATTGCCAGATAGGGGTAAAAACTTCAGCAAACTTCTTAGTCTCCTCTCTGAGACAGACAAAACTTCTGGAAAAACAAGAGCTATTGCCAGATACATGGAAAAATCCTAATACAAGTTCTGTGCAGCAGGACTAGCAACGAGTTTACAGACAGAAGAGGCGGAAGGGCTGCTAAACGTAACAGCCTGAACTGGAGGAAGCTTTGTGACAGTAGCCATGGCTGCATGGAGGCCCGTAAGGGAGGAAAAGCGGAGTTGCCTGATGCATCACTGGGATAACTGATTAACTTAACAGCTAACAGGAGAATAGGGAAGAGACCTGATAAGCAAGGGGCAGGGGGGAAGGATGGATTCATCTCAGGTGGCTGATTAATTGTGTGGGAGCAGACAATGGATTAACTCCTGGAGAAGCAAGGAGGGAGCTGAGACTACAGACTGACCACATGGTATTACAGTAATGTCAAGGGCAAGGAAAAAGCACTGGGTATACAGTTCCTGTTAGGTTACTTATGAAAGGTTCTTAAACCACATTAAAAAGTGTTTTACGTGAGTGTGTAAACACAGTAGCAGAGCAGACCGTTGGGGAGGAAGTAAAATGAGACCCAGTGAGATGGCACATAAACAGCAATTGTAGTGAAATGAGAAGTGATGGCTATTGCTACTGAAGCAATTAAATAACTGTAAATGGTTTTTACAACTGTACTTTCAATATCCTCAAGGCTATTTGAAATTCCTGTTGCAGTCCTTTTATTATTGGTACTTGAAGACAGGCCAAGAAAGTTAACAATTTACTTAATTTGAAAGTGGAAATGTGGAGGTCAAGGTGGGTTTTTTAAACCAGAAGTATAATGCTAATATTTGATAGTACTTCTTGATTATGAAATACTAATGTGAGGACAGTATGCATCTGCTTTTAAAATAAATGCCCTGTGGAAACCAGCTCACATGGTCAGCAAGAACTGTTTCGACATCCAAATATTTTCTCCATGAAATGAAACAACCCCCATGAAAACAGTGAAGTTCCACAGATAGCACCGATCACTTTGGAGCATAACAAAAAGTCTTGCCCTGCAATAAAAATCACATAACTTGAAAAAGAAAATCAGTTAAACCATACCTACGCAAGGGAGGGAATAGCCAAGTTCTGGGTCATGGATGAACTGACGGTCATTCAGCATAGTCACACAGTACAAATGGAAGCAGTCTAGGCACATGACATGGCGATGCACGCACTGGAACACAAGCACAGGGCTCCTGTCAAAAACAACATAGGGAAAACGATGAACAAGGACTGGACCAAAGTCCACAAAAAACCTTTGTTTCAAATTTCTAATTTTTAATAATTTTTCATTAGTAGAACACAACATTTTTATATCATAAAAACATAGTTTAGTCTGCAGATAATTTTTAACATTAATCAGATATGAGGAAAAGGAATTAAGTATTTACTGAAAGTCGATACTTTACTGAAAACTGGGACCTAAAGCAAGAAAAGTGCTTTAGTAAAAGAAATCTTTTGTATGAGGTAAGGTTAAGATCACATGTGGTAAAACAGAAAATGGTGATAGGCAGGATTAAAAAGAAGTATGACCAGCTAGGAAAGCTAAATAGGACTTTGGAAAGACTACCCTGTGCCTTCAGCCTCACCAGGCAGCCACTGAAACTCTATACAATAATAATGAGCAAAATCATTCAGCTTCTGGTCAGAGGTATGGGATTCTATCTGAGAACAATATACCTCAGCTTCAGTGCTATATATAAATATCTGCCTGCATGCTAAGTGAGAAATTATAGTCAATATTCCCAGTGGAGATTGGAGCTGATCAGTCACCAAGTTCCTGCACTGGGGCAAGCTGAGTCACCCACCTGGCTCCACTGCCTGTATGGACCTAATCTCCACAGACCATTATGGGAGCTCAGACACCTGCCACAGGCACCTACATGGAGACAACTAAATATGGGAATCCCAAGCTTGGGAGATGCAGAGAGGAAACACCTGAAGTGAGAACAGAGTTTTCCTCCTGAGCTGGAATACTCCTACACTCAGGAGCACTCCAGCAGTAACCAAAGCAAGAAGGGGCAGTGACTCAAAATCCTGCTCAGAACCCATGCACTGGAGGTGAAAAAAATAAGCAATGTAGACAATGCTGCCAGCTTATCTCTTCTTGAGGAGTATTACCAACCAAGTATTAACATTGGAAAAATACAGAGAAGCCTGCTAAGCTGAAAAGAACAGCGAGATTCCTATGCAAATGCTGTACTACTTTACTCCACTTTCTCTGTGGGGAAACACAGGGAGAAATTAGTGAAATGTTAATTTATTTTCAGTAACTACAAAGAAAGAGAATTATTTTTTTAAAATAAGAGGAGGAATTCTCACGTATTCACTGTACTTTGGGAGACAGGTATTAAAATACAACATCAAATACAACAGGACTTGTGATAAAGTCATTAGAGTTAGCAATACTGCTATAGCTTCTGTAAATCCTGCTACACGATGCTTTGAAATTCCACTGAAACAGTGAATCACCAGGCCCTCAATGTGGGAATACAACTGCAAAATGTAATCAATAATAATTTAAGATACTATATAAGCATTTAATCTTCCATGAAAATGTGCTTTACAGTTGCACATACTATAGAATTCATGGCAGTATGTTGGTATCTCAAAAAATATAATCTCTATGTTTTAAGGATTTTGTTGAATAAAGCAGCTTAAAAATGGAATTAAATAAAACCTCCCCATTACTAATCCTTATTAGTTGCCCACTTGCTGTTCTGAATGTAGCAAATAATAATTTTAAAAAGACAGCTGTAAGGCAAAATGAGAAGCTGATCTGTATCATTTTAGCTCTGGATAGTCCCAAAATGATTATAGAGAGCTGGAGGAACAGTTATCTTGTCTCTACGGTGCAGAAGTCCCCATGGCTCACCACTCAAACGTAACACTAAGAAAAATACCCCAAAGATGTCTTCCCAAAATGCAAATGTAATAAAATTTGCCTATAGTTTTACTGGGTATCTATTTTTTAGGGTTAATTGCTCATTTTTATTGGTGCAGTATCTGAGTGGGTTTTTTTTTTTAGTTCCATGGGAAGCTCCCTGGATCTAAATTCATACCTCTCTGACCTTCAATTCAAAGAAATATATATCTTATCTATGAGAAGAGATCCACAAGAGAAAGCCATTGGAAGTTGAGTATCTTAAAAAAAACAAGACAGAAATGAAAGTGGCGTTATTAACACTTCCACCTAAACCTGTATGAGACCAAGACTAACAGCACTTCACTATGGAAACAAACTATTACAATCAATTATTCATGTAAATGATTTTGCAATAATAAATTTTACTTCTAAATATATTACAACTGCTTGAAATCAACCTATATTCTCCAAAGGGGTCCAGCCATATACGTATACATTTCAGCTGCATCTTTAGGAACAACATTAATGTTAAAATGTGTTATCTTTTACCACTATCAGTCTCACAAGCAATGTATACAAACTAGATATGTTTGGGTTCTGACCGTGTTGCAAAACACAAGCTTAAACTTTCATAGCTTACACTATCCAGAAATTTTGCAGCCCACAGCATCTGTGTCATAGGGCTTTGAGAAACTAAATTTGGATGCAATGAAGATTTATCCAAATTCATTCAGCATCAGAACAGTCATTACATTCCAGCATTCGTGGATTTTGCATCAAAAGAAAGCAATTCTAGTTTAAAAGAGATATAAAAGTTCTGTTCCCGAGATCCATAAAGATGAAGACGTAGAGATTATGTACATAATGCCTGGATGAAGCTAGTAAATACACATTTATGATAACCCCAAGAGCTGTTAATAGAAATCTTGCTTGAACCAAACACAATTTACTTTAGAAAATATTATGAAAGTAAAAAAATTGGCCATACGGTGTAACAAGGGTCTTGCTCAATGTAACATAACAGCCTAGTAAGGTACATCTGATGTATATTTTAGAAGGTATTTCATAGGTTCCATTTACATAATGTGTTTGGCTGAATTAGAGGCTTCATGAGAATAATATATAAGAAAAATGTTTCTCACAGCAAGGGATAAATTGGTCCTTTTTGTTCACCAATTAGGAATGTAACCACTTTTAAAAATTGAAAATCCAACATTACAATGCATCACAGAAAATTTCCATAATAAGTCACTTGCTCCTGTGCTCTGATTCCTTTTCATTAGAATTTTATCAGCATGCATTTACTTAAATGAAAAAGAAAAGAGAACCTAAATGTTTCTGCTTCATGTTATTACTGTCGGATAACTGTGTGGCACAACAGCGGCACGGTTGGAAGTGCTATCTGGTCTGTACGCCCTTTCCTCCTTCTCCTGAGGAGCAGCAAGACACAGATAATTCTCAGATAGGCTACCATGGTCTACTGGCTAAATAAAGATACAAAGACTTGATCTTGTGTAGATAAGAAGCCCACGGGGAAATAAATTGTTCTAGTATCTCCCCAAATCTCATGACGGTTATTAATGTGCTGAGAGTGAGCCCAATGTCTGTGCATACGAGGGGCTTCTTAGCATAAGGAATTATTAGTAGACATAACTGCAGATTAACTGATAAATCTTCCAATGCCTACTGAAGGAAAATGTGGGGCAAGTTGTCCTTTGCTTGATCTTTAGATTTTAAAAAAAGCTTGGTCGAGTAAAGGTTAAACAGCATACCACATGTATCAGTCCATTATCTTTTAGAAAATGTGAGTAGCCACGGTCTGAAGCACTTTGGAGGAAGGAATAGATCTAAGCCTGTAGAAATCTGTGAAAAACATGTTGGACAAATCTGTGAAACCCCCTTGAGGTCATTTCTAGGTGACAGTTGGATTTTTCTCACCTCAATCTCAAAATCTTAACCAAATAATAATAAAAAACCTTAGCAGATGTCTATAAGGCTGCCTTGCTGGGATTACAGTCAGTGAAGCAAAAATAGCCATTTGGGATTCATTTCTGTGCAGGAAATAAATCTGAATGCACACAGCTATATCACAGCCTTTAACCCTACCTATGAGTGCTATATTTATCATAACACACTTCTGCATTTCTAATACATTTTTTCATGTTGGCAATCTTCCTGCACTTCAAAAAGCTTTCTATATAAGTACCATGAAATCATTTCATTTATAAATGGATCTGTATGCCATTCTAAAATGAATCTTTGTTAACTTACAGGTCAGATCAATAAGTACCATTCAAGAAAAGACGAATTGCTGAATAAAATGGGGAAAAAAAAAAAAAATTACGCAAAAGATAAACTTTGGTGACATAGACACAAAAGGCTCTCTCAGACTTCATAAACAATCAAAGCAATTAACAGAAATACTGTTCTCAAGTAGTACTCAATCAGTTCTGACTCTACTGTTGTAGCAGAACAAAATTACAATGCCCAAATAAGCCAAATTATTAATCCATCACATGGCTCCTTCATAGAACGGTACATAGGACGAGTATAGTCTTCTCATTTGTACAAAGCTGGTGCCATATCTGGTTTTCCCGTCTATCACGTACAGTCTAATTCAAAACTATTCAAAGTATATCCTCTTTATGATGCCTTAAGCACACAGCTTCCTTACCATGAAAATATTTCCAAATACTTCTAGTTAGATTACTGAATTCCATTATAGAAATGCTACTATTTATGTAAAATAGAAATACAGAAAAAATCCACAACTATTTGTGTTTCAGAACTGAGGCAGCTGGAGGAAAGCAGTGTGGTGGTTCAGCCCCAAGCAGTGGCTGAGCACCACGTGCTGCTGGCTCAGGGAGGAGAAAGAGACAGAGCCTCCATGGGGTGGGATAAGGACAGTTTACTGACAAAACCACTGTGAAAGGAGAATAACAGCCCGTGGCAAATTTCAGTCACACCCAGTGATAACACTGAATACCTTATGGACCAGACAGAGTACTGCAGGAATCGAGGACCAACTCAACACCACTCAGACTGCCCTGGAGGCACCCAGGAGTGCCCCTCCTCAACCAGCCCTTTTTATGGGGGAGTGATGTCAGGTGGTGTGGAAACAGCCCGGGCTGACTCAGCTCACCTGGGCTGGCTGCTTGGGGAGGTTGACTCTAGCCTGGCCAGAACCAGGACACACAGCAACAAATCCAGCCTTTTAATGAGCAATATGCTATTATAGATAAATAGAAATGGTGACCTAGCAATTGCAGACAACCTGTAAGTAGCAGTGCAAGCCCATAAATATTTAGACAAGGGTAGGCATTTGAAATGGGTATCAAGACCTTACAAGAGAAAAGTAACAATGATAAAGTACTAAAAAAGAAATCTCACTGGTATGACTTTGCAGCCTATCTTTCATGGACTTTTAGAAAAAACAACAAAAGTGCATCCCTGCTTTCCCCTTCCAAAGGGATGAAAACAAATCTTTGCATAGAGTGCGACAATTAAAACCCCCAGTAAATATAAATACTGTATTCTCAGAAAACTGGCAAATTACATCCACTAAAACAATGAAAAAACTATCTGGTTTTGTGTCTTTGATCACTTGCCTCACAATGCATCAAAGGTCATAAAGTGAAGGTTATGAACAGCATGAGACATAGCTGTGCAAACTTAGATTTTCTGGCTGTGCTTCTGTATAAAAATATATTCTGACCCATAGCTGTTAACTTAAAGGGGCATTGGCAAGTGAAATCTGACCTACTTTCTCCTCTGCTATGTTACATGTTTTCCTCTAAAATGTGCTTTCATGTTTCTTACTTCTGTTGGAAAGCAGCACCAAGAGGCCAGAACCCAGGAACAGCCTGACAGCAATAAACCAGACTCGAA
Organism: Zapornia atra; assembly: GCA_013400835.1. Classification (NCBI taxonomy): domain Eukaryota; kingdom Metazoa; phylum Chordata; class Aves; order Gruiformes; family Rallidae; genus Zapornia; species Zapornia atra. The sequence goes on from VZTU01000841.1 coordinate 77,811, forward strand.
GAGGGAAGAACAGGCACACTTAAAATTAGTGCACATGATGGCAAGTGCTCCTTTCAGCAGTGCTCTTGTTAACGCTGTTGTTAAGGGTTTTTTCACGCTACAGAAGTGACATATTATTCCCTGTAAGATTCTGTGATCGGTGTGGCAGGCAACAGCACCTGTCTCCCGAGGACTCCATGTTACATGTACTGGTATGTTCATATTAGTACCTGGCATCACTTCCGTGCTATGCCTGCTTGCTCAGACATGACTTGTCTGACCTCCATGTTCAGGAATAATAAAATCACCCTTGGCACTAACAGCTGAAACTTAGGATATCAAGGAATGGACAGTGATTAGACTGGAGAAGAAACCTTTCCTGTAATCTATCAGAGAAGCTGTCTACAGCACTCTCGTAAATCCATCATGCTTTGAAAGGAGATCAGTAGAACCTGCTCCTTTTCCTTCATCTGTGCTTTGAAAATCTCATTAATGCTCCACTGAAAAAAAAAAAAAAGACCTTGGTAATGGAATCAAAAGATGACAAACATGAACAAAGGAAGCAGCTCTTGAGCTGCCCTAACCCAAGCCCTGATGTCAGCTGACAGCGGGAATATGAGAACAACCAACAGGACAGTATGAGTGTGCGATGTCTTTCCTTTTCACAGGGCATGGAGGACTTAGCATGGATGTGGTTCTTCAGAGCTCAAGGACCATTGAGTATTGACCTGCTCTATTCCTCCCAGCGATCCCCTGGGAGCTCAATGACTGCCCTGGCTTACCCATTGTTTTTTACATGTGCATGCAACTGCGCTCAGCAGCATACCAGAAGACCATAACCATTAGTAGGAACACAATAGGAATGGCAGAGCAGCCTCCCTAAATGTTCACTCAGAACCTTTGTAACTTGTTGAGCACCAGCTCACTGTGCCCTGGTTTCTCCATACTGGCTCTTTTGCATGCAATGACCTGTATCACTTGTACCCTCAGCTTTTGCCACCGAAGGATGGCAAATGCTTCTTTCCCAGCCCTGGGTTTAAGCTGGCTCACTCACATTTCTCCTCTCCCGTGAGGCAGCTCCCAGCCTTCAGCAGCACAGGCAAAACTGCAAATTGCAGGCAGTCTGCACTGCCACACACTCCATTTTGCCCAAAGAGCAGGCTCCTGACTTCCTGACATGAATCATAGTATCTCCTGAGTCGGAAAGGATGCAGAAGGATCAAGTCCAACTCCTGGCTCCACACAGGGCCAGGCAAGGCAGAGTATGTCACTGAGAGCATCGTCCAGATGCTTCTTGAACTCAGCCAAGCTCGGTGATGTGACCACTTCCCTGGGAAGCCTCTTCCAGTGTCCAACTACCCTCTCAGTAAAGAACCTCTTCCTAATATCCAACCTAAACCCCCCCTGTTATAGCTTCATACCTTTCCCTTGGAAGCCAGCCTTGCTGGCTGCCAAAGAGAGGAGATCAGTGCCTGCCCCTTCGCTTCCCTTTGTCAGGAAGCCACAGACAACAATGAGGTCTCCCCTCAGCCTCCTCTCCTCCAGGCTGAACAAACCAAGGGACTTCAGCCTCTCCTCATAAGACTTCCCCTTCAGAAGCTTCACCATTCTTGTTGCCCTCCCCTGGACACTCTACAGTACTCTGTGTCCCTCTTATACTGTGGCACCCAAAACCACACACAGTAGTCGAGGTGAGGCCACACCAGCACAGTGTAGAGCAGGACAGTCACCTCCCTGGACTGGCTGGCAATGCCATGCTTGATGCGTCCCAGGGTACGGACGGCCTTTCTGGCTGCCTGGGCACACTGCTGGCTCATGTTTAACTTGCTGTCAACCAAGACCCTCAAATCCTTCTCCCCAGTCTGTATGTGCAGCCAGGGCTGCCCTTTCCTTGGTGCAGAATCTAGCACTTGCTGTTGTTAAACTTCATGCTGATGGTGATTGCCCAGCTCTCCAGAGTCCAGAGTCCAGGTCCCTCTGTAAGACTTCTCCACCCTCAACAGAGTCAACAGCTCCTCCCAATTTGGCGTCATCTGCGAATTTACTTAAGACACCCTCTAGTCCTGTGTCCAGGTCATTTATGAAAATGTTAAAAATACGTGGACTTATAATGGAGCCCTGGGGAAACCCCCTAGTGACTGGCTGCCAGCCAGATGCAGCCCCATTCACTATCACCTCTTTACATACTCAACTTTGACAGACTAGATACATCCAGTCAGAAATCAGTCTACCATGGTTTTCAGGAAAAAAAATAATCAGTGAGGTAACTGATGAAATTGGGAGAATAATGGGATAGCACAATGAGAGGAGGAATGGCCAACTTCACCTGCACAAGCAGCACCACGCGATTCTTCAGTAATTATGGATGAATAAATTTTAAAAAGTCAAAAAGCCTTTGTACCCTACTGGCCTCTAGTTGCTGCAGATCCTTTTGATTTATTCCAAGGATTTATACCTTATTTAGTCTTACTCCCTACATCTTTGCTTGCAAAATTAACAACAGCAGAAGTTCTTATGCTGCTGGAATGCAACTGGCTATGCGGATAATTGTTAGAAGAGGCCTTGGCATGGTCTCAGGCTTGCCAAATAGCAAAGTCCCAAACAGTTCCTGGGCACAGTCCAGGGGTTACCATGTGCTGCCTCCAACAGCCATCTGCATGTAGCCACCCTGCTTTAAAAACTAAGGGAATTTAATAGTACGTATTTATGGTAGAAGAGCTTTATTCTGGGACCCTGCTCTTAATACCAAAGTTTACTGAATTACTCTGTTTCTTTATTTTTTACGCTCAAATCTCCATTCCCACAACCAAACTTCTTGAGATAGCCTATGAAAACTATCTTGTCTGTAAATTACACAGAAGAAAAGCTTCCCAAAGCAATAGACCAGAGAGAATCATGACCTCTTTTTGCATCCTTGTGGATGATGAAACCCCTGGAAAGACTCGGGAAGAGAAGAATATTGGGTATCATCTTAAGGGATGAAGTCACATTATCCTCTTCATTCCCTGAGACTCCAGGGAGGAGTAGAACTATTGGATATAGCATGCTCCCACTGTGCGCATTTCAGTTATTCCCTTCCAATTAACTTTGAAAATGAACTTTAAGGCTGTGTCTCTTAACATGTACAGAAGAAAAGACGATGACCAGAAAACAAAGTAAGGTAGAGAAGGGGGAAAGGGAGATAGAAGTGATACATCAAGAGCATTTCCTCTTTGAGAATCATCTTTCACCACCTTTACATTATGTTTTATGCGTTTTCTCATCTTTCTTTTCAAATATGAATATTCAGTTTATACATTCATCCAAACAATAACTTGAGGGTGCTTCCCATTAAACGAGTCTTCACTCTCAACCAAAGGTAGGATTATTATCTTATAAACAAAACCACCCTGAAGTTATTGTTATAATAAAGAGATTTCTTCACAGAAACTCACTTTTTTCAACTCCTCACTATCATTATAATTTACAGATAATATTTTACTCTTTCCTCCTGAAGGAAAACAGGATTATTTACTCTTTCCTCCTTAGCATAAACATCAAGCTGCAGTTATCTGAGAACACCTTCTACATCAGCACCTTCACTCAAAGGGAAGAAGAATGAGCCTTGGGCTAGCAAGCCTCATTGAATGCATTCTGACTTGGTAGATTGTAAGTGCACAAAACAGGTAGTTCCCCTTAATAGTCTTAAGAAAATGGTTTGCAATGTCCACCAGAAAATTGTACTAGCAGGGAGAATGGTTTATTTTTGTCATTTTTCTATACTGCTTACCGCCATTATCATAAGGTGTTCATATCGTGGGAGTTTCTTCTGATCTTGTTATGGCCCTTGTCAATAGAACAAGCATGGAATTTAAATGCCCAATGTGCACACAGCACGACATTTAAATTTCTTTATTTGCCTCCTCCATCCTTTTTCGTCAATGTCAATGTCCATTTCATAAAAGAGTAAATGGAATCAACTTTGCAAACAGAAACACCCCCTTAAAAAAAAAAAAAACCCCCCCCCCCCCCAAAAAAAAAGACAGACAAAAAAAACCTCCACAACAAACAATCCACAAATTAAACAGTAAAACCCAGAAAAGTTACTACAAATTTTGGGAATTCAATTCTGAATTGTAATTGGGCTAATTAGAAAAAAATAAAAGTTTGCAAAAAACTCTAAATATTTAGAGATATTAAACAAACCTCAAAAGAAGATTCTGGGATTTCAAATAATTTTATGTGCCTCCTGCTTTAATCTCATCATGTATTTTCATTTTTCATTCGTTTTGTACTGCCTACTTGGACGCTGGCTGATCCTTTTCAAGCCACTTCTTTCAAGGAATTACAGTATGTAGTAGGACTCAGGTAATCTACTGCTTTTTGCACAGGAGGATTTGGGAAAGATCTTCTCACATCTGTCCACCTGACCTAGTAGTCTGTGTAACACTCAAAAAAACCTGACATTTATTCAGATAGAACTCTGCATCTCTCTAGGACTATTCAGTTCCAGACCTTGATAACAAAATGATGTACAAAGTACAGTAAAAGACAATAACAAATAGGTACATGTGAGATTGATCCCTCTTAAAAATTTATGGAATATTGTAGGAATGGAAGCAAAGCATTCTTTTAGCATATCATCTCTGACGATCCTGTGGAAGCTGTTTGTGATGCTAACATGGACTGACTTCTGAAAAAAGACATATTGGAAGGAAAAAAATTGTGGTGGTCATTTCCTCTATTCTTCAGGCAGACCAGGTTTTTAGTTAATGAACGAGCAAGAAACTGTTCATGTAAATCATAGAATCATAGAATGGTCTGGGTTGGAAGGGACCCCATGGATCATAGAGCTCCAACCCCCAATGTCACAGAACTTACATGAAGACCCATATTGGAAAAGGAGTGTGCATGAAAGCATGTATTTTGGAAACCCTCATTAATAGATCATTTTTGCCCACCTTTCCCTCGTTTCAATGAAGCAGTTTACTTCCCACCTCACACTGGACTGACACGAGGGGAGGAAAAAAGCGTATGGCATTTTGATCTTACCCCCCATCTTGTCCTCACTGAGCATTTGCTCAGAGAAGGACACAGCAAGCAAGCTCTGTACTTTCTCAGAGGAGATATAAAAGCCATAATTGTCAGCATTAATGAATAGTTTTGATTTCTCTTATTTATCTACAGCTTTCCCAGAACACACAGATCATTTCCAGAGACGCTATTTATACTCATTCTCCTGTTACAATCCTTCTCAGTTGGAGGAAGCAACCTTCCTCCAAAGACAAGACAGGTTATAGGTAGAACCTTGATATGTATCCCAGTAATTTCTGAGAAAAATGAAGACAAACTCAGAAATATTAACAGGCATTTACTAAGGTAAGTTTTCCTCTGCCTTCAACTTCCTTTTGGTAATTCCCTCAACACACCATATTCACTGCACATGAGCTAGGGAAAAAGAACAAAAAAGAGTAGCAAAAGGAACACAGCAACAGAATGGAAGAGAAGCAAACCAAAATTTTAATGTCACCAATCAAAATCATTTAACATGTGAACTAATATCCAGGAGATGTTTTGCAATCATCATGGATAACATCATTACACTAGAACAGGTTGCCCAGAGAGGTTGTGGCTGCCCCCTCCCCGTCAGTGTTCAAGGCCAGGTTGGATGGGGCTTTGGGCAACCTGGACTATTGGAGGGTGTCCCTGCCCATGGTAGGGGATGAAACTAGATGAGCTTTGAGCTCCCTTCCAACCCAAACTCGTCTGTGATTATATGATTCTATGTTTTATATTTAATTTTTAAATAACTCTACTTAATCTCTTTTCTAACATATATATGATTTTTTTTCTGTCAAATTCTAATTTCATGAAGTCAGAAACTTTTCTGGTAGTAATGAAGAGAGCCTTGAAATTCAGTGATGAGACATGGAGGTCACATAGAAAATGCAGCTGTGCAAATTATGTTAACAAGTAGGGCTAGTAGGAGTGCAAACTTGCCTGAAGTCATACATCCTGCTCTCAATGTCATTTCATGTCTTTTGAAAGAAGTTCATGCAAAGGATTTATGCTGTCTTCAAGAGACAGAGTGCTGTTTTGTGCCCAGACCCGCTCATTTCTATACAGATGGGCACAGTGTATCTTTGATTAGCATGAAAGCAGCAACCGAATCTGGTAGAAATCTGGTGTTCCTGCTCTGCAGATACTACAGAAGGAGCAACTAATATCACAGGGATGAAATACTACACAGGACACTGACAAGGAAGTTACCAAAATGACTAACAGAAAAGTTGAGGTTTGCCACTTCTTTCCTAGGTCTGATTCTGCTTTCATCATCATCAATAGCTAAAATGTCGTTGATCTTAGCTGTACAAAAATTTGCCTTACACTATTTTGAGTAATTACAAAGAAACAATTAAATGTCAAAAATAATAATATCTTAAATTGACAGGTGCAGACTAGGTGTTTAAATCACACCTAAAAAAAGTAATTGCGCAGCAGCTGCATACAGAAAACAGGTTTGCACCTGTACATCTGCTTAAATTTATTTGGAAAATGTTCTGCTTTAGCCTTCATTGGATGTCTTTGTATTTTTAAGTAGAGGAAGATAGAAGCTTCCATTCTGAAATAAAATGAACCAATAAAATATCTACCAGATATACTTATCAAAATAGCACCTTTTCCCTCTACCCCAGATAATATAATCAGCATTTTGCTCATACCACTTATTCAGGAGTTGGGGGAACAGTTAAGGCCAGTGAATCTCAAAGCTATGCTCTGCCGGGGTGTAATTCAGAATTAGAGAGAACAGAAGTTCATCAGCCATTTTAAAGGTGAAAGTGCCATAAGGCACCAATTTTAGAATGCTCATGCGATTAACTATGCCAAGCTCCCTAGCAGTTACATCATCAGCCCCATAAGTACTGGAGATGACTCTGCCTCATTCCTCCTTTGTGGAAACTTCATAATCTCCTGGCAATGCACAGACTGGGAAGGAAAAGACAAAAAAAACCAAACAACAAACCCACAAAACAACATCCAAAACAACCAAAGCAAATACAACCCTTGAAATGGCAGTAACCAGGAATACTGAGTGATCCAAAGTGTATGGATTCAATTCCATGCTTGTCCAGAAACTACCAAACCCTGTGAGCATGACTGATCCCTGAAGAAGGTTCAGGGCAATTCTTAACAAAACTGTCTCACACATTCCCAATTATATAACGTAGCAATTATGTTCCCCATTCTCTCTTGCATTAGCCCGCCTGACGGTGATCTGTTCAGCCATGCGTGATTCACTGGGTTTGCCTTCTGTCTCCAAACACAAACTAGAGAAGAGCACAGCCCTTGAACCCCAGCTCGCTCTGGCGAAGTGTGAGAAGTCACTGACATTTCCTTGTCCCGTGGGGCCCGGCGGCCTCCTGGCGCTCTGAGTCACCACGCTGCTCGTGCTGGGCTGCGGGCGGGAGCTGCGCAGGCTCTATAAATAGTGCCCACACGGGCAAAGCCGACTGGCGCAAAGGACCTTTTGATTCGAGGGCTGGCCTCACTACAGACAGCCTTGTTACAAGGGGTGAAGTTTATCGGATTAGAAGCAACACTGTTAGTATTCAGGACACATTTCCAAGTGCATATGACATGTCAGCTGCTTACATATCTTCCAATTCTGCTTCACATATTCCTTTTAAAGTTAAACATGAAGTGACAGAAGTGTAGAAATATCTGTGTCCTGCACTCTGTGAACATAACAGCTAAAAAAACCACCTTGACATGTCAGCTGACGACAGGAAAAAAAATCCCTGACCTCTGCTGAGGTGTTCTGATTTTCCTAACATCGACTACTTGTAGCAGAGAAGACAACCTTAAACAGATAATCATGAACTCTACAATTAAATATATATATAGATACATATTTAAAAAGCATGAGGAATTTTCTTTGCGTGCCACTGACACAGTTTCAGTCTTTGCTCCTTTCTCTGTCTCTTTTCAACTACCTTTTTGACTTTACAGAGACATCCCTGAGATCTAAAAATAGGAATAGCTACCTGGGTTTTTTTTCATATATTCGCAGCTATTTTCTTTTAAAAGACATTTTCTTGCATCTTCTGTTGAGAGACAATGCTTTCAGCAGCTAGTTCTTCCAACCTTTAAATAAACAGAGCACTCCCTGAAGGAACTCCTTTTCCTCCAAAATTACTTCCCTACTACTTTGTTTTTCTTCTTCTGTCCTTGAGATACATCCTTCAACATCTCTCTAGTTCTACCTTCAGCTATTGTTTTGAAATCAAGGCCAGCTTGGTCACCCTTGGTTCCCGTGGGGCCAGAAATCTAATTCAATACAAGTGGATGACCCTCCCATGCAAATGATGCCACATTACATTTTCCCTGTTAGTCTGATTCCTCATTCTGTGTTTACTGCACAAACTCTAGCTTCTAGAAACACTGGGGAAGCAGGTATAGATTCATTTATGATAAACACAGCATGTTGTACATTGCCAAAGGATTTCTTCTTAGCATTACTCACATCTTAATTTTACATTCAATTAACTACCAAGAAACTTTTGACCTTTTAATATTCAATATTTGAGACGTTATATGATGAAATAAGACCTTTAATTTACGTAATAGTTGGATGACGATGGGGTTGGTTATGTTTTAAATGTATATTCTTGGGAAGCAGGGGGGAAAGCCGTAGCTCTTTAAAAGCCACATGTGCCCACACGACCTTCAACATCCTGCACCTGCCATGAATTGCATAGGAGACATTTGTTCTGTACCTTGAAAGGTAAAGAGCTTCAGCAACCTTGTCGAGATTCTTATCTGTACTCAGAGGATGGGGCCTAATTTTAATCTTGCTTAGTTCTGCATTAATCAGAACTGACTACATGCTGAGGCCAGTAAAACTGGTCAACTGTAAAACCAGTGGGAGGTCAAAGTTTTGTGGACAACCAGATAGTCCCAACTCTTTCAGTGTTTCCCGGCTAATGGGTCACAATCAGAACAAAACTGTGGTAAAAATGTCACGTCAATTATCATGTAAAGAAAATAAAATTGATGCAACAGTCTTAAAGCCAAACTCTTCAAAGTTGGGTGTTAGAGGTAACAGCAGTGCAGACTTGAAAGAAAGATGAAAGGATGTCTATTACAAAGATACTTGTCCTGAAATGGCCACCTGAAAAGTTTGAGATGTTCATTCCAAGCCATTTTACCCAAAAAAGGAGAGGTGCTCTACTGGACCTCATGCTTGCAAATAATGAGGGGCTTGTTGGGGATGTGAGGTCTGAAGGTTGCCTTAGCTGGAGTGCCCATGAAATGGTGAAATTCTGCATCCTGAGAGGAAGAAGGAAGATTACAACCCTGGACTTCAGGGAGCAGACTTTGGCCTCTTCAAGGATCTCTTTGGAAGAGTCCCATGGGATGAGGTCCTGGAGGGAAGAGGGTCCCAAGAAAGCTGGTTAATATTCAAGAACGACGTCCTGCAACCTCATGAGTGGCTCATTCTAATGCCAAAGGTCAGGCAAAAAGTGCCAGAAGGCCTGCATGGATGAACATGGAGGTCCTAGGAAAACTCAGACACAGAACAGCAGTATACAGAAAGTGGACTCAGAGTCAGGTAACCTGGAAGGAATGTGGAAGCACTGTCCAAACATGCAGGGGCCCAGTTAGGAAAGCCAAAGACGGCCTAGAACTGGATCTGTTGATAAATGTCAAAAGCAACAAGAAAGACTTATCTAAGTGCCAGAAGTACAAAGTCCTGCATCTGGTAAGGAATAACCTCAGGCGCAAGTACATGATGGGAGCCAACCAGCAGGAAACCAGTTTTGCAGAAAAGGAGCTGGGGGTCCTGACACTGAATTGAACGTGAGTCAGCAATAAGCTCTTGTCACAGAGATAGCTAATAGTATTATGGGCTGCATTAGGAGTGCAGCCATCAGGTCAAAGGAGGTGATCCTACCACTCAGCACTGATGTCACACAGCTGGAGTGCTGGGTCCAGTTCTGTGCTCTCCAGTACTAGAGGCATGAAGCCACTACAGAGATTCCAGGAAAAGCCCATTACAATTATTAAGGGATAGGAGCATCTCACATATGAGAGAAGGCTGAGAGAGCTGGGACTGTTCAGCCTGCAGAAGAGAAGCCTCAGGGGGAACCTCATCAGTGTATAAATATCTGAAGGGAAAGTGCAAAGACAACAGATCCAGGCTCCTTTCAGTGGTCCCCATTGAGAAGACCTCTGAGGCAATGGGCACAAACGGAAGCACAAGAGCTTCTGTCAAAAGAGAAACTTTTTTACTGCAAGGATGACCAAGAACTGGCACAGCATGCCCAGAGAATTTGTAGAATCTCCATCCTTGGAGATATTCCAAAGCCGCTTGGAAATGGTCTGAGCAGCCTGGTGTAGGTGATCTTGCTTGAGCAGGGGCCTGGACAAGACGACCTCCAGAGGTTTCTTCCAACATAAACCATTCTTTGATTCTGTGATTGTGGTATTAGCATACCGTAGAGTGAACAAAGCTAAAGCCTGCTATTTTTCATACAAGTAATGCAGAGATTCACCAATCATTAATAAAAGGTGACTAACTCTAACTGCCTAGCAAACTAATTGAAGATTGCAACCCCAAACCGAAGAGAGTGTATGGAGGGTTCTGGGCAATAAATGTACTTTTTAAACAGAAGAATGCTATGGGAGAAGATTATTTTGTTTTGTTCGTGTTGGGATCGTATAAACTAACTTTAGCAAGCACAGTATCCTTTCCCTCTCATGAGAAACAAAACTGCTTGCAGGGCTCCTCTGTACCCTTGTTTAATCTGTGACACTGCAATTGGAATTTGTCACTCTAGGAGCTACATCTGATGTTACAGCCTGAAGCAGAGCTAAACCAAAATAAACAATCTGCTCCATTCTGCTTAGACTAATACGACAGTGATGTAAGCCCCAGCACAGTGGAAAATGCATAAACGGGCTGCCACACAGCACATGCACACACAAAAACAGCAACACAGCTCAGAAGTTTTATTACTAACACACACCGGCTGAAAGAAGCCTTGCTTGGACTTTGGCTTTGCTATGCAACAGGGTGGTTTTTTGAGTGTGTTAATGTGGAAAATATGCTTATTATTTCAGAAGGCCGTAGGAATTTCGTGCTGCAGTGAGACAACGTCTTTTTCTCAAGTTCAGTATTTGTTTCATCACAACTTGTGCAAAGTTGTTAAGGTGGGAGAGCTGACAAACATCCCACAGTGACACAACTGTGCAAATATTTGTCCCAGTATCTTGTGTTTGAATACGGTATTTGTCTCTGTCTCTCTCTGTCTCTCTCTCTTTTTGATTTAGGGTCTCTGGAGCTTTGCCAATGCTAGGCTGTTCGTTGCAGTCGCACATACAGGCTCATTTATGCAAATAGTCATCATGTTGAAGCCCTAATCTGGTTATTCCTTCTACTCAGGATCACTTGATCAGAATGAGGAGTGGGGGAAATGGCTGACATAATTCTGTTAAGTTTGTCATCCAGAATGGCTGACCTTAGCTCTAGAGTCTTATATGCAGTCAGTTTTTCTTTTCTTTCTCCCCAAGCTAAGAAAGCCCTGCAAAGGCAACTGACTGAGCAGGTCACATTTTCTGTAAAGATACAAAGAGGTTATCTTGTTCAAATAATTTTATTTCAGGAAAAAAAGAGCATGGAGTGAAAAGAAAGGCAACAAGGTCACTTCAATAACATCACAGAATATTTTCTCTTCTAACTGCCTTGCTATTTGTATTTTCAACTTCAAAGATGAATTTTCACATAAAGAATATTTATATAAAAAAGGCAAGAAAAACCAGCAAAAATCCCCCCCAAACAACCACCAAACACACTTTGTGGGAATAAAGCAGCTTGTGAAAGTTAAGGGCTGAAGAGCAAAAAATCTCTCTCTGTGTCAGGCACAATTTATAGGGCCCCGGTGCAAGCTCTCCTCCATCGTCCTGCCAGTGCCCTCAGCCCTCATCTGTAAAATAATTTTCTCAAAGGAGATGAGGTTATCTAGTCTGGGTGATAGCTCAGGTCCTGTGTTTCTTCTCATCAGAGGCCCCTACATGAGCCCAGCTAAAGCATAACAGCTAAAATTCAAAATTAATGCTAGGGAAGATACGCAAAAAGCAGCAGATACCCATTGGCATTTTGTAGAGAAATGGCTGGCCTTTTGCAAACATTCTGCTCTGCTTTCTTGCTCTGGCCATGCTGACAGCCCAAACTGCAGCTTGCAGTTCTCCCTGCTGCTGCTGCTGATGATGTGCCTGGCACTGGCAAGGCAGGCCTCAGCCATCGCTTGCCACTTTTGCCCGTGCCACGGGACCACTGCACCACAGTATTAGCAAGTTAAGAATTCCTCTTGATTTTTCAAATCCCTACTTTAAGCAGCCTCTTCCTCCACGTCCTACTAAAAATGGCATCAGGCTTTGCGTGCGCTTGCTCCTGTCCTCAAGCTGTGTCTCAGCCTGGCCGTGGGTATTTCCCGGAGCCTCCCTTCCCCCATCAGGCGAGCTCCAGGCAGCCGAAATATTCAGATCTGCCCCTAGATGGGGCTACCGTCCGCAAATCCCGGCGCTGGGACTGCAAATTCAATTCTCCGAGCACAAGAAACTGAAATTAAGTACTGACTATTTATTAATCTCCGGCCCATTTATTAACCCCCTCATCCTTCATACATACTTCTCTGGCCTCGGCTGGCACACGCCTGTGATCATATTAAAAGCCTTAACTCTTTCTCGCCCCTGTCCTACCCTGTGAGAAGAGCTGTTTCTGGTCACAGAAACCTCGACAGAAAAAGGAAGAGCTGACGACTGCTCAGAGAAAGCTCTGGATGCTTCCTACGTTAGCAGCAGCCAGCAAGTGATGTGGAGACAATTCTGTCACGAGATCCTACGCTAAGATATTTCAGCACAATATAGTATTGTTGAAAACACCTAGGGGATGCATATTTAAAGTTTTCTGTTTAATTCATATGGCACATAGTATCTTTCACATTTATTGTCATGCAAGTTACCTCCTTCATATTATTTTCTATTGTCAGCATCACCGTTTTCTTAGCTAGTTGCAACTAATTTCATTGTATTGAAAAGCCAAAACAAATCCCTAGAGATTTGGTTTAATATCCAAATAAACTCATTTCATGAATTCTTTGTGTTTTCCGCAAGATCTCAAGAGTGTTTTCACATAGCAGAATGAACAGTGATGATGTAGGCAGATGAAACAAATTACTTTGCATATTTACAGGCTCCTTTCTCACTGATTGCTTCGGGAATCCATCCCACATTGACCTGCATCTCAAAGTCATTTCCATGTACACTGAGAGTATATATCCGTGATGTACAAGTGTAAATGGACAAAGACAGGAAGCAGAGAATTCAGTCCTCTATGATTACTAGTTTCTGCCAAAGTGATTATTATGCTATTTCTTTCCACTCTAACTTGAAGACAGTTTGTTTCCCAAGAACTACTTCTAGAAAGTTTGTATTTTCACCTTTATGCAGCAGAAATTTAGAGGAGAGTTGTTGGTACTGCTGTGTGTGAAGATGACATGTTTTCATGCTAAATAAATAAATAAATAAATACAATTTTAAAAAAGGAAAGAAAAAAGGAAAAGGAATAAAGAGCACGCGTACTGGAACAAAGCAGACAATCAAATAGAAGTAGACAGAATAATTATAGATTTCTGAATAACACTCCAGATGGCATTTTGGGCATCACAGTTAATAAGCAGGCTGTTTCAGGGGACCAGCATGTTAGCACATTATTGCAACAACTGGAAACCAGCAGCTGAAGCATGTCTGTCTGATTATCCAGGGAGCAGGCTACACGCAGCAGCCAAAACCAAGAAAAATACAGCGTCTGGATGCTTACTGGTATGACAGGTTCAGGGACCCATTTTTCTTAACAGTAAGGACATGCTTAAAGCAACTCAGCACAGCCGTAACTACCAGTCACTTCATGAGGAAGCAGCCTGAGGCCAGTTAATCTGGCCCACAGTTTGAGCATTTGAAAAAGGCATCTTTTCAGCATTAATTATCCCATCTATATGTTTAAATTGAAACTTCCACACTTCAGCTCAGATGAGAACCAAACCGGTTCCTGTGTTCTCCCTGTGTACAAATTTATTTTAGTGAAAGCAACAATAATAGCTGAAAGGGAGTTTACACTAAAATTGCATTTTATTCCCCTTTTTACCATTGGAATCTGCAATTGCAGCTGTCCAGGTTGAATGTTAAATTGTCTGACAAAATAAGCTTGATATCTTGTCAGTTATCTTCTCAAATGAAATACATCATCTTCAGTATGGCAAAGAGTCCCACTGCTGATAGGTAGCCCTTAGGAAATGTATTTCAGGGATGGAAGGTCTGATAATTCCATCAAGAAGAAAGACCCTTAGCATCACCCATCCCATAGTAAGCCCTAAATTTATTCTAAAGCAGCAATTCTGTGAAAACATATTGTATTATATTCTTCCAAATGTCAAAAATAATGTTCCGCCTTATATTCAATTTCAAATCAAGGTTACACCATAGAGCTCCTACAGATCTGAAACCACAGACAAACTCCCGAGTTAGCACTGAGTATCTTCATTCACACGGAATCTCACACAGAATCTTTGAGGTTGGAAAAGACCTCCAAGATCATCTAGTCCAACCTTCCTACTACCACCTGTATTACTAATTAAACCATGTCCCTAAGTACCTCATCCAACCTTTCCTTGAACACCCCAAGGGTTGGTGACTCCACCACCTCCCTGGACAATCTAATCCAATGCCTAACCACTCTTCCTGAGAAGAAATTTCTCCTGATTCCGAACCTGAACTTCCCCTGGAGCAACTTGCAGCCATTCTCTCTTGTCCTATCGCTACTTATCCTATCCTACTATCACTACTTGTCCTATCCTTTTCTTTGATCCCTGTCTTTAGATTTTCCCACTAATGACTCTTCAGATTCCTTTGTACCTGAATGGATCTACATCAAAAAATCCCCCCAAAACCCCCAATATGCCCTTAGCAGTATTTCCTGAGATAGTAGCAAAATAAATGGTTTATTTACTTATTTATTAAAATATGGTGAGGGTTTTTTTTCTTGTGATTTTTATGTCACTGAATCAGAAAATAATAGTAATAATTAAAAGAAAGCCTGGTTTGCAAAACATAATAAAAATATGCAGTAGTCTTCTAGCTCCCTGTGATATCAAACATACTTATTTCTGTACACACATTCCACCCTCACTGAAGGATTTCCTGTTGTAATACTGAACAATACCAAGCTTGATGTACCTTAACGTTGGCACACATACCCATTCCTAATATCTTTTATCCTTTGGAAAGAAAGAAAATATCAAATACATCAGAAAAGAATGCAATTTATGAATAATTCATAGCAGTTTCTCTAGTTCTTGCTTTCTTACTTAGTATCTATTTCAGCCTGTCTACATTTATGTTAAAAGAAAAGAACCACAAAAAAAATCTAGAAAGACTTTCATGAAAAAGCACAAGTAGGGGCTTTGCTCCATAAATTATACTTGGATATGAAGTGAATCCTGATTCGACAGGGTATTGTGGTTGTTAAGGTCTTGCCTTTTTTTTTTTCCCCTTGTCTTGATAATGTTTTATGATGTGGCAGAGAAAAATAAACAAACAAAAAAAAAATCGAAATCAAATCAAAACATAGCCTGAAATGCTAAGAAATTAAACACAAGTCAGAAAGCAGCCAAAGGTATTTGTTCTCAAAACATAAGCTCACATTACACACTTTAAACATAATTAATTAAGATGTAAATTCAACACGGAAAATCAGACTACTGAGTATTATTTATATCCAGCTTGATTAAGTAAACTTTGTGGGAGAGGTTTTAGCATTTCTTGGACTAACTGACACACTGCGTGCCAGATAAGCCACCAGGGAAAGAAAAGGCATAAAAAGAGCTGGAAAATGAAAAGGTTGCCAAGTCCCCTATTGTCAGTTCAAGAGCTCACATCCACCCTGTATATGGAAATCTCCTAAAGCAGCATCCAGACCACTGAATTACAGAAACTCTCAAGAAACATAAAAGAAAGGAAGCAAAAACTTT
Organism: Zapornia atra; assembly: GCA_013400835.1. Classification (NCBI taxonomy): domain Eukaryota; kingdom Metazoa; phylum Chordata; class Aves; order Gruiformes; family Rallidae; genus Zapornia; species Zapornia atra. Next base: position 93,857 of record VZTU01000841.1, read on the forward strand.
AGTTTGCCAGCATCAGAGCAACACCTCACAAGCTCGCCCTGAAGGAGACGTTAATAAGAAGTGGCCCACCTCTGCCAGACAGGATTTTAATGGAGTTTGGATCCTAATATGCTTTGGCATTTCTCTGACCTCCTTTGTATTATGTGCACCTTGTCCTTTTTCTCTGTATCCCCCTTTCCATGCAGCTAAAACATTTGACAAAACTTCTGGAGATTTCTGCCATTCTACTATTAACCTTACCAACAGCAAAAAAAATGCTTTTCAGTAAATTAATTTAATTTCCTTTAAAAAAATTACAACAGAGACACCAAATTCCTCCCAAAGCCCAAGAATTCAAAAAATGTACTCAGTTATGGTTTATATCTTGCCCAAATTGCCTTCCTGCTTTTTCTTTCTTCTGTCGCTTACCTTAAATGTCTTTGAGTCCACAACACAGTTTTTTTAGCAGTTGCCTTTTCAATGTAAACAACATATAACAAAGAGGGGAAAAAAAAGAATACAGATTGTCTCATACAGGGTATTTTCACCTAGGCTGCATCAGCAGTAAATTGCCACAATTCTGAAACAGTACACAAAGACATATCTTGGTCTGGGGTTAGACACAGTGATATAATGTGTGGGCTGTCTTCAGAGGAAGTCTGAGATTAAACTCAGAAACGTGCCTGTGAATGGATTCAGTGATCCGCAGTGTTAAGGCCACTAAGGAACCACTAGCAAAGATGGCTTCTGAGTTCCAAAGTTTTTTCAGAATTTTTCAGTCCTAAACATAAATCCCCTGCATTAAAATAAGATAAATAAATCTTTTTGTTTACAACAGAAGGAAGATACTCATGAAAGTTCTCTCAATTCTCAGCTCATGAAAATGCTATGGATTTACAGGATGGTCAAAGATAAATGTTATTACTACTCATTATTTAAATTATAGTCATATCAGAAGACACAGGGAAGATTGATACTTCATTGTGCTGGGAACTATATAAAATACAGAATGACAGTTCCTGACATGAGAAAAATAAGAATCTAAATAAACAAAGGAGGTAAAAAGGCATGGGGGGAGATAAAAAGGCATGGGGAAATAAAATTACTTGTCTGGAATAATAGGCACGTTTTCACCAGGTGAACAACAGAGACAGCACGTTGGTGTCCTGAATCAGGATGAGTGTCTGATGTCTGCGCTTTGCAGAGTCACAGTGGGAACAGAACGAGAGTCTTTCACAAACAATATAAATCAAGACATTTAACTCAAATGGGAAAATAAAAATAACCAGAGCTTACAATTACCATAATTGCCAGAGTCACAGGTTTGGGGAATGGAGTCTCCTTACTTTTTCAGTAAAATTCAAACTGTGAAACATGTACTTATTTCTTAGGAAGACCGCGTCCATGGTTTGACCTCAGCCAGTAACCAAGCATCCAGCAGCCACTCACTCACCGTTACCTCCAGAAGGATATGGGGAGGAGAATAGGGGAAAAAAAAATCAAGTGAGAAAAAGACAGTTTAATAGGATAACAAAGGAAGATTATGATAATACTAATTTATATTAATAACACCACCACCAATAACATAATGTAAAACAAGTGATGTACAAGTCCAACTGTTCACCACACGCGAAACAAAGAAAACAACCAGATGCCCCATCTGTTTCAAGCAGCAATCCCACCTCTGAGCTTGCTTCCCCAGTTACATCTGGAGCCTCATGCCCTGTGGCAGAGAACATCCCTCTGCCCAGCCTGGGCCAGCTGTCCTGGCGGTGTTGACCCAGCTCCTTGCGCACCTGGCTGGGTAAGAACCTGAAAAGTCCTTGACTTGGCACAGGCACTGTAAGTACCAAGCAACAGCTGAAAACACCAGCGCGTTATCAACACTGTTCTCCTGCTAAACGCAAAACACAGCACTCTGCCAGCTACTAGAAAGAAAACGAACTCTATCTCAGTTGAAACTAGGACAGACAGGTAAAAGGAAAGCTGATTAGGCAGCCACCTTTACTTGTAGAGAGACCTATACCAATACCAGACAGCGATGCTGGATGGAAGATGGTGATCCTACAGAAGCTTACTTTGGACAGTTCCTGAGAAGAGCAACAAGAGAGCAGAATGCAGCAGATCAGAGGGAAACTAAATCAATAGGTAAAATTTTGAGTAAGAAAGTTTTGCTGAGAAAAAATAGCATTTACTAAATAGACAGATTAATCATCTGTTAAAGTAAAAAAGATTTTTAAAATAAAAAATGGCTGTGTAAGCTTTCAGGAAAACAGCTGTCTGCAGAAGACAGAAGATGGAGGAAAGCCATGTTTTAAACCTTTAAATCTTTGAGTGTTTTTCAGACAGGAACTTAGGTCACTAATGAAAATAATTTATTAATGCTTAACCTGCTCCCTTGTGAGGGACAGCAAAAATACCACACGGTACATTATGATGAGAGACCTTTTTTATTTGTTTTCCACATCGAAGACCTGGATTTTGAATAGGTGGGAAGCTGATGAGGATAAAAGAGCCTGTCAGAGCGCACATGAAAATTTTTGAGTTCAAAACTGCTTTATAGCTCACTTTGGGCTCTCAGTCCCTCATTTTCAACATATTCATATTCTGTCATCAGGATTGTTGTTAACATAATGCTATAGAAAAGTGAGCCTGTAAAATGAGACTGCTAAATCCCAGCTTTATTCTCTAATGACTGCCTATCAAATATGTTCAGATTACCTGTCAAAGAAGATGTTTTTAAATTTCTAGTTCTTCAAGCCATGTGGGACCCCAAAAATCCCAGCACTGCTGCCTTTGACAATCACACTAGTAAGAAAAAAAATAAGTAATCAGAGCATAGCTGACAATCATGGTAATTATGCCAGCAAAGTGCAATAACTTGCACCTTTATAGCTGTTATGTGCTTCCCAGATAGAAAATCCCTACACTTCTCAGTAGAAAAAGTAAATATAAATGTTAGTTACTGTTTATATAAAGCTGCCTTTTTGTCAAGGTAGCGTAAGAACTCAAGAATCTGTAAAGTGGAGTTTCATGAAAGGATTGATGTCCCTGCACCTCGGCAGAAGCTTATTGTTTGGAAGAGGAATGTTGAGGTTCTTCTGCAAGAGATTTGCAGGGCATACATGGAGAGAGGTCTATTCTACATGGGCAACTAACTAGAACAGATATTCAGCAACAATTATCCCACAGTAAATACCTTGACATAGTTACCATATTTAACTGACCATATTGTGTAGATATTTCATTCCAGAATAATCTGTTCTTGTCTAGAAACACAGCAAGACATGCACAATGCAACAGTTATTATGAGAATAGTTTTTCCATTTAAATCCCCTGTCGCAAATAAGCCTTCAACATCACTTATCCACATTTTACATATGAAGAGATGAAGCAAATAATATTTCCATACATCAAAAAGGAAGGTAAATACATTAAAGAATGGAAAATCCCAGTTGTGAATGTGTGCTCTAAGTCCCTTAATAATGAATCCAACATAAAGATTTTTGAGAATAAAGTCAATAGCATAGGAAAGGATGTCATGTGTATAACTTATGCTGCTCGCTTAGAACCAATGGAAAGGTAAAGCATAATAAACTAGCTTTTCACTCTCTAAAAATAAATCACTGCTTTAAACTGCATAAAATACAGTATATGTCATAATATCATTGCACTAGTTTAGGAGCTAAGGACTGAAAACTTTTAGGAGGGTGGGCATTATATCAAACCTTTACCAATGAATTTGCTGTAGTGATACAAGGGTGATACTTAGGAAGCCTAAAAGAACATCCTCGTGACTTGTTTTGTTGAAACTCTTTCCACACCTACTCTTTATGACAAAGATTTCTTTTTGTTTGTAGAGGCATCCTTCCTCAGAGGACATTTTACTGAATATGGCTTTCTGCTCAGAGACAGAAGCTTCCAGGGCTCTGATATCCCTTGTGGTAATAAACAGCCTGGTAGCACTGTCAGATGCATCAGAAATCTGACAGGAGGAGAGAGGGAAAGGGAAGGATTGATTCTAACCAGATCAGACTTTGAAATTTTATAATGCAGATTACTTTCCAATGTTATTATATTTTTACTAAAGCCATACAAAATAGACTATATACTTTTGCCAACATTTGTCATCTTTCCTTTTATATGCCTCAATTCCACTTCAGTGGTTCCTCTGAATTCAACTCTCTCTATATGGCATTAAATTACAGTTATACAGGTATTTATGGTTGCAATTCAGGTAGCCAAGAATACTGACAATTTTCAAAGGCAAATGAACCTGCATTTTTCTCTTTTTTTCCTCTGTATTTTTCCCCTCCTCTTTTAATGTTTCTTTTTTTGAGGGGATTATTTTTGTTTGTTTTTAAGTAAAAGCTTCAATTACTTCCTCTGGAATATTAATATTCTGAATAATAACACAGATAATTTTTCAACACTTGTGCATTGCCAGATGGAATTAAAGAAAATTAAAAGGAAAGCTGATAACTGTACTAATAACATTACTTGAGTAAAGGTAGAGGATATGTTCCCCCCACCCCCAGGAAAAAGAAAACAGAACAGAGTCCTAGGCACTGAGGGGGGGTGTTCTCTGACCTACAGTGTGCATGTGCTCTTGAGTTGAAGCAGTCAGAATGCTTTGAGGGACAGTCCTTAAGTGTGTTTTAACTTAAAGACCACTGTAGGGTATCAAGAGTCACTCAAGGACATATAATAATCTGTTTCCATCATGTCAGGCATGCCTTAGCTGAGTATCCTATACACGCAATACAAATTCAAAAGCCACCATATTTGCATATACAATGAAGATACCCAGTGAGGTGCTGATAATACACTGGAGAGTAAGGACCACTCATGCAAGTGAACTCAGCTAACTTTATCCCTCTTAGATACATGCAAGACCACACTCAGTATGCAAACAACTAAATGGCATTTATTATTGTTGCATTTTTTAATTTCTAAACCTTATAAAAAGCAAAGTACTTTGAACATAGTCTAACAAACCACTGGAAATTTTAACAAAACAAAAAAGCCTGCACCTTGTCTCTTTCTTAATCGGTATTTCCAATCCAAAGGTGCAAAATGTAATTAAACAAAACAAAAACTTTAGTAATGCAAACAGAACAGTATCTGTTGGAGAGCAATGATATCCCTTAAATACACCTCTTGACTATTTTGTCACAGTTGTTTTCTAAAAGGCACTGTATATATTGTATCAAGAACATGCAGATTATACTTGAGTCTGTTTAAATGAGACAAGAAGTGGCTTAAGGTTAACTTTTCTGTTGTTACAGAATAAAGTTGTGAAGACAAGCCCGTGACTTTAAACTGTTTATGCTATTTATTATCTGAACCATTGCTGCAAAATGCATTTTTATAGCCTCAGCACTTGGTAGGCATTAAATAGCTGTCAGTGGAGATTTCAAGAGTAACCTTGTTAGGTTTTAACACAGGTTTCACAGTATAGCCAGCCTGACTTACCAAAATTGCCTAGCTCAGGTGTAAACAGTCACATAACACAGCCTCACATAAGTTACTGTGTCCTTCCCTGTCTTTACAGGACAGCAAAAATCCCACACACAGTCCCCTGTCCCTAGAGAAGCCATATATCACCTCACTCTCTGCGCTTTGGCACACTGAACCCCCCTCACACTTCTACACACACAAAGGAGGGAAGGAGGTCACTGTGGAACCACCCAGACCTTGAGTGGTTTAGTGACCACCCCAGATACAAACTGTGCAGGTCACCACTCCAAATGAATGAGGAACTATTCATTCGGCCATGCAAGCCCACCCCAAGCCCTATCAACTAAAAGCATGATTTAATGGACAGATTTTCAACAGGGACAGAAAAAAGAATAGTCTAATTCTTCACTTGAGGAGTAATCTGACACTAAAAAAAGGATATACTACTAGTATACTTCAGTGCTTTAGCAATATAAAGAGTAGGTATCAGTAAATTGCAAGCCAAGAGGAAAAGATAAGAGAGAGGGAGTACGTGTGCACACACACACACCCACACACACACCCAAACACTGTTATGTGTAACTGGCATCAAGGAAAAGAAACAAAAGACTTGGAATCATGAAAATTCCTTATCTAGAGTTAAATGGTTTGTAGTTCAATGTAACTTACTATGTCTGCTTTTCGATGGCTGTAATTCACCAATATGGACTCAGTTACAATGATCAATGATGTTTTAATGACAAAATGAAAATTCATAATAATAAGAATTAAAATGGAAAACCCCAACAAATTCATATTATTTAGTCTTAACCATTGAGTAGTAAATATATGGTCAAGGCAAGTCTGCAGCATCTACGATCAATCCTCATAATGACATCAATATACTGAGAACTGAAATGAAAACTATTTTCTTTAATCCCAAAACAATATAAATTGCTGTAAAATACTTCTTTTTAAGCTCCTTTGACAACTGTATATAGCCTAGGTTTCATTTTGACACCCTAAACACATTGCACAACTGACAGGAGAGACTACATGTGAGCAACAGTCTGTGAGTATTTGCTACGAAGAAAAGCATGAGAAAAATCAGAGAGAAGGAGATTAAAGTTTCCAGATCTAGAAATATTTTCAACATGTCTCTGATTTAAGCTGTAAAACAGAAAGGTGCTGACAGATGTTTTCACTAATGAGGAAGAATGAGAGACAGGACTGGATCTTAATTACTGTGGAGTAGTCATTTTAACAGAGAAAAATTACAAATATTTGGAATTTAGAAAACACTACCAAAATTTCAATTTGCATATAACAGAATACAGAAAAAACCCAGCAAACCTCAAGTTCTGCCTTGTAAGAGAAGCAGGTCTGGGTGTGTAGAAAGCTGGGTGGGCTGGCTGCACTTCACAAGATCTGGGAGCCCATTAGAGAACATTCAGTGGGCTCATTCGCTCAAATTAGTTGAAAAAATAAACCTACCTATGTGAGATACTTAATTTTTCATAGAACTGATTTTTCCTACTATACACTGTTTCCTTGCTGAATAATTTGAAAACTTTGATGTTAACTCCAATTTCAGGCAAGTCCCACAGGCTGACTGATTCAAGCCCAGGGTACCGGAGTAGAAGCACTGTCAGCAAAATCGGTGAATGGATAACAGGTGGACAATTTGGAAAGCAAAAATCTGTATTACTTTGGACATGCTATAGATGAGAAAACAGAAAATTCCCAGATGAGATTGGAAGGACACTGTGGGCTTCTCCCATGGGATACAGATTTAGAATGAAGAAGCAGGTATGGTGGTAATTAGCAAAGACCTCCCCCCCGCAAGGTGAAAGTAGAAAATGGGGCAACAACAGTGGTCAAGAGCAAAATCTTGAAGCATGCTCAGAAAGAGGGCTTATACAGCAGAATCTTCAAAAACAGCCACTAAATAAATGGGGGAATGGCAGCATAGCCAAGAGAGTGCTTTTGTGAGAGCCAGAGGATAAAGGTGATGAGGCTAGGAAAAGGAAGTAGCCCAGAACAATAAAGCCAGCCAAAAGTTAGCATGAAGTTAGGGTGGACTAAAAAACTGACATTGAGCCAGAAAAAAGTAGTTGATGGCTTCCTTGCGAGCCAGTTCTCTGGAGTGGAGAGCTTGGCATCTGTTGAAAACACACAGGGCAACACGGTTTAATCTGTTCTGTACAGGCACTTACACCACGCTCACCACCATAATGCGAATGCCCTCCAGCAGTGCATTAAGCTACATGATTAACATCTGCTGGCAGTTGTGCCGAATTCTATCATTCCATCAGGCACTGCAAAAGTAGCAAGAGTTAAAGAAGCTCTTAAAAACAGGCCTTTTCAAGACAGGAAGGTGGTTAATGGATATTCAGGTTAATATACATCCCACTGAGTTCTGTCAAGACTGTAAATCATCATCCTAGGATAAATTTCTATTTATCCAGAGACTAGAGTGTTCATTGCAGGTAGCATCAGGACATAGTCCTTGAAAAGCTACGAGCTACAGGAAATAATTTTCCAAGTAGGCTGCCTACAGTTTACAGCAAAATTTTACACAGACCCATTTCAAAGTCGCAAGGAGTCCAGTTAAATCCCTGAGGCCTGAACCAAGCCTTTCATTTATAACCAACTGATCCTTATGTGACACCCACTACTTTCAGTACTTTTTCCTGATTTAAGTCTGTGCAAGGAAGAAGAACCACCAAAAATCATGTCTGACTTATCCCCAATTGTTCAAAATCACAAACCATAAGCAGTCATCCCTGCAATTTGAACTGTATGAAATAGTATTTCCATGACATCAAAGGACGGAATAATGTGAACTCAGATTTGTCTTACCAGTGTCATCCAGACCAGACCATTCTAACATAAAACAAGCCTATACTCTGTGCTGGTATTAAAAGTAGGCACAATGTGCCTTGAGAACTCTGCAGATGACAAGAGGCACAGTGAAGTCATGAAGGCTGTGCCTGCTTTCTTCACTACAGCTCTAAAGGAAATAGAGATCCATCTGGATCTCACCCTGGTTATACTTCTTTAGAATTGCCACAGCAGGATTTATGAAGGTACACATAGAGATTGACTGCCTACCACCCACAATGCATCTTCCTGTGTTTCAAAAACTGATAATAACCATTACATTGGGATGGAGACTGGTATTCATCATTGAATTTAAAATATATTCTGCTTTGACAAGTTTTATTAATTATTCAGCATTACCAACTAAATCAAAATATTTTCAGCAGGTAAGTACTTTCTAAATGCTTCCAATGTGTGGCTTTACAGATGAAAACATGCCTAATTTTAAGTTACGGCACTGGCTTATGTTGATACCTTCACTATGTGATTCCACAAACATAATTGCCTTTCACCTCTTAAACCACTGGGCAATAAGATCTCCCCCCAATATTTAGTTTCAACTTAGAACACTACTCTGGACTTACTAAACACATCTTAAACCCTGGATCCCAAAGTGTGATAAGAATGCCATTGTTGGTAAGTTTACCTCATGTTCCATCCTTTGAATTCATAATATCTTTTTAAATGGCAACTGAACCCACCAGAAATCTGGTGGCTACCAAATTAGGCATATTTCTGCTTCCCATTTACTCCTAAAGTCAGATGAAATCCCTGTCTCAATTAATTTCTGTGAAGCAAGTTATCACAGAAAAATATTAGCAGAATACCATTCAGTATAAAAGCTGGCTACATCACTTACTGAACAGTTACTTAAACTGTGACAAGAATTAAAACCACTTTAGTTGTTCACTTCCTGTCTATCTAGTAATTGTTTAAATATTGAAAGGAATTAAAAGTAACCACTGCAGCTTTCCTCCAAGGTGCCTGCCTGCTATATAACTGTTGCTTTCCGTCACGATTCAGCTGGTGCTTTTACCATTCAAGGATCCTGAGCGGAATATAATTTTCCTGATGGGGTGGGTACCACAAAGTCAGACTTCTAAAAGGCCTCTCTTTACTCCTTTCAAAAGGAGACAGAACAGTATTACGATTGTCTTCAGGATCAGTAAAACATGTGGGTGGCTGCATGGAAACGGTATTATATAGTGTGAGTAATTGCTTCGTCGTGCCTTTCAGTTAACTAAGCTTAGGCTTGTTTTTTTGTCTTGATTAGCCACGCAAGTCAGCTTGAATGTTTCACTTCAAGAAGAAATTTCACAAGCACCTCAGTCTTCATTTTATTGTCTGGACAGCAAACTGATATTGATAAAGAACCCTGCCCATGTGGAAAAGATTAAAATAACGTCAGAAAGTCCCAGAACCACCAGCCTTATCATTTATGGGGAAGGAACCATCCCAGTACTAGACTATTAAAAGGCAGTTACTGAAGGAAAAGTGTCGAGGATTTATGTATCCTCCTATATATTTTTACAGTACAAAACATCACTATAAAACCTTTTTCTGCTGTGGTTACATCCTAAAGAGAAGGAATTTGAAGAAAAACATTAGCAAGTTACACACTGGGCATTACAAAAAATTTATTGTTGCAAACTAACAGAAAGCAAAAGACTTCAGGAAAAATATTCTAATTATGTCTATATACATAAAGAAAAATAGAAAGGCTTGACAGTGGTCTGTTCCACAGGATGACTGTAAAATTTCTGGCATGGTATATCCTAATACACTAGGGGAAAAAAGAAAACAATTTGGTTTCTAAAATAAAACCTGTTTCCAGCATTAAAATCTAGCTCTATTTCTCTCAGCTGTCACATGTGATGAGGAAAAGAAAGACTCAAACTCTTTCTCTCCTTCTGACAGCTGCTATTCCACAACAGGCCAGCTATCCTGCCATGGTTTGACATCTCTTTGTCAAGCAGGTTGTTTCCTCTGCATGAAGGCACCTGATGCTGCAAAGAGCAGACAGAAGACTAGCTGCAATAGCAAGACAGCCACAGAAATAACTGAGGATGGGATTTTCAAAAAGGCTTGAGTAATTTATGATCACAGATCCTATTAAAAGTTAATGAAGTCTGAGCCCCAAAATTCTTTTAAAAACTAACAAAAGAATCTACCTTCAAAAATTCATGATAAGATTTTTCTCCAGCTTATAATGAATGCAAGGAGGAATACAGAATAGGAGATGGGACATTGTTTTGCACTTGAAAAATGCAACTCTTTCCTAACCTTTATTACTTGCATCTTTAAAAAAAACCCAAAACAAATCAAGTTATTGGTTTTAGGCAACTTAACTCCTTGTTGCAGATGGGCTAGTCTCTAAATACTCTAAAAGACAACTTTTCATTTTGTAGAGCTCATATGAAGATTTCAAAATTATTTCAAATAACTTTTAAGCTTGGTTTATGTGTGACCATAGTTATCTTTCTTGACAAGATCTCACACGTACTACTGAGCCCAAACTGTACCAGGCACAAGAAATGAAATTTTTAAGAGGAGACTTGCTTTTATAGCATGGAGGACACTTCAGTCCTTCATGCCAAAAAGTTGAGTGCCTTGGAAGACAGCTGGGACTTCTGAACAGTTCAGCACTTCCTCTGATGGTAGCTAGACAAAGGGAGGCTAAAAAGGACCTTTAGCTCCAGATTGCCCTTACATGAAAAAAACCAAAAAGTCTAACTAAAACCACTTGGCCACCTGTCTTATGCTAGTGAGACAACAAACGTAAATGGCAGAACATAATGTCAACCTGGACTCAGGGTAGCTTGTATAATTTTCCTTGCAGAAAACCTTGAGAATGTTTGCTGTGCTGCTTTGTGTCTTCCACTGGAATGTCAAATGCAGTGGCGAGCACAGTGAAAGGTCAGAAAGAGTTTGGGGCAAAAGTACAGAAGATTTAATCCTGCCCTGTTAGTCTAGTTTGTCAACATGAAACAGTTAAAAAATACAGTACGTCCTGTGCAGCTCCACAGGCCAGTCTGGATTTCTGGCCTCTGGTTAGCAAACAGCACAACCGAACCACATCTCAATTTACAGCTGTGCAATAGCCAGCTTCAGCTGCTGTCAGTCACACAGCCCCCTAAGGAAATCGATCATAATCATAATTTTGCACAGTGACTCCACAGACTTTGTCATTAAAAAGCTTGATTAGCCTTGTTAGTGAGGTTTTTAAACTTATACATGTGACAGTTTGTTCTCAAAGCTTGGTATTGGGAAACACTTGCTAAAGATATCTACGCAAAGTGCTAACTCACCCTTTTTTGCTTCCTCTGCTAAAATAGCTTCTTGATTCTATTAATTAAAGTACACTTCATGTCATGTGAGGAGCTACTGAAGCTGCCACAAGGATATCATAGATTTCTGAATAGAGGGAAAAGCTCTGAGTCATCTTGACATGAAGAAAGTTTTTCTATTTAGATGTCAGAGCTACATAATCAGTTTCGAGCCCCCTTTTTTTACTGGTTGGCATTTCAGGTGAAGTGAACTGGAAAGGATAAAGCGATTTATACCCTAAGGTGGCATTACTAGTAAATAGCTCAGATCAGGTTGTCAGAAAAGGAAGGTTACAAGGAAAACAATAGTCAGAGAGCTGATGCACTACCTCACATGCAATGGAAGAGTCACGTGGGCGGCTTGGCTCCAGTCTCAAGCCAGTGTGAGGAGGCTGCGGCCGCAGTCTGCAGGCAGACCACGGCATGGGGTGAAGCAGCCACCAAAATTGGAGTCACGCAAACAGCTCCCTGGGGCCCTGCAGCCCACAAGTAATGTACAAAACCAACAGGTTTGTTATTGTTTCTTTCCAACAAGTACTGAGCTTATCTTTTCACACTTAGCAGTCAACAACAAAGAGCAAGTAAAATCAGTGAACTGGGCTTGAGGGTCTGGAACACGGATAGGTATACTGATGCAAATAAGATAGATGTGATAGCAAGACACACAAGAGAGCAAGTCAAGCCCCACGCTGGAGAGAAACTAAACTCACATGTCCTTTCTTTGATGGAGCATCCTCATTGCTATTATATTTCTTAATGTATTAGCGTAGACAGGTGGAAAAGTGCCAGCATGATAAAACCAAGGCAGCTGTATAGAAAATGTGAAGGAAATATTATCTGTGTGCCTCCTTTAAACTTGTGATCTTGTGCAGAGCCATTTTACACTTAAGTGAAACTGTCCCTGATCAGAATTTCCTGCAATACCTTAGGGGGGGAAATTGCATGCAAAACCACTTCAACAAATGTTTCTGAATGCAAAGGTCAAAGAAGAACCAAACTGTTTTCAAGATTACATTATCAGGAAAGATTCCCAGTGTGAGTGAAACATCAATCAAAATAAAGAGTCCTGAGAACACAAGCTGAAAATTGTTTGCTTGCAATTATTCTATTTATTTTTGTGATGTGCCTTTCTGTTGACACATTTATCCCAAAAGGATACTCAATTTTCACGGTAGAAATATCATACAAAGAATATGGAATTCTCTTTCACTGAAAAATACGGAAGCCCACACTAAAAATACAGAAAATAATTTTGCAATGCTGACAACTCTGAATCTTTATTTCCCAAGTTCTCTCTGCTGTTCCATGATCCAACAGCAGAAGGACTACGACACTGGTATTTCAAATAAATGGTGTAATTAGTAACCTAAGCAAGAACAAACAAAAAGTACAAAAGCCCAATTTACCAATGGGAGGGGGAACGTAATAAGAATTCACTTATGTTCAGCAGTTATTTTGCAGTCTGTACAATTCACTTCATTAAAAATTTGAAAATATACAAATATATATTCACACTGTAGAAATATTTTCCTGAAAACATATTTGTACATATTTCATATAAACATGGGCAAGCATTTAAGTTACTGTTTAAACAGTCTAGTCCAAATGGGCACATATGTATTCATTTAGAATATATATCTACATATGCAGACCAGGTAATTCTCTGACCTTTTTGCATATTTAGTTACCCAATTTTTTCAGCAAAATATGTACTTTTTTATATCTGGTGAAGCATATAATATATTATACTTCATAATTTAGTTATTTATGATGAAAACTAATAGTGCAAACGTTAACACCCATGAATTATTTCAAGCACAAGAGAAGTGCTTTCAACAAAAGTTACTCACACTGTAATGCTTTGCCAGGCAAGTCTTTGTACAAGGAAAATGTACCTAATCTAAAAAGACATCAGACCGAAACTTTCCTCTCACACAGTCACACCCAGAATCTTAAAGAATAAACTGCCAGTTCATGAATACCACATATTAAGACAATTATTTTATCACTTCTGTAGTTTTTTAACAAGGATGAGAAATTGCAGATTAAGACAGACACCTCTACTAATACTGAATCTATCAACAGTTTCCACTGCTGTCGATTATGAAAAACAAACCTTTTCAGAAAGCTGTTGATAAATTTGCATGTCCTCATTTTGGCCAGGCTCAAAGAAGCCCTTTTCAAGGGTTTCCTGTGCTGAACTCAGGTGCACAAACTCACGCACAAGACAGTTTCCAGTATTTTCTAAGTGTGCTCATGTCTAGTCCCAAATTAAGGAATCTCTTCACCAAGCTCCCCATTTCCAAAGATAAACTATATTGGGAACAAATAGGGCTGCTCTACAAGAGACTCGGACCCTTCTGTACTTACTACTGCCAAGAAGAACTGAAAGTCATTCCTAAGAACATTATTACATGAAATGCTGCAAGATTTCTTTTCCTTCACTACTGACAAGTATCAATGAATATCTGGGTGCTGAAAGATAAAGTGAGGATGCAAAGCTATTTGAGCTCCCTGCATCCTGCTGAAAAGCAGCTGCATAGCTCCTCCTTCCATCTGACCCAAAATGCTGCCAAATATGTTACAGAGCATCTGGTCGAGACTGAAGAGTATTGCCAAAGACTAGTTGATAAAACTCAATCTCAGGGAAATGGATGTGATACCAGCAGAGTGGCTATAGAAGAGAAGCTATCAGAGTTAATGTCAAGATTATACAAGGCCCTTTTTCCAAGACTGCGTCCAATTATTATTCAAATTTGAAGTTTGGGAATACTTGATCTGATTTTGCTACTGGAGAATCAAACTGCTATGGTGTTTCATTGCTGCATGACCAGAAGACTGCAACCATTCTACTGCTACCATCCATTTGCAGTGAATTCCCATTCCTTTCCAGTAAACTAGCCCAGCCATGAGTCTATACATTCCTTTACCTATAACACTGCATCTGCTTTGGGTGCCTTTAAGATGCTATATCAGAGAAATCCTGAATGATCAACGACTTTCATTAATGAACGCTGGATGGCAATTATGACTTATTATTTGCATTACAGCTGTGCCTAATAGTTTGCAGTAATATCAATACTGAGTTTTCCTAGGTAGTAAAGAAAAACACTGTAAGACCTATTTTTAACTTCCCATGTAATGTGAAAGATGGATTAAAAAAAAAAAAAGAGTATTATAGGGACATGACACCGTTTATATGATAGTACACAGAAGAGGAATAGCAAGCAGCATTTTGTACCAGTCGTGTTCTTTCGCCTTGTAGACCAATGCTTCATCTGCTGGATTATGTTGCATTGCTCTGAATGATTCCCCTCATGTAGTTTGCAAGGTATGATTAATTTTGCATAAGCCATTTACAAATACTACCCTAAATCTTATAAAGCAGGGACTGCAAGGTAATCGCTGCAATTTGATTCTTCTTTGAAAGCATACAGATTCTGTATTTAAGAACAAATCCTGGATTCCATCAATGATTTGTGGAACATGATTATCATGTCTAAAATTTGAAACCACTAAAAGATAGAATATGAAAGTAGAATATAAATTATCTGGCATCAGTGCCTCATTATAGGGAGAAAAATATTTAGAAAGGAACTGATGATGCCTGAGATTCACACTGATTTAGCATTTAACAGGCTGGTGTGTTGTATTTTATGGTGTAATGTAATCACAGTTGTACTTTTTTATTGTCCAACTCTTTCGTATCCTGTAAATGGCATTAGATAAGTCTATAAATAATAATGTGGTAGCTAAGTGGGCCACAGCTATATTTTTTAACTTCCTTAATGCATTCTATGCTATAAAAACAGTGTGAGGCTGGTAACACTAGGAAAAATAAGCACAATTAGCCTCCCTATATGCAATTGTACATTTCAAAATGGGGCTAAGTGGGTTGGCAGTACAACTTATTGCCATGAGTTCAGGAAAGGCAGCTCATTGAATAAAGTCAAAATTAACTGTGGAAAAATCTTCATATAACACTACAGCATTTTGCATTCCATACCTACAAGGAGATTTACAGATATTTTACGGATGGACAGACAGCTTTTGTGCTCAAATTCAGCGATAGAGGGAAGATGAGAAACATCCTAACAAATACAGTGAAGAAAAATTGGCAGTGTTTTTAAAAAAGATAACACTATAGAAATACATATGATTAAAAAAATAGTCTCTCATAGTCTTCCAGGGCAGAAAGTAAGTGCTAATTACAGACCCTATTAGGTAACATTCCCTTTGTCTAGCCCGAAGTCAAGAGGGGCACCATTTCAGAAGACATATGATTAGGTACTATGGCAGCAAGACCGAATGGCAACTCCTACTTTTGAGAAAAGTACCAATATGTTGAACATATATAGACTGCTCCAGGACTTGAGGACTCTCACACTAATTACCCATCATACTATTTAATCAAACTTTCCCTCATACTCTTGCTACAATCTTCTGCATTAGAAGACGTAATAGAAATCTCAACCCATTAATGGGTACCTTATAGGTCTGTATGAAGCAGAAATTGCATAGTGACTATGAAGTCACCCTGGTAATCTCTGCTCTTGCTTCTGATTATTTGTTTCTTTTATACTATTTCAGTCTAAATACTGATGATAGGTATCAAGGTTAATGGAAACCCTGGCTTTTGAGATGTTAAGGGATCTTAAATTGTTAAGGTATCTTAAATCTTACAGGTGGATCTATTGATTCATTAAATGAACTTTGTTGAATAATGGTCTGAATTTTCTTGATTAGCCTACCACTTTGTCCTTGAACCAGACTCAATTTACCTGATGAAAAAGCCAAAACACTGTCTAAAATTTGACCGCAACTGATATCAACCTAATACAAGAATCTCTTTTAAGAAAAAAATTAAAGCAAACAACCCCCCAAGAAATACACAAGAAAAATCTTCCTATTTTTGTTGTTGTTTTTTGGTTTTTAATCACCTTGAGTACTGTGTGCAGTGTAGGTGATCCTGCTCTGGTAGGGGACATTTAGGTTGGATATTAGAAAGAGGGTGGTCAGGCACTGGAACAGGCTTCCCAGGGAAGTGGTCACAGCACTGAGCTTGACTGAGTTCCAGAAGCGTCTGAATGATGCACCCAGTCCCATGCTCTGACCTGCCTGGCCCTGTGTGGAGCCAGGAGTTGGACTTGATGATCCTATGGGTCCCTTCCAACTCAGGAGATTCTATGATTCTATGATCTTCCTTGGTATTTAATCAATTTGATTTCAAAAAAGAACACATGATTTTGTAAGTAAGCTCCAAATCTTTGGTGGATATCATTAACAGACTGTCATTATCAAACAAACCAGGTTGTCTACTTTACATATTTTTTTCTTGCAGAGTCAGAAAGAAGCTTAGCATCCTCTGTGAGCTTTAGAAGGATATGTATCTCCAAGGATACAATGTTGAACACGGGACACAGCCAGAAACAGGGAAAGCCAACAAGCAATCTAAACGACACAGCAACAGCATTTTCTTGGTCTCCTTTAGGATGGAGTCCAGCATTCATTCTTTCAACTCTTAATCCTGTGATTTATTTTCTTTCCTTGCAAATAAATGATGTGGTTACTTTTTCTGTGTTTTGGTTTGGTTTTAGCCCAAAAGTCACATGCTGCTTATCTATGATATTCCTTTAGTATTTTAGACAGTTTAAAAATGGATTAAGGTTGTACAAACTTACTGCCATAAAATCTTGCTTGCTGGATTCATAATCTAGTCTGGGCAGCTTAGAAACTAGATCTTTTCTTGATAGTGTCCTCTACAACAGTCTCAGAATCAAGCCAGGAAAACAGCACAGGTAGAACTTCTATCATGATATACACACATCAATTAATGTTTGTGCCCAGAGCAATTATCAGTATCTGGCTTTTAATCTTCGTCTATTCAAAGTCTTCAATAGCATCTTGTAGGACTGAATAGAGAGAATACCTTTCACCTCTAACACTAGCTTTGGAAAGATTACAAATGCCAAAGAGCCAGGATCAGAGTTTTAGAGGCAGCCCACAAATGAACCAGATACCGTAAGCAGATAACTTCTGATTATCAAATGGAAACTACAACCGCAGAATAAGTTGTTAGGCAGCAGAAAGGCATAAATAAAATGTTGAGCATGTCTTTAAATAAATACAAACTAACCATGAATTATACAGAGCAACAAGATCACATGGAGACATACTCCAATACGGCTTATATAGAGAGATATATATATGACATGTGTTACACTGAGGGCAATTGTGATCCATGAATTGCTGAAGAATACTCCAGCTAGAATACTTCACCTAGTGCTGAGCATCACAATTTAAGGTAAATATGGCTAAACTTGAGCTGTTTCAAAGGAAAGCAACAGAGCATTAAGTCTTCCATTAAACTTGAGCTACATAGAGAGACTGAAGGAATTAATTTTGTTCAGATTAGAAAAGAGATAAAGGAGATCGATATCATGGGGGGTTTCCAATAGGCAAACAGACAGAAGAACGTGGTGACCCCTCTGCTCTAGGTGTACACATGAGGAAAGGCTTAGAAACATCAGCTTGCCTATCAGAGCAGAAGACACAAGATACCCTTTCTCACAGTAAAGAAGAGATACTGGATGGAACAGACTGCTTGGAGGGTACAATATCTCCATCCTCAGAGGTTTTTTAAGAGCAAGCTAGACAAATACCAGTCTAGATTAATTTCAGTATATTTGATCCTACCATGGATGAGAGGTTTGATTAGGTGGCCTCATGAGGTATATCTACTTCTACATTTCTATGGCAGTCTTCAGTTTGACTTTTCTTAATCAAATGAAGCCTTAAGCTTTTCAGTTCTTTATCTCCCTGTAGATTCACACAGGTTTTACTCTATTCTTCCCTTTCTAACAGTAATGTGTTAAAAATCCCCTGTGCTTGCTGCAAGTTAAACATCTTCCCTGGCATTCTCAGGTAATTTGAGCATCAAACCAGTTCTTTCTCAGTGTGGAAGTAAATAACACAGCTGTTGGGGAATGTAAAATGAAGCAATGCAATGTCCAGATGATATCTATTATTAAAGAAAAATAGGCAATTCACCAGAAATGAAAGATTATAAAACACAACACGAAGACTACACTAAATGGAGGGAAGGAAAGGTTTATATTACTTAACCTTGAAATCATGTTCCAGAAACCTGAAATTTTGACTCCTGAAAAATTAGACTTCTTAAAATAGAGACAGAAAATTAAATTAAGTTGCCTATGAAGAGAACTCCCTTATAGCTACTTAATTATTTTGCATATTAATTCACTTGCTTTGTGAAATACGCCTCATTTTTCACATGAATTTGCAAAAATGTTAATGTCAATGCGATTTGGAGGTATAGGCTACACAACTAGTTAAGCAGATATTGAGCTAGAAGCCCTGTTTCCTTCTATCAAAGATTGTGTTCTAATAGTGCTTTACATCAAAACTTCTATCATCATCTTCCTTTTGTTCTTCTGTCATCCAAAGGTCTTCATTACATGATCATAACCTTTTCTATACTGCAAACATTGAGAAACATTAACTGGAAGTGAAAACTTCAGCAACTAATGAAAAAGCACTAAATTACTTTTTCTAAGGTGATCTCAATTATTTTCTCCCATCTCAATAATTAAGAACACTAACTGTATTTCACTAACACATGATGATTGGTGGCTACATGAAAAAAAGTATTGGGCAATTGGTATGAATCAGAATTGGTCTGTTTGAAACAGGACACACGCACACCCCCTCTAACTCCTATTAAATTTGACCATGAAAACTTTTACAAGGATAATTAGAACCAAACTAAATACATGATGAATATCAAAGAGAAATGATAACAACAGAAGTTTATCGATTTTTTTCAGCTATAAATTTGGTTTGGATTAAGTTTATAATCAGTATATTTTGATTCTGTGTTTGCTCAGGCTTTGGCAACTTGTCAATAGTTTGTTAAAACGCAGAGAAATCTGTGCTTGTGACAGTTTCATACTAAAATCTAAATGTAGAAGAGTCAGGACTTTTTAATGTTATTCAGCTATGATGTTTTGCAGATATTATCAAAGAAGATGCAGATAACATTGACCATAACCCCAAAAATTATTTAAATTATTTTTTATTTGTAAAGTTTAATAAGAATATTGGTATGAGT
>VZTU01000843.1:0-49192 GCA_013400835.1 Zapornia atra
TGTGTATATATATATATAATGTAATTATACCTCTTGGGTATGTGAACCTCACAAATCTGTGTGGAGCTTGGTCAATCACGTGTCTCCTCTTGTTTTTAAAACAACGTGTTTGTATTAAGTGCAACATGGAGATACTTTTAGTGACCTTTTTCAATTCTGGGGAAGATTTTAAAGCCATGATGCATCCTTGGAATGTACAGATGTTTTGAATCAGCTCAGGTTAGCAGTTACTCTCCATGTCTATTCTGAGGTACCACATTTTTCATAATGTGTGACCTGTTCTGAGCAGTCATCCTGATAACGTATTAGTGGGTTGTGATGGTTTTGATGCTACTACTTCTGGTGATACACAAGAAGGAGGAAAGGCCTGAGTTCTCCATGGGTGGAAAATCATGTTCTTTATCACTTGCTGTTTGACTTGACTGAGGCCTATGAAAAGTCTTTTCCATGCTGCTGTTTGCTCAGGTGACATGGATGAATTACAAGGAGTGAGAGTCTGTGTTTCATACTTGTTTGCAGCTCGTTGTTGTGGTGTTTTTGTTGGCAACAGAATTTAAAATAGAGGCTTATCTGTCATTTGGAACTGGACACAGGAAATGTGGCTGTGTAGGGACTGAAATTTTGCTTGCTGAGGTAGGTTGCTGAGATTATTATTTAAGATTAGATTTTGGACCTAGAAACTTTCTTCTAAGGCAAATAAATAAGATGGCCTTTCGGATTTGGCTGCAGTTTTTAGTAAGGTTTGAGGATTTCATATCCATTTTAAGACTTCCACTAAGCTACTCCTACTGGAAAATTGTGTATTACTGGAAATCTCATCTTGAAACCTTACGATAGTGCCTTGGTTAAAATTTCTTCCAAAAATCCAAACTAACTAACACCCCTCATCCCTTGACTGAAAAGCCTTCCCTGAAGCTTGTTGGCTGCCTGAGATTCTTCTGTCCAACCAGTGGAAGTAGTTCTCTTTATTATGGTGCCAACTTATACTGGCTGTATTGTCACGTTTCTGAAGTGTTCTATTTATTTGAAGTCATAGCCAAAGGGAGCCTAAATTATGTAAATCTTGTCACAACCACTCTTCAAACCTCTAGAGGAATTACTGCTTGGTACCTGCCCATAACTATAATTTGAAATTCAGGGCTTTCTAAACAAGAGAGAGACTGCCCTTATAAGAGCTATTTTTCTTCCTGGCAATTCTTCTTCCAGATAGACTTAGCAGATATAGGCAGAAATCTTGTTATGCCAAGTCTCAGTTCAACTTTTGAAACTGTTTTATTTCATCTTTTTAAGTTTTTGATGCTTGTAAGCAAGCTTCCTGTTTTAATACGACAGATGAATAGTATTTTATTTGACTGTGTGAAGAAATGAAGATGTTCTATATTTAATGGCTTCATATGTAAATTTAATGGGATAATGGTTTTGTCCTGATGGTTAAAGCTAGACATCACAACCTTCTCAAGGACAAGGCAGCAGAGGGGATGTGAACCTGTGGTACGCAGGTTGTTGATAACCCTAAAGGGACAGAAATCAGATAGTGTACGTGGAAAACAGAAAGTAACAAGATGGATATATCAGAATCAAATTATGTCCACTTTTGTAGCCTCAAATTGGTTTTCTCAGCATTGCACAGCTGCAAAGAGGTGAACGTTGTGCTAGTGTGTCTTGCTGGGTGACAATAACCCCGGAATAAAGGATGTATATCACTGGCAACTTGCTGAGGTGGAGTAGTTTATTTTGATAGGTGGTGTACATAGCCTTAAAGTTTACTGGCTTAGTTTTTAGCACTTAGTGCCTTTCACATAAGTCTAATAGAAATCTTTGTTGGCAAGAAGGGGCTCTGTTAATAGCCGTGCTTTTATTTCAACTGAAGTGATAAAAGGAAGAAAATTGTTTTCTGTATTGTAAAGTAGAACAGCTAACGGTATTATAAGATTATCTTGTCTTCCTGTCTCCATCCATGAAGAATTTTTACAACAAAATAGCAGCCTGTATTGTAGCAGCAATTCTACTGAGCATACAGACTGTAACTTGATTCAAAATTTGAACTCTAAAATTGGATTCTTACTTAGTGTAATTTCTGAGTCAATGAAGAATTACAAGGGATGTATTTGACCCACAGATGCTTATAATACTGGGTACCGGTCTCTTGTGAAGAAAGCAGGTATAGAGTCATCAGCTGAAAAACCTGTCTAGGATGAGGACTAAGATGAGTATTTCTCGGTATACCTTTAGGTTCTGTGCTTCTTCATGCACCTTCTCTGGATTCTTTGTTTTAAGGGTTTTTCAGTGCTCAATGTCAGTGTAAAGTTAGGCCCACTAAGCACTGTTCATCACTTGATCATTGGGTTTAAAGGCAGCATAACTGTATAAATACAGTTTTTAATGCACAAGAGAAATAATTTATATTCTCAAGCAAATGTAATCTGCACCCATGTTTTGGAACGAGTCATTTATGAAGTGTTGAAAATTTTCTTCTTTCTATTTCTCTTTTTTTTTTTTCTTGTCTCTCTGGATGGAGCCTTCATGAAAGACAAGGAAAAAGAAGGTTTGATTTCCTATTCTTGTGAACCACAGCAGAGCTGTATGGGAGTCCAGCCAATGCATTTAAGTAGAAAAGCAGGCATGCAGATTTTCTTCCAGAGTTAGAGGTATCTGGGAAGAAGACTAGAAATAACACTTTTGAGCTTTCTCTTCTTAGACTTTTTTTTTCCCAAAGTAGCTTTGAAGCTTTTATAATGGATATCATTTCAGTCTAATAAATCAAAACCTGGAGCCTGGGGACAAGATGATGCCACCCTAGGAATAGCGAAGAAGGTTTCAAGATGGCTCATTTACCCGCAGTCGCGCCTCTTAGGCATTTGTAGTTTTCAAAGGTTTTGTGCTCTTTAAGTGATTTTTGTTGCAAGTCTGGCTCTTCTATTACCATGAGACAGCAGTGGCATGGCACCAGGAGTTTGAAGCTTTTTGGAATCATACAGTGAACTGTACCTGCTGCTGGAACAATTCATCAGTTAGTACTTTGCATGCAGAAATGTTTTGTGTTTGTGGTTATATGTTCTTTCCCTTTTAGTTTCTTGTTCTTAATCTTTGGATTCTTTTGTACATGTGCCAAGCTTGTTTTAGCACAAGTACTTCACCTTTTGTTGGTTTTTGTTTTTGTTTTTTTTTTGTTTTTCAAATGTCATGCTATATATTTCCATGGGCCTGATTGTTTTCCATTTTTGAACCGGGGTGGGGGGAGAGCCTGCTCACCCAGAACCTGATGGCTGATTTTCCAATCATACCTTCAGAAAAGAAAAGGAAATTTGCTGCATGTAGCAATAAATATTTGATGAAGCTGCAATGAAACTGAAGGCTCATATAGTTCTATGTCACAAAATTGTGCGTGCTTTTCACGCTTGGGGTTTTTTCAAGATAAGAGAAGCTTTAAAGAGTAGCTTAAAATCTATCATATCAGGTGGCGAATATATTCTTAATATAAATGAAGACTGACTGAAAAAGGATAGAAAAAATTAGTTAAACAGCTCAAGGATATTTTAGGTACAACTTCCACATAATTTCTGCACAGTTTATACAGCATTTTAATGTAAAATAAAATAATTACAAGGGCCAGTTTTGGTTCCTAAGGTAAATATCTGGTCATGAAGTTTAAACACTTCAGAAACATTGTAACTTCTTTTTCAAATTGTTTGAGTTGGGCTTTTTCTGTCTGATTATACTCCTCTGAGACACTGGATAATCACCTACAGTTCTTTTGTGGATGTTCAGTTAATGTCTTTCTTATTGTCTTATTGAAGGTCATGATGATTTTCAGAGTAATTCCCATCTCTGCTCTGATGGGCTTGATGACTTTTAAGAGAAAACATCTATCCCTTGAAGGATAGAGCAATATATTTTGGACCAGGAGAAGAGGGAGATAAAATGGAAAAAGATCCTGTTTAACAGTAGTAGTAGTAAAATGGATAAAACTGAACTTTTTTATGAAAGGCTGAAAATTACTTCTCCAGGGTAGAGAACTATTTTAAGGGGCATGCAAGGAAACTTGTGGGACTGGAACAGCAGTACAAAGAGCTAAACGTCTCATTTACCTGTGACACAAATCATACAGCTTCCATAATAGCGCAGTGTATTTAACACTTCTATCTCAATTTCTGTCATTCTTTGTAGTCTTTAAACAATAGTTCTTACCAGGTATGTTCATATTTTGGGGTCTTTTCCCACAGGTGTCTCTTCCTAAGCATATTCAAGCTGGATTTCATTTTATTTCTGATCCGTGCATCTTATCCTTTTAATTTCCACTGAACTTTGGTTCTCAGCCTCTTTCCTATATTGCCAGCAGGGCTCCCACAAGTGTTCTATATTAGGTTTCTTATGGGGCTGAAGGAAATAAATATTCTGTAAGGTCTGTCCAAGCTCTTCACTTCAGAACTGAAAACTTTGTGAGCCCCATTCTTGTCTGTATCCCAAGGTAAGCGTATCTGCCAAGGCGAGGTTTTAACCCGAGATGATAAATGTGCAACTGGGGTCTTGAGAGGAAAGTGAAGAGAGGAGGAGGTGGGACACAGCAAAAGTGATGAAATGTGATGTCACTGTTAATATTATGAACACTTCAGTTATGCTTTCCTCATTAAGGGTAGTGTTGTTTTTGGGGGAGTGGGGTGGCAGAATAGGCTATTGATGTATGAGCATGCATTGTATCATTCTTAGTGTTTTGTATGGTGTCTTTTCCAGCTCTTCTCACCATATGGTACTGACAGGGTATTAACAGGAACAATCGCAGGCAGGGTTCCACTGAGGAGCAGAGCTCAGTAGAGCCTCCCCAGTAACTTCAATTTCAGGTTGAAGCTGCTTCCCTTAGCAATAGGGTTCATTGTGGCCAGTTCCCAGATGCAGTAAGGATGGTAATGCAGTTGTGAATTTTTTTAAGGTTGTTAGGACTAGGGAAGGTGTCATGTCCCTGCAGTATAGAAGATAAACCACAATTGCTTTAGCAGAGCGCAGTGGTAACATTCATCTTGTCAAACTATTCAGGAAGCTTGGTAGCAAGTGTCATAGCAGGCTGGTGGCAGAACCATGTCAGGTTTCCAGTGTTTGACTCTTCAGAGCCTTCACATGGTGTCCAGAACTTTTTAGCTGATGGTGTAGAAAAAGATGAGTTGCCATAACAAAACCACCACAACAGTCTGGGTGTTCCTACGCTGTGTCTTTGGTTTGCTTGTTAAAATGAGCAATGAGATAGTTTCACCTTGTATGTGTGTGTACATATCATCGGATTCAGGAAAAAAAGCCCTAGAACAGTACTTTAATGTGTGTCTCAGTTGTTTGCCTGTCCAAGTTGAATGTGAATTAATTGGTAGGATATGTTAATAGCTGCTTGCATAAGGAATGCATGATTTTGATATGCTTTTAGAATGGATTTGCTAGCTATTTGTTGGATTAAATATTTAATATTTTGGATGTTAATTTTTCATACTGACTGCAGTTGAGTACAGTCCTAGATTAGTACAGCTTTTCTGAATTTTAAGTCTGCCTAGAGATTATCCATTTCTTAAAACTGTTAGTATTACTTTCATGTCTGTACTATTCTTCATTATATCCTCCTGCAAGGTGAGAAGATAACTGGATTATGTTACACAAAACTAGTTGAACCATCTTCCCCCCAAAATAGTATGTTCTATCATAGTGTCTTAATCTGAGAAAGGATGAGTGAGTACTGTACAAGAATGGACTGGTAGCTTACAACAGTGGATGAACAGACTTTCATAATAGTTTTTGTAGAGAGGAGAGCTGTAGTGGATTTCAAGTTTTGATGCCAAAGCAACATAAACAGCATTTTATCTGATGAAGCAGGCAGCACAGGAAAAACCACAAGAGTTAAGGTGGTGGTATGAGAGCACTCAGTCTATTATTGGTAAGATACAAGGCGATCTTGGTGTTCTAGACAAATGAATATATGCTTTTTTTGTGTTTGTTTTTTATTTTTTTAAATGTAGCTAAAACTTTGAGTTCTGGCTACTTTTTACCAGTTTTGTGTGTGAAGAGGAAAAACTGAAGTCCTGCCTGGAAGGTGGAGTATAGCAAAACAGGGACCAGAGTTGGCTAAACCTTCACGAAAAGACTCCTAGACCGATCAGACTGTAGGACTGAGTGCCTCAAGGTATGCTTTCAGAGACACTTTGTTTTAGGATTAACTTTTAATTTTGAATTGCAGAACTTGTCCATGTCCATTCTCTTTTCAAAATTCTATAGTCATCTGAGAAACCTTATGCTTCCTGGAAGACAGAAATCAGATTGGCTGGCTTCACGTGTTTTGCTCGGGATTTAGAGGATATGCTTTCGAGAGGCCTCTCAGCTAGTACTGTGCCCAGCACAAAAGTATCTTACTGAGTTGTTAAGCTGGGACATTGGGAAACATCAGGTATTTATTTACAGAAGTAGGTCGTAGTTCCTTGGTTTTTTGGGCCCACTTTCAGTGGTAATATGTTAGTACCATTACCATCAGCTTATATGCTTCACATTGGCTGAGGTCACACTGTTAAACTAGGAGTGGATTTTCTCTCCATTTATTAGACTTACAGGTTATTTTTAATTTTTTTTTTTCCCCCTACAGTTCACACAGGTACCAGCTTCAGTCATTTGAAAGCTTGAGACCAGGTATAAGAGAGAAAAGCAGCAATGTTCTTCATTTTCTTCACCTCCCCATTTGCTTATTGCAAGTAAAGTGAACTGTTTTAAGTGTTCTAGTCCTCCTCTCTCAGGGCTAGAGGTATCCTTGGTTTTGCAGCTTCCTCCCTGAGGAGGATGAGAATATCCACAGTGAGGGTGAACTTAATTTGCAAACTGGGACACCTTTTATTTCATTCAGTTTTGCTTGCTTCTGCCCCTTTTGGGGGCTGCTATTGGCTAGTATTGTTCATATATTCTCTATCTTGCAGTGCTTCCTTAGCTATGCTCTGTGTATTTTTGGAGGTGTGCAATATTTGGAAAAATTAAACAAATGCTCAACCTAAATTTCCAAAGATTATATGGAACCCATAGTGGCTTAAGAGTCATAAGGGACTGTCTTTTATGGAGAAATGTCACCCTGATTTGTAGGATGATTAGGTGGTGTCGCTTTGGGCTGACAAGCAGCTGCATCAGGAATCAGCAACTAGTTTCTTCTTTGAAAGCACTGGCAGGGTTTTTAAAATAAATCTCTTTGAATTCAAAAAAGAGATACTGTTTTTTCTAAGCACCACTTTCTGCTGTGAACTTGTGTACATGGACATTCTCACCACTTGTGGGTCCTATTAAAGTAACAATTTTTAAAAAAAACCCCTCAGATCTATGTTTCTTAGAGCAGTTGGACTTTGTTGGGTGCACAGTGTAGTCTTTTCTGATCTTTGTGTCTTAGCCTCAGACTTACTTCATTGTGAGCTGCTGATTTTTTTTTATTTAAAGCATGTGTAAAAGGAAGCTAACAGCTATAATTCTTTTTGGCCTTTAACTTCAAATCTGAAAAGATGCCCTACAATTCAGGATCTTTATGTATCATTAAGTAAAGTATTATGTGTGCTTTAAAAAGTTGACAATGTCTGTGTAGCAAAGCAGGGGTACCACTGAAAGTGCTAAATGTATGGCCAGGTAGGGGTGGAATAGAGGAAAGTATCTATTGATATACATTAGATGGTAGGATATACAGACAAATTGATAGGAAGACAAACCAACTCGGTGATTCTGGCCTGATATAAGGTTGATGAGAGTGTAGCAGGAGACAAAGCAGGCTTGGCCTGTTTTACTTGGTACAGCTGTCTCATATTACTTCTATGACTTTTTTTACAGACTAATCTGACTATTTAGTAGAATTGAAAGGTATGCTGCTTAACCTCAATTCATAAATTAATGGAAACACCTTGTCAGACTGTGGGTTGTTTTGGGGGCTTTTGTTTGCTTTTTTGAAGAGGTTATAGTTTTATTCATTAAAACTGTCTAAGTTTTGGGGGTTTTTACTGGAGTCCTCTTTATCTTAGAAAACAGGGTAGTCTTTAAGATTATAATAAAAACCCCACACCCAAAAAATTTGAACATAAGTGAGATTAAAACAGCCAAGTAGCATCTCTAAAAGCCAGCATCCGTTGAGTTGATAGCAGTTGATAATATAATGGAGATTTTGCTAATGGGACTCTGATAGTTTCAGCAAGAATGAGGCTTAATGGTAATCGATTAATTTAGAAAAGTTCTTCCCTGCCTGCTTGATTGGATTTGAATTTGTGAATTATGAACCTTGCTCAAGGGAGGCTGCTCCCAGATGGAGTGCCAAATCTTAACTTCTCAAATAACAGATCCTACCCCTGTTGCTTTCTTAAGCATTTAAAGGCATCCTCCAGATTTTAATTTCTCTTTTGTTGGTGTAAGTCTCTCCAGAAGGGGAGGGATGCTCACTTTCTCTTCAGGCCTGTTATGGGTATGGGATATCACTTGGATTGCTCCAGAGCAGTGAGAGTGATTCTGCTTTCTGACTTGGGATAAGCAGTAGGACTTTTTTTGACTATTCTCATNCTGATTTCTTTTTCTCAAGAAATGTAGATCTTTAATATCTCTGAGCTAATTGAGAGAAAGATTGGTAGTACAGCAAGTCTGTATGACTGAAACCTTAATAGTCTCTGATTTGATGACTTTAGGGAGGCAGATTTGTGAAAGACATGAGCTGCTTGATGAGCTTCCAACCAGTTGGTGTTGTGTGATTGCAGCATTGTAGCAGTGTGCTCATTAGGTGGCAGTTAAGGAATGGAAAGGAACTTTGTTGAAAATATGTGGTATTCCCAGAGTTGGGTTCTGCTGTCCTCACAGCCTAACATGTGGCTGTGACTTCACAACTAGTGAAAAGTTGTTTGAATGAGGTCTGAAACATCCTTAGAGGGGTTGCTGTGCTGAAACACTGCTGTTGCTAACTCCTTACCTAACCTTGAACTGTGGTGATTCTATTGCTTGCAGCCATTGCTGTCTCAAGGGCTCTAGCTGTCAAGTATTTAGGAAGAAAACCTTCAGGTATTTTGAAAGTCAGCCAACATCTCTAACTGATTATCTAGTAAAGTGGACTCTTGTTGCTTAAGTAGTTCACTCGTAGCATCTACTTAAAACCTTCTTAGACTCTTCTAAAGGTTGTTCATAATCTCAATAGCTGTCCTCATGAAATAATAAGATAACCTCAGAGAGTTGGGCTTTGTGCAACCTGGAGAAGACAAGGCTCTGGGGCAGCCTTCCAGTATCTGAAGGGGCCTACAAGAAAACTGGAGAGGGACTGCTTACAAGGGCATGTAATGATAGGACAAGGAGTAAGGCCTTAACCTGAAGAAGGGGAGGTTTGGATTAGACAGTAGAAAGAAATTCTTCCTGTGAGCGTGGTGAGGCTCTGGCACAGGCTGCCCAGAGAAGCTGCAGCTGCCCCCTCCCTGGCAGTGTTCGAGGCCAGGTTGGATGAGGCAGCCTGGGCTAGCGGAGGGTGTCCCTGCCCATGGTGGGGGGATAGGATTACGTGGTCTTTAAGGTCCCTTCCAGCCCAGGCTATTCTATGATTCTATGAACCTGAAGGGCTTTTTTATACTGGTTTGGATAAGGATTCTAAGTTCTGATTGCTGCAATTCTACAAAGTTAAGCTGCCTCTTCATTCTTTCAGATTGTTTGTGTGGGTGCAGTACCAGAAGGCAACTTACAAACTGAAAAGAGGTCATAGTTCCCAGTATGCTCTTTGAGACTGAGCTTCAACTTGAATGCTCTCTGTTTACACCATTCAAAGCATTGCAGATTTTTTTCATTTGAAGATACTGGTTTTCTTCTGTCATCTGAAGGTTAAGTGAAATAAAATGTGTTAAGTTTTTTGTCTATAAAAATTAAAGCACTTTAGTTCCCACAATATAGAACCCAAACAGGAATAGAGGAAAGTTAGCCTTGATCAATCTGGAGAGTTGTTGTTCCAGATATTGCATGGAAAATCATTGTAAATCATTATAAAAATCACCACTGTGGGTAGCATTTCAATGCACTATCTGAGATTTAGTCTGACTATTAAGAATGCCCTTGTGATCTTTGTCTTCAATCATGTATGGCATTTCTTTCATGTCTCAATCAAAGTCTTACCACTGCAACATAATGGAACCATATAATTGCCAAGTTTAGCATTGCTATGTGTGTTCTCTTAAAGCTAATTGTTGGCTTATGCAAATGTTTTGGCAATTCATAATGTTAATGTGGGGATTATTTCCTGAAGAAAAACAGGCGAAGCCAAAAGCAGATTGTGAGCTCCCATTACCTTGCACCAAAATGAAGGTGTATACCTGTTCAGCTAGCAGTGAGGCAGATGTTCTTTGGATTTGCAATGGCATTTCACAGCCATCAGGATTAAGTAGTACTTTTTTTTCCTGGGGCCTTGTGTTACTGTAGCAGCTGACTGCATGGTGTGTTTGGGGCCTGCTGGCAGATCTGGTAGGATAGAGGTAGTGGGCATTCCAGCCAGGAGTGTAAGGTGTTGGTTAAGGGTTTATGTCTGTTGCTGGACTTGTGTTTTCTTTGTTGTCTTGCATTTCTTTTTACTTTATTGGGGTTTTTTTTTAACACTTTGTTTGCCCAGAAAAGCGTGCTCAAACTCCTTTAAGGGCATTGATGGTGATCTTTAATGGGATGGCAGTATAGAGGGAGGAGACTATTGCATTGAAATGTAGCGTGGCTGACAATTTACTAATCTGAAAACTGGAGTAAGTTTATTTCTCATTCTTAGGAGATTTCCACACACCCCGCACCCCCTGCCAAAAAGCTGTTTGGAGACTTGCATTTAATGAGGCCAGAACTGGGTCAAAATTAACACCTAGAATGGAGGGAGCCTAAAGGCTTAATGGGAATTTGTATGCAGCAAATGCAGAAGCAGAGTGATCTCAAGATGACAGAACTTTAGCATACTCATCCAGTCATATCAGGCTGTTTAACCCAGACTGGAAATACCATATGGGACCTTTTGTTTATCTTTTCACTTTTTTGTCATAGATGGTCTTTGATAATTGTTTAGCAGCAGATTCAGATGTTTTTATTCCTAACAAATTTTTTTGGTATATAAAACTTATAGAAGATTGTAATGTACCATTGTACTATATAGTGTTACCTATAATAAATAGCTTTTCAGAATGACACTGTCTTTTTATGGCCTTTGCAAACGGGTAGAGTGGTTTCTGTTATAGTTGTGATGGTGATGTTAATTTTAGTAATTTAAAATTAAGTCTTTGTTTTGAGTACAGTTTGTTTCAGTTTATGTACTGAAGAAAAGTGACTTCACCATGCAGCTACTCTGTAAAACACACCATTTTTTCCTGGCAAAATGAAAGCATAACATAGCCACATGTAAAGTAACTCTCAGTCGTTTTGCTGAAGTGTGGGGTTTGTGTAGGTCAGTATAGCTTCATTTAAGGCTGAAATTCTAGTATACCCAAATAATTAGCAACGAAGGAGCCCCTGAAGTATAAGTAGTGTTTGGTACAGTTCTTGGGAGGGTTTATCAGCACCGGTGTTTGCACAGAGTGGAAAGAGCAGCTGGAAGGAGCCCAGCCCAGTTCCCTGCAGTCATTTGGGCACAACATCCTGTTTTCAGTTGTGGCTCAAAGTTCTGTCTCTGTGCTGTAAAACCTGGGAAGCTTCAAGTCTGAAGGCTCCTTATGTCAGGGAGTATCCTAGGTGTTCAGTGCTGATGAGTAATTGTGATGGAACGCAGTAACACCTCTGCATCCTGTTACATGCAGCTGTCTGTAATGCTACTGTGCTGCTCCTGAGCTTTACGTGAAAGAACAGCTCAAGAAAATTAGAAATTTGTCTTAGGCTCTATTTTGTGCCCTCATCTGCCATTAAGGGTGCAGCTCATGTAAGTTTTCCTCAGAAGTGGTGCTGTTAGTACAAAACCGGTGCTGGTTGGAGTGCTAACCTATACTTAGTGTAAGTCTGATTAGCCACAGAGGTACTGTGTGGTGCTGGAGGGAGTTTTCACTTATCACACTGAATGTGCACTTTGTTTTGGGACCTACCCATAACGTGCATCTTCAGTGGGGCTGTTTATACTTGGAATTGTCCATGCCCTTTTATCACCTCATTTCTGACTGTGCCCGGGCATCAAAGCTCAGATGCTGCCGCTTGAGACTGGGCTTTCTGCTGAGCGTGGGGCCTGCACAGCGTGGCAGATAACCTTTGGCAAGATTGCTCTGCTGTTTCTTTCGCTGCACTTGC
The DNA here is from genome assembly GCA_013400835.1 of Zapornia atra. Lineage (NCBI taxonomy): Eukaryota > Metazoa > Chordata > Aves > Gruiformes > Rallidae > Zapornia > Zapornia atra. The sequence continues at coordinate 12,241 of VZTU01000843.1, forward strand.
AGAGGTAGAGGCTGGGTTTTCTCACCTTGATGGTGTTAAGTGATTTGGTGCTTTAGCACCATACTGTGAAGTTGCTGTGGCTTTTGCAGTTCTTGCAATTTATTTTGTGGTTGCCTGCATGAGAGAGTCTTCATCGGCATCCAAAGAGTCTGTTGCCTGTGTTACTCATCAGTTGGAAACAGAAGTGTGCTGAAGTAGCTCAGAGGTCAAACACCTGTCCCAAGCGTCTGCTCTCTTACACTTGCACAAGAGATGTTTCCATTTTAAATGTGAAGTGTGGGTGGGTGTATGCTTTCATGCCGAGCTGGTAGAAATCGCATTTCACAACATCCACTGTACTTTGAGTTAGCAAGTACTCTGGGTGCCTTGACAAATGGTAAGACGGTAAGGTTTGCGTTCTGTGCTGAACACTTGATATAAAAGCTCAAATGGGGCAAGTAGGTACATAACTGTTATCTCTGGCTAATAAAGGGAGCCCAAAATTAATTACTGTATAAATGAGGGAGTGGGGTTTGGGTGTGTTTTTTCCAGCTTGATGCATTGGACGTTGGTCAGGCTCAAATGAAAGTGTCCTTGATGCTGAGCTGGGCTGTTACATGTGAATATGTGAACCGCCGGGCTTTCTGCTGCTTTCGGGCGCTTGAATAGCAGCCCAAGGGGAGGAGGATGCTGCAACCTCCCTGCTTGTGGGAAGTGTTAGGAAGCACTGTGTCATATAGCAAGCTTGCTCTCTTGTTTCCTTTCCCTGTGGGCTTTATTTACATCTCTGGGAGCAGAGGATAGGAACTGAAATTGTGGTAGGAGTTGTAAATGCCTGGGAGAGTTCTTGGGTCCTCTGTGCTTTATGTACCCCACAAGCTAGAAGAGGGGGGCAGGGAGGAGGAAAAGGCCTTTCTATATTGCTGCCTACTATGTTGTGCTTGCTGGGAAAACTAATTTAGCAATAATTGTATAATTTCAGTATATTTCCTTAATAATACAGTATGCTTTTCAGAAAATGAAAATCCAAACAGGAAATTAAGTAGAGCAAGAGAGCCAAAGTTTGAGCCTAGCCTTTACTTTTTAATCATGTAGTATGGTATTGCATTAACATTCCTTGATTAGTAATTTATGTTTGTAGAAATACTTCTTTCACAAAATTTGTGAGGGTTTTTTGTTTTGGTTTGGTTTTTTGCAACCTTGAGCTAGGGAAAAATAATCAGAGTGAGAATGTATGGCTGGAGGATCCTATCATGCAGAGAGGCTCTTAACATCATTGGTATTCTGGACTCAAGTTGGCCTTTACCATTTGCTGTGACAGAGTTCATCTGCTTTAAGGTCTAAAGACATAATGGATAGTAGTGCCTGAAGATAAATAAACTATGTTGAGACTCCTTTGCAGGTGCTACAATAGGATAGCAAGATCAGAATTTAAAAAAAAAAAACCAACAAAAAACAAATGGTGTTTTAGGCATTCACTTAAAAACAAAAACCCCCAAAAACTTAACCCAAAAAAAATCTCCCCAAAACCAAGCCAAACCGAAAAAGCTTAAGCAATAACGTGGTTGAAGAAAAATACAGTATAGAGCTTATTTCCAGATAATATATACAGAAAAACTGATACAATAAGTTTCAAATTGGCACTGGAAACATAAAAATTTGGCATTGCTTTATTTAGGGTAATTCTTATGGTATATCCAGAAGGTAGTAGCAAATCCTAGCCACTTGCCTGCATTAAACTCTAGCTGTGTTGAAGGGAGTGCTTGGTATGTGTGAGTTTAAAAGCATTTTAAATGGTGTGAATGCAAGAAAAGTACTGGTTTTGAGAGCCCACTAGAAAAGACAGTCCATTACATGATTATAAGTATTGCAGAATTTATTTAAATACGCACTTTTCAGTTGTGGGAAATGAGAAATGTAATGGGGAAAGCTCTTGTCTCCTGTAGCAGTACTGTCTCTTCTGCTGCATTGCTTGTAGAGTGGCTGTCCTCTGAGAAGGAAGAGCTCAACAGCTGCAGTGAAGAAAATGCTGCAAGTTTGAGCATAAAAACAGTGCTTTTCCTGGTTCTGCTGGGATGCCAACACTGTTCTTACTGACAGAAGAGCATTAAAGAGTCAGATTAGAAAGTTTAGTTTTATTTTTGTCTTTGCTTAAAGTTCTGTGTATGATACTGCTGCTTAATATTCCTAGCCACTTGCCTGGATTAAACTCTAGCTGTGTTGAAGGGAGTGCTTGGTATGTGTGAGTTCAAACGTAGCAGAAGAGGTTAAATGTTTGCTGTAGTTCTCATCTTTAATATAGTGCATTGGATGAGATGTTTTTGAAAGCTGATTCTCTTTTACTTGAGAACTTCTTGTATGTGTGAGAAATTTATCTCAAGAGATGTTTGGTGGTGAAGAATTAACAAAGACTCATCGTGCATATTCCTGGCAATAGTGAGGAAGATTAGGTGGAATGAGCCTGATTATTTTTTTTTTTGCTTTTTTCTTAGAAATTACTGCAGTTATATTGGATCCTTAGAACAGAGTAATTATAGCTACAAGCTTAAAAATGCTTAGGTAACACATCTGGTTTCACTTCTTACGTTTATTGATATTTTTAGAAAAAAGAAAGCAAAAAGCCCTTCAGAAGTGCTTCACTGTCTCTAGTAATAACACTTAGAGCCAGCTCTCTTAAGTGATCTTCTGTCTTCTATAATTTAGTTTTGCATATGGGATTCTTTTATTACTCTTAAGGTACATATTTAGTAGAGGTTAATTCAGATTATAAAGAGGAAAAAAAAAAGGCAGGTAAAGTGTTCTTTGATCCCGCGTTGCTTGATCGTTTCCTATTTTTATAGATTGTTTCATGTTTACTGTCTTGTTTCCTAAAGTACAGAGACTGATGTGGTTAATGGTGAACAGGCATGTGCAGAGACCACCCCCCTCCCTCTCTCCATCCCTGGCTTCAAACACCACTGTCAGCCACAACACCAGTGCTCACTTTTACAATACTTTACAGCGCTTTCTCCTTACTGCTTTTAGGTCCATTTCCTTCTTGTCTCACTGGTCTCTTCGTGACCATCTGTTCCCAGGATCTTTGTCCCTGATTGAGGTAGTCACAACTCTGTTTGGGTGCATGGTTGTGTCACCTTATCTTTCTGCACCACTGGTACATTGATTTATACTTGCTGTGCATTCGCCCAGGGAGATGCTAAGCTTGTTTTGTGCAAGAAGATAGGGCTTGTGCGACTACAAAGTCTCTTGCTTGTTACAGGCAATAACTACTACTAACGTGACTTGTACAGGAACAAGACTATTAGAGAAGAGAAGCATCTGAGCAGAATTGCAGTTATTTTTATTTTTAAAGGGTTTTATCAAGTGGCAAATGTGGTGATCTATTTTCTGATGGTTGAGTTTGGATTTGAGTCTGTGGCTCTGTGACAAGGACACAAATCAGCTGAGTCATAGCTGTTGCTTTCTTCAAATTTTTTTTGAGTTGAGGACTTCATTGGCAAGGTAAGCATCGCTCAAATTTATCCACCCTTTTGCCCCAAACTCTGGAAAGATGCAGGTGACAGAGGTGCCAGGTCCCACGGCCTGTGAAGGCTTAGGGAAACAGGACTCCAGAACTGGTGGCTCCAGGCTTCCACCAAACCAGGAATTTGGAAGACAACTGTAGGGGTTCCAATAATGGGAGAAAATATGGTTATTTTCTTCTTGAAAATTCTGAAGAGAAGGAAACAGCTTATGCTCCCACTCTCAGTAGAGGTTCCAAGAAGGAATATCAGACTACAGTTGGACCCTTGGTACCCTAAGAGTGCGGACATAAGAGCATTCGTCCCAGGGGCTGCTTGGTAGGGATTTTAGAGCTCTTTGACCAAGAGAACTGAAAATGAATGTGCACTAGTGTTGCTATGTCTACCATGTTATTTTACCAGATTCTTTTCAAGGTCATAATATCCTAAAGTGTAGCTGAAGTGAGCATGACAAAATTAATTGTGTATCTTCCCTCTTAAACATTCAGGTGGCAATTCGCCTCATCCCTCATAAAATGTGACTACAGCAACTTTGTATGGTAAACATATGTCTTCTGTAACACTTGGAAAAGTCACTGTTAGCTGCTTTGACATTTGAATTAGTAGTAATATGATGGACATTTTGGGTGCTGAAGTCAATGATGTAGGTAGTTTCACGGGGTTTCTATGCAACTGAGTATAAATGTAGTAATTCTTTAATGTGCTGTTATTTTATTAGACCCTAGATTGTTGGTTGCCCTTTATGCTGTGTCATTTTGATCGCTTTCCTGGGGGATATCTAATGCTTCACTCAATGTTTAAGAAGCAGCAGTTACTTTGAGATGGTATATGAAGCAATAAATGGTTTTTGAGGGTGGCTAAATGCCACAACAGTGGTGAGGCTGTAAAATGAGAGAACTGTTTGTAAAAGGTGTTTTGCAAAAAGACTTTTCTGTTTTGCTCTAGACAGAAAATAAAACTACTAAGTGGAAACACGAAAAATCACATCAAACTTCTGTTGAGGTGCTCCTTGCTCCACTTTACCTAGCAACTGCTTGTAAAAGTCCCTCTTGAAGGATTTGACGTCATGGCAGAGGGGTGATCTTGCCAAAATCCCAGAGGGTCAAATGTGTTGATGTTGTGTATGGACCTGCTTGCAGGTGGTCACTTTACCTGTGCAGGTGCAGTGTTTTGTGGACATGTTTCCCTGTGCTTGCACACAGGTGAAAGCTAATTGTCGATGGGAGACAGCTTTTTGAAATGGGATTACTGCTTAGTTAGTGTCTGTAAAAGAAAGAAGTGTTATGTGTGGGGTTTTTTTTTTCTTCAGTTGGGGTACTGTGGTTGAAATTGCTCTGAAGCATATATTAAGCATACATTGGGATGCTTTGGATTTGCTGTTTGAGATCACTGCTAACCCTGAGACATCTAGGGATTGTTTCCTCCCCTTTTTGAGACCAGTAATTATAGTTTGAAGTCAGAACATGAGGCCCAGATGAAGATTGATTTTTTTATGTTTTTTTTTGCCTCTGAAAAATGTTTCTTGCCTGTTATCTTGCCATAACCATTGACATTTCCAAAATGCAGTAGAGCATCATCTTTAATCCAGTGCTTTCCCCTGCACCTTTCTTTTAACAACAGCCATGAATGTATTTTAATTTTATTCTGAAAATACTTTGGGGAAAGTTAATTACTGTTATCCATAATTGAGTATTTGAAATAATTGTTTCAGAAACTTGAAGCTGTCTCTTTATGACCAAAGGAGGAGGAAAATGCAGAAGGGCAAGATAAAGGTGTATTATATCCTATGCTTGCTCAGTGAGCGTGCAGGAAATTCACTGTTTGCCAGTGAGTGTTTAGAATATTCTATGTAAAAACCTGCAAGTGCAGCATGAAACAACTTCAAAAAAAAAAAAAAGCAAACAAAAAGGCAAGGGGGAACACCAAAAGAAAGTGAATTTCCTCCTTTTAGCAAGTCTCTGCTATGCTGCGATGTCCAAGTTGTTGCTTGGTTTCTTTTTCCCAGGAAACAAACGCGTTTGTGATTAGTCTTGAAAACAATTCTCATTTGTGCTGAGGGAAGTTTAACCTGGTTCCACATAGTACGTCATCAATTGTGCAATGAATGTTTGTTTATACAGTTTTGTAAGCAAAACTGTGGTTTCTGTTTGGACTGTTCAAATGCACACTCTTTTGAGGCTGTGCACTGTACATCAAGCAAAGATTTCCTTGATGTGCTGTAAAGTCTGCTGGGATTCATCTCTCCAAATGAGGTTGCACAGCATTGCTTAGTACGTATCACAGGTCCAAAACACTACAAATTAGGACAGGATTCTTGCATTTGTTTGATTCATGTTTGATAGCCAAGCTCAAATTTTCAGAGATGAAAATGAAAGGAATCTGTAGTTTCTTTGTATGAGCTCTTTAGTCACCTATGTTATCTTTTTGTCTGCATTAAACATATCTGTGCTGTGTGCTTTCTGCATATTTACATGTGTTTTCAAACAGCTTTACTGGGGATTTGATTTTTTTTTTTCCTTTGGTAGTTCTTGTAGGGTTACACCAAAGTACTATTATTAACAAACCATTAGTAATATCTGAAGTACAAATAACCAGGTCAGTTGTCCAATATCTGCTTAGTGCCAAGCACAAGTATCAACATGTACCTCTTAAAATTATTTATTTTTTTTTTCATTTACTTTACTGTCATTAAGGTGTCTCAGAGGTGTTTTGGTCATGGGAGGTTTTTTGGTTGGATTTTGGGTTGGGGGGGGTGTGTGTCCTTTTTTTTTTGTTGTTGTTGTTTTTAAACCCAGGTTTTCCTTTGCAGGAGTCACAGTGTTTTCCCCTAAATCCATAACTCCGCATGCAAGGCTAGTTTAAGAAATGTAATAGTTCTTTGCAACTCAAAACAAATTTGCTTGTGTCACTATAAATGTACTACTAAATAACTTCACATGGGAACTGCTTCACTGCCTTGTAATGAAGTCATTTATAACATCACAAACCTAAATGTGTGTGTTGGAAGTAAAAGCACTAATCGTTTAGCTGTCTTTTCCCAGTGAGTATAAAAACTTGAATTACTTTCATTAGTAGACTGTTTTGAACAAAGCCTCCATATTTAAAGTGGAATGTTTTAAGAAGATGAAAATAGTAATTGAGTGGTTGTGTGAATATTATGAATACCTGTGTGTTGAGTCAGTGGTTTGAATATTTTTATTATGATTCCAGGAAGAATTCTTGTTTTAAGGCGTGTTAGAACTTGCCACTTACCATTAATTTTAACAACCAGTTTTATACTTGCTGTTTATAGCCAGCACGTGGTACTGTAGACCCCATTTTCTGCACTGTATTATAGAAGCACATAAAATATATTGAAATAGTATTTAGATGTAAATAAAGAAATATTTAGGGCCTGTTGATGCTGTAATCAACAGCCAGATCCTGGGTAATCGGTGTTTGAATAAACTAACCTTGCAGTGCTTCTGTTTGGTTTTGCATCTGCTTGGTGTGGAACGTGGCAAGTATTTGAGAGTCCAGAACAGTGATGGCAGCTGCTGCATGTGGACTTGTCTGTGCTCTTGGCTTCAAATAGCGATTGTATAGCTGGAGTTTGCAGACATGGACTTGGGCTGAATTTTATGGGTTTCTTTTTAAATATACTTTGATATTCGTAAAGTACAGAAAGAAAAGATTTTATTTGTAGGGAGAAGGTGAATAGGTCTAAGTACAGATAAAAGTTTGCTTTAATGTATTTACTTTTTTTTTTTTTTCTGGTAAATAGGTTAGAAACCCCACAGATACTCTTTGTTAGCTATCTTTGAAAACTGTATTTGCACTGCACAATCAAGTCACTAAATGTAGTTTGATTTTAAACATGATGTGTGGTGTGCCAGCTCAAATAGGTATGCTTCTTGCTCACCCATACTTACCTATTGATCTTTCTGAACTGTTAAAAAAGCCTTTCTTAAAATGTTTTTCTCTAGGCTCATGACTCCGTTCTTCTTTTTGTGCATGATGCTCTGAATGATGATAGTGGTGGTGTATCTCTGGTGATGTGAGAATGTAACTGAGCTCAGTAGTTAGTCTATGGAGTTTATTAGACCAAGTGCCACAGCTGAGAAGTGACAAGCTCTTGATCAAAAATGCCTTTAAGGCCTGAAATCAAAGCATTAGTTTTCAAAGCTAAATAGAAGGTGAAGACTGTTGCTCAGAGTTCAATTAAATGTGGATCAATTTTGCTGGTTGGGAAAGGAAGGTAGCGCATAGGAGGGGAGGCAGGAGAGGTGTAGACAGGCTGTTCCTGGTGGAGGGGAGAGATGAGAAAGCAGTTGCCCCCTAAGGGGAAGAGACAGGCAGTTTATAGCTGATGGAACGCGAGGAGCTGGTTGTTGAGGGGAGAGATCATACTGAGCCCCTAATTTTTATTTTACAGCCCATTGGGTGTATCTGGTATCTAGTTGAGTTATGAATTTTAGCTCTTGTGTCAGTTTAGTTGTCTGTAAAACTGCAGTTCCAAAGCTTATATTTGGGAAGTAGTGATGGGTTTCCCTTGAGGATAGCCTGAGAGGTTAGAGATGAAGCAACTGCTTTATGAGAAGTGTCCTTCTGATATCTGGTTGGTTTTGTCCTGAATCAATTGTCTGCATGAATGTGCTTTTTTAAAAACATTTGCTCATGCTTACTTACTGTTCTCAGACTGATCCTGAAATAGGAACACAGGACCTTCTAGGAAAGCAAGAAATATTTTTTGGGGTTGAGGCGGTTTTCTTTTCCAAAAATCTAGATACAACATTTGCTTATAAAACATAATATAGGATGAGCTTAACATTCATTTGTGAGATGCCACCATTTCCTTTGGTATTTAACTGGCTAAAAATTATTCTTGGTGCTTGCAATGTTTGTCTTGTAACACCAAAGCATTCAACTTCTCCATTTAGTCCCAGGAATGCTTTACTAGGTCCTCTTTAGTGAGAGAATTCCTGAGGTGTAATCCCAAAGATCAGAAAGTCATGCTATGTCTGAAATAAAATAATATTAATCAGTAAGGAAGGGAGGGTTGGGGTTTTTTTTCAACTAAAATTAATGAGGTTTAGCAAGTCTCCTGCATTTCAGAGAGTATGGTATAAGCTTTCTAAATTGAAAGCTTATAACCTAGATAGCTTTTCTCTGGGTGCCCGTACATGAATTGTATGGGCAACAACACTCTGCCTTTTATGTCCAGTGGCTTATTGGTTATAAGGGAATATGAAAAGCAAAGTTTCTCTGGGAGAGGAAAAAACCCAATCCTTATTTTTCTCTCCACAGCAGTAACAGGTTTGGGTTTCTGTGTAGTATGGGGTTGATTTTTGTTGCTTTGTTTTATTTTTCCTCAAATGTGAAATTTGAGATACACATGTAGAATATCAAAGGCCTAATTTTGCTGTTCTTACAAAGAGCACACCCATCCCAGCATAGATGCTGGCGCAGGTTGAAGGCAGAGCTGTACTCTGACGTACCTTGTTATGCCCCTTTGAGCTCGGGAGTGATCTGAAGGGCTGCCATTCCTTTAGCTGCAATGAGGAGAGTAGGAGACAAACAAATACTGGAGGAGGAGTAAGTTAAAATGAAGAATCTTTAGGAATTAAAAGCCTTGTCACCTTGGGTTTTCTGTTTAGAAGTTAGCATTTATTGACAATGGTCAAGGGCTACGTGGAGACAGTTTACAGGTGTGCTAGGAATTCTTTTTGATCCTCTTAGGTACTATACCTAAGTGTACAACACCCATCTCTTGGCACACAGAGACTTGAGGATCTTGAAAAATATTCTGTTTGCTTCTTTCATAAACCACTGTGGAGAAGATTAAAGCTCAGGGCAGAAAATCATAGCTTGCTTTCAAATAAAAGTGAACATCACTATGGGCAGTCCAAGGAATTGGCAGAGTGGGAGTTATCTTTACAATGCATATGTTGGATATATCAGCACTCATAGTTTGTAATTCAAAATATTCCAACCATTTTTTGCAATGTTTTAACTCCATTTTTTTTTAAATTCTGAGGCTGTGGGAAAAGCTGATAGCATATAGTGAATTCTTGATTGATTTTTTTTTGTCACTTGGCGAGAACCTTCAGGTGAAAACATAAGACTTAGTTTGAACAGAAAGGTAGTATGAAGAAGGGTATTTTGTTATGAAGGGGTACAAGTCTATCCTGAGGCTGTCTCTTTGCAGTTCTGTGGATCATGAAACTGAGTCTTGAATAAAGCATGGTTTGCCAGAACAGCAATTTGCACAACATATTGCTTGTTGGGGACCAACCAGCGCAATGCAATTTGGTCTTGTTTTCCTCTGCGCTCTAACATGTTTTTTAAATACTCTTTTCCTGCTGCAATTCTTCCTGTCATTTATGATGATCCTAATTTATATGTATTTGAATAACTGCACATGCAGTTTGCACATCATATAAATCAATGAATGTTCTGTATGATCCCTGAAAACGTTCTTCACTTCTGAGAGTGAATGCAAACCAGTTGTATTAGTGACTGTATTTGTTTAAATACATTTACATCCCTCACTTCAACATATTTTTTTTCACCTTCTGATACAAGTAATGCTGGTCACTACATCATAATAGGAAAGGGGAAGTCTAGCACAGATAACTAGTTAAATAAAACTTAAGGTCTAGGAACTATGACTGCTCGGCCAGTTCTCGGAGAGGAGTGCATCAGCAGGGATGTGTGTTGAAGCTGGTGCTGTCATGAGTGCAGAAATGCCAAGAAGATGCAATGAGTGAACAAGTCTGATGTTACAAACTTGCTGAATAGTTAAGACTGGTGGGAGTGGGGAGTGTGTCAAGTATTGTGGAATGACCATACAAGTTTAAATCATGAGGCAATAAAGTGGCAGCTAAATTTCAACATGGACTAATGTGAAGTTACACATGAGAAGAAAACTGATTAAAATCTCCTATTGAAAGAGCAGGCTTTGTATTAATTTTCTGTCCCCCTTAGTGAGATCTGTAGGGTGTTACGGTTGCATGAAAATATCAGACTGATTGATCATTAGGAGTTGTTGGTAAAGGAGATAACATAGCTGAGAGCTCTGTAAAGAAAATTGCACCACACAGTTCCCTTCATCGTACAGGATGTAGAGGAGAGGGGAATATTTCAGAGAAAGAGCTGTTGGAGTTGTCCGGGCGAGGAGTGAAGAGGGTAACTGTTTTCAGCCTAGAAACAAAATGATGACTAAGGTGACCTCTGATTGTGACCTGGAAAATCATGATCAGTTTGAAGGCCGTGTGGATTAACGGTTCATTTTGTCTCATAGGATGTTAAATGAAACCAGTAGGAACTGGGTTACAGATAAAAGAAGGTGGTTCTTCATGGAACAGGTAGCAGAAACACTGGAGTTGGTTGTCATGAGATCCTGTAGATGTTAGAAGTAGGTATGCATTTGAAAAAATCCTAGGTGCTCTCAAGAAAGAGTATCCCTGAGAGTTACTGTGAGAGTTAGTGAATGGAACACGCATCTGACCGAAGACCCTGATGTCAAAACAGCCGGAGGCGCTGAGTGTACTGCGTGTGGCTGCCTTTTACTTGGACTCTTATTTATGGCACTTCTTGTAGGCCAAATAACGGGTCTCTCATCTGATACAGCTGCTCTGGAAATACCGCATGTGGCGTTTTTATGGCAAGTCTGTGTGGGCTCTGAAATGCCAGAATTCACAGCATTACTGTGATCTGTCTGGGGCCAATTCTGTGGTCAGGGCATGTTGACACTGAAATCCAGAGGTGATGGGTTTCTGGAGGGGTCTCTTCATAGCTTGTGGCTATGTTACAGTTAATGGAATGGTAGTGAGATCGTTAACTCATAGCACTCAGCTGTTAAATGGTGCTAATGTACTATACTGGTTAAAATATTGTTTTATTGGAATTCCAGTTTATTCTGAAGTGTAAGTGATCTTTAAAACAAAGAAAGAGAAGAGAAACTGTCTGCAGCACTACTGGCAGCTCAGTCATTTGCAGTGCTGAAAGCTACTACATGAAGTATAGTAAAATCATAGCGGTCATGTAAGTCATGAGATCGTTTAAACTATGAAATTGTTCCACTTCTGCACTTGCTTGATGTCTGCTTCTGGGCTTCTGAGTACAAGAGATGTGGACATACTGGAGATAGTCCAACTCAGCCACAGAGATTAAGAGGCTGGAACATCTCTCAAATAAGGAAGGCTGAAAGAGCTGGAGCTGTTAAGCCTGAAGAGGGGAAGGCTCAGGGGAGAATTTTTTTGCACCCCTCTGCAGGGAGGGTTCAAAGAGGATGGAGCTAGACTCCTTTCCATGGTGCCCAGTGACGGACCTGAGGCAATGTGGACATGCTGAAACACAGAAGGCTTCCTCTGAATAGCAGGAAACACTTTTTCACTGTATGGGTGACTGAGCCCTGGCACAGGCTGCACATAGAGGCCATGGAGTCTGCATCCCTTGAGATACTCAAAAGCCATCTGTATGTGGTCCTAGACAATTGACTGTAGGGGGCCCTGCTTGAGCAGGAGGAGGTGAGCCAGATGCCCTCCAGAGTTCCCTTCCAACTCAACGACTCTGTAGTTCTGTGAAAAACTTTAGGCAAATATGGAGCCAGCTGTAATCGTTTAAAAGGGAAAAGTATTGGACTACATCCAGCTGTTTTGATTTGCTTTTCTGATGGGAGAAGTCCTTATAAAAGAAAATCATGACCTTTTATTTATCTTCAGTAATAAAGATACTGATTGCTCTATTCAGCAGTCAGTGTCTGTGTATTGTTAACAGATGACCTAAAAGTACAGAGTCTTCACTACAACTGCTGATAGCTTGAGCCCCTTGTCATATTACATCTTCATAAAGTTCTAGATAGCTTGTTTTTAAAAAAAATATTTATTTTTGACCATCAGCCAGAGAGACTGGCAGAAGAAACAGTCTTGGTCTGTATCTTGAAATGTGAGTTATGCTGAAGTGTTCTTTATGGCTCATGTTTCACAAGAGCGGTCAAGTAACACAGAGGTAAGGAAGTCTGGATGTAGTTCATTGCGTGCCAGTGACATAAATTCTGAATAAAGAAACATGTAATAAAGCTATAAGAAACTGTTTTTTTGAGTTAATTAGGGAAATTAATAATTAAATTATGACAAGGATCATTGCCTTACAATGAAGGCTATAAGTCACGAAATAAAACTTCTCCAAGAACATATTTCTCTATTTCCCTTTTCTTCATTGTGGCTCAGTTTGGATTGTCTCTTGTTTAAATGCTTTCTGACAAGTGGGCACCCGGTTGTGGAATTAAATCAGAGTTAAACATCTGAACTGCAAAAATATTTCAGATCTTTGAAAAAAACACAAACTAAGTTAGGTAAAGGAAACTGATCTCCAGAACTCTCACTGTCCAAAATATCCCTTTCACGAACTTGTGTGGGACATTCTGCAGGGTTTCCTTTCATTGAAAATCATCTTCTACCCAAGAGAACGGAGAGGGGGTTTCTAGTACCCCACAGTTTCTGAATTTCTTCAGATCAGAATGCATGGGTCCGGTGTACGGTATAACTCCTGTTCCCTCCCTGGTACCGTTTCCTGACAAGCATCATCTAGATTTTCAGCAAGCAGTTTCAGAAGCACAAAGACCTTTTGCTACCCTAATTTAGCTGGAACGGCTAGCGAGTCAAGGAAGCTGTTATGGCTGCCGACTAAATGTCCACATCCAGCATGTGGACTACATCCAGCATGTGCTCCTTTCCCTCTGCTCCTCCTTACTTATAAACACGTATCACTTTTCTGTGCCTGTCCTATTTTGGGGATTCCCAACAGAACCATTTTCTGCTTGTTAGGAGATACCTTTTAATTATTTTTTTTTAAAGACTCCTTGTAGCTAAATTAATTTTAACATGGGTTTAATAGTATGGGACTCAGTGCAGCCCGTAAAAGGGGCTTGTTTCTCACCTTCTTTATTGTGGAGTCACGTAGTCCATGTTCAGACCCTGTGTCAGGGAACTATTGTTCCCATTAGTCTACTCAGTTCCAAGGGTTTTGTCCACTTCTTTCTCACTTGCATATTGAAATATATTCATATTTGTGACAGTGATCTTCCCTCCACCCCTTGCTGCAATCTGGGCTCAGGATTGCCCATTGTTCCCATTCGAGTGGTTCCCTGGTGCCCTTGTTCTAGCAGTCCTGTGTCATGGCTATTCTTCTCAATACTGAGGGGATTAGCATAGCAATGGAGCGCACGAATTGTCGTCATAGCTTGGTTCTCCAATCCTTTGGCAGTCAGAGCTGGTACAATCTTGCTCAGCAGAGTTTGCCAGAGGAATAACAGATCTATGTGTGCGCCTGCTTTCCGCTGAGATCAATTTGGGCCTGGCTGCTGGTGCTTGAAATGCACTTTCTTGCATGTTAAAGTCAAATACCCAGAACTGTCCTAGTGTTAAATATGATGTGCCTTTTAACTGGGTCTCACCAGTGCAATGATGTTTGGGCTAGAATTGGTCCTGAATAGAAATGACCAAATAAATCTTGTTAACCAGTCAGGCAGGACTTTTGTTCTCAGGTAGGGAGTGTAATGAGCACATCCATTGATTTATTTTCTATTTTTTTAATGGTTTGCTCACAACTGGAAATTGTCACTTAAATCATAGTATGATGGCTACCAATAAACTTGTGCATCTGAAGTATCAAGAGCAACTCATAAACTGTACTGATAAAACATTCACTTCAGTGAAACATCTTTTTCTTTCTCTAGCAGAAAATAAAATTACATTCTTCTGAGATCTTTCTGCAAGCTAGATTCAACCCTGCAGAGGTACATACATATCCCTGCATCAATGAGGCATGATGAACTCGGCTCCAGGAACTGAGAGCTGCTGAAAGTTCTTTCAAAGGTTGCAAAACCTGTAATAATTTTAAAAATGGCAAGAATTCTAACCAGTGGGAAGAAACATCCTTCACTGTCTACCTTAAATATCCAAAGATTAATGCGTTTTACAAATAGACAATTCTTGAAGTGGTAATGTTTTTGTGTTCTGCCTTACTTACTTCCCCAGTACTGCTGAAACTGATTAAAAACTGCAATTAAGCTGTCATATCTAATTTTAGAATGCAGCTAACATTTAATTCTTATTTTAAGCTATTTTTAAGTAAATAGGCAGTGTACTAGGAACCGAACCAGAGATTAGTAACACATTTTTTTAAATGACAGCCCAAAAGCGTAGAACAAAAAGGGGAGAGTTTTTTTACTTCCTTGAAGTGTATTGTCCAGGGTATATGTTGTGATGCAGCACTGGAGTCTTGCACCAAAGTACAACTTCAAAAACTTAACTAATTCATATAGGAACTGTACTTAGGAAGAGTAATTAAGACTGTTTCAAGCCGCATTTAGAATGTAGAAAGTGTTTAATTTTAATTTTTTTAAAGTACAGTTGTGAATAATAAACTGAGTGAATGTGGGGTGTGACTTAAAGGAATATATATATATTTATACTGTTATTACTACTAATGCGTTTGGAAACTGAAAAGAAAATGACTATTGCTTAGGTGTTCACATCTGTTAATGGCAATAGTCTATTAAAAGTACTTGCCTGTTCTGTGGGATTTGTTTGGTGATGTAAATCAACAAGGTTTTCCAGGGTGAATGTAGATTAGCAGTATTAGATTATCATCATGAAGTCGCTATCTGGTTGCATGGCATGATGGATTAATCACAGGGGGTAAGGCATTTTTTGAAAAAGATGATTTAAGTATCTTTCAGTGAGCTGACAGTTTGTAAAGGTTGTTGCAATGAACTGCCAGATTACAGCCTGTGTGGAATAATTGAAGCACCTCATCAGATGCCCAGGAAGCATATTGTTCCTTATCACTCAGCTTGGGTGCTTTGAGATACTTAATAGACACAGGGTGGGAATATTAATATAGCAGAAGGATATATATATATAATATAAAAGGACATTTCAGATGGCTGAATACTGCTTGCCAACATTCAAAGGGGCGTCTTTAATTCTGCAAATTATATGCTTGCATATGTCATGCAGTCATTTGTTAATACCACAAAATTACAACAGCGTACTCTAATCTATTTGGCAATGGACATATTGCTGTAGAAATACATTGTACCTGCCTACATGTAAAGACTGTTAGCTTTTCTATTTGTGAATGGAATTACCCCGACAAACCCTGTAGCTTTTTTCTTGTTCACATGTATAAAAAAGCTGTGCTTTCACTGCAGGGTGATGAACCTTATCTGTGCTAACACTGAAATAGCAAACGTAGGTGGTAATGTTTATAGCATAGTCAAAGGCACAACCTGAGTGCACACGTGCGTTTCTGAGCCAGTAGCAATCTAGCTCCTTTGCCGGTACCAGGGAAGCTGTAAAAGCTCAGGACTGTAGGCTAGTTGTACAGCTTGTGCCACTTTAATGCCATTAGGACTTCAGCGTCAGAGCTAGTTAGGTTGACACTAAGCTATCAGTAATGCTGTTACGCATCGCATACGCGTTGCAGACTTCTAGTTGCACTGTAGGCATGCCAAGAGAGAGCAGCCATATCATCATGCATATATATATATATGTATGTATGTATGTATGTATACGTATGCTGTCTTCTAGCTCTCCTCCCGGAGAGCCTATCTTCAGGAGGAGTCTGAGGACATGGATTTTCTGAGCCAGACTTACAGAGTCAGGATGTAGGTACATGGTGGAAGTAGGGAAGTGTCCGTAATGAGATGTGAGATGCAGGTGCTTCGCTTCCCTATCCTGCAGGTTAGGCACTTGGCGTGGAAGTCGCTGAAAGCAGTGGCAAAATAGTCAGTGTTTCAGGTTTCCTCAGTCACCTACTTTTTCTCTAAGGCTTCCAGTGAAGGCATGAGATATGCTTTCTAATAAGGGGTGACAGTAGCTTTTCAGTTTGGGGAAGGAAGATGATAATGGGTTCAAAATAATTTGATAAACATTACCAGCTGCTATCAGTACCTTCTGGCAAACTCTTCCATTACAAGTACTTTCCTTAATAGCTAGCAAGAACTGAAACCAGTTCTGGTCATCGGCATTGTGAAGGTATCTTTGTTTATTTTGTTGTTGCCTGACACAGTCTTTTGTTACTTCTGTGAACATGATTTTGCCTATTTTAGTGATGCTTTGTTACTTTTCTGTAAAATTTCTGCCTTGAACTTATTTTTATCATAAGAATGCTTACAAATGCAGGCAGAAAACAACTGGTTTAGGAAGCGTGAGTCAACTGGTGTGTGGAGCATCCCTATTCTATAAAGCTTTTGGTTAAATTATTTCAAGTTCACAAAAGTAAGCGGTTTAAAAAAAAACCCAAACCCTTTAATACACACACACCCCCCTACCTGCCTTTGGTTTGAGGAGATTTTATAATGTCTTATTAAAAGAGTTTTACTTTCTGTAGGGTGTTTGGGTTTTTAGGGCGGAGGAGGTGGGGTGTGGTTGTGTTTTCTACAGTGCTATAGCATAGGAATTGTTTGGAATGTTACTTCTAATTTTAACTGTCAGTTTAGTTCATGACTTAATATAGCTAGCAATAGTTCTATTTTTTCATCCACTCCCTAGAGCAACGAATCTCCTATTGTAAATCCCCTTCATGATACCTTTCTTCCCTCCTGCAATGGTACATCATCAGATCTACAGGAATGCAAAAAAACCTGAAACGTGCCACTCTTGACAGTTTTAGAAGTTTCTGGGTGCTTTCATTTTTTGGAAAGCTTTATTTTCCTTCCCAGTCCAGAGAAAAATGTCAGACTAGAGTCTGCAATAACATAATTACCAATTCCAATTGCAATACCAGTTACAAATTGCATGCGGATAGTTAAAAGCAATGACTGAGAAGGTAGCAATATCCTTTCAGATTCTGTGTGCTTCCCTTACTGCTGCAGAATGTGTATTCAGGTTTTATGCATTCTGACTGCAAAATGTTGAATTGTACTCTGTCAGAAAGCTTCTCTATGCCATGTGTACTTGAATGATATTTGCCAGTTTAGCATAGTTTTCTTTACATTAAAAGGACTTGTGTCCAGTGTTGTAGGTATGAATATGCCATTAGTAGACACCTGCTCATGTGTTTTGGTATGACTGTCTTTTATTTCAGTTTTAAGCACGGACTCCACAGCAGCAGGGATGATCTGACAGCTCTGCTTTGAAACTCATGATGGTTACAGTAGGCAGTAGTGGATTTAGTGGTACAGTAATACAGTAATTTACATCAGCATATGGACAGCAAAGTTTGGCTTGTCATTTGGTACAGCCAACTGAAGGGATTTCTGCTATACTTGAGATTTGGGGCACTCTTCTACTTTAGCAGTTTTTCTAGGATATTTCAGTTAGGTTTATTAATCATGTAGCTTTCTCTTCTAATCAGTGTTTGAAAACCATTTCCTGATCTGGGGTGGGTGGGTTCTGCTGCCTCTAGGCTTTGTCAGTATTTTAAGGCAGATACAGCAGTTCAAGGTCTAGTTGTTGATTGGCTTTTTGATTGATCCAGTAAATTTTTAAAAACAATTATCCAAAATCCATAGAATGGTATGGGTTGGAAGGGACCTCAAAGGTTTAGTTCCAACCCCCCTGCCATGGCCAGGGACGCACCCTTCATTGATTGGACCACATTGTCCAAAACCTCATGCAACCTCCCCTTAAACACTTCAGGGATGTGGCTTCCACAGCCTCTCTGGGCAACCTGTTCCAGTGCCTCACCAGCCTCACAGTAAACAATTTCTTCCTTACATCTAATCTAAACCTACCCTCTTTCAGCTTAAAGCCATTCCCCCTTGTCCTATCACTGCACTCCCTGGCAAACAGTCCCTCTCTCACTTGCCTGTAGGATCCCTTTCAGTAGGGGTAGGCTGTAATTAGGTCTCGCCCGAGCCTTCTCTTCTCCAGGCTGAACAAGCCAAACTCTCTCAGCCTGTCTTCACAGGAGAGATGCTCAAGCCCTCTGATATCTTTGTGGCCTCCTCTGGACTCTTTCCAGCAGCTCTATGTTTTTTTTCTGTACTGGGGACCCCTGAGCTCGATGCAGTACTGCAGGTGGGGTCTCATGAGAGTAGAGCAGGGACAGAATCACCTCCCTTGACCTGCTGGCCACGCTGTTTTTGATGCAGCCCAGGACACCAGTCATAGGAAAAAAAAAATCCCAGATATGTTTGATTGTAACACATAACTGCAGATCTGATTTTGATCCTACTTGCTGTGCATGAAGACCAGATCATTACAAGTTACCCTTTTATTGAAATCAAACCCAGAAATATAAAATAATAGCTAGTCCAAATAAGCTCATATTATGCACTTAAAGTAAGAGAGAAATTTTGCATCTCTTCCGATACTGAAAAACAAATCTGATCTCTAGCAGATACACATAATGGTTCCCCTGATTACAGTTTTGTGATTTCATTTGTAAATAAATTTCTTGTTTAGCTTTTTGTGTGACAGACAGAACATAGCTCATCTGAATGATGAAAAGTCTGGAATCATAGTAATGCTTGAAGATCTTTTCTTTGGTTCTGTGTCAGGATGTGCAGGAGATTTCGCAGCAACATGTACTTTCTTGTCTGGCAGCCTTATGCTTTCATCTCTTTTTCTTGTTTCCCTTCTTGTTCCCTCTGACACACAGAAAAAGTAAATGCATATCCTCTGATCACTGCATACACTCTGATATACTCCATGTATGTTGGAAAAGCAAAGCATTCCAACTCACTTGAAGTTGCAGCGTTGTATCATTCCAGCTTCAGGTGGTGTAGGGAGTGGAGGGACATGTCCCTAAGAGGCTCCTGTGCTACCTTAAAATGCAGAAAGTCTAAAATAGTCTGTACCTTCCTCTCTGTCTCTGTTGTATGTCAGCTGCATTGAGAGACAAACCTTACTAATACAAATTCTTTTAAAATATTTGGTAGGGTTTTAGGCTAACTGCTTCCAATTTGTAGCATACGTATGCCTTACATAAACCTAAACATCAGGCCTTACAATCTTGGCAATTTTAACAAACTACTTGGAAGCTGTGGTTCTTCATTCCTGGCCTTTCTTGAATACCTGACATGTCTGAAAGCCATGCAACAGGGAGTTGATTCTCTTTATATACTGGCAGACTTTCATTTAACTCAGCTCCATGTTTTGGAGGAAATTTAAAGTCTAAGGACTTGCCCTGTTTGCGTGTTCTGTCTGTGGGGCATGAGTATCAGCAGAGGAACCATTTTCTGTAGTGATGAAAAACAGGGTAAGCTATTTGAATTAACTATTTTTTGGACGGGGTTTTGTTGGGAGTCTTTCATGTATTCACAGCTGAGTGTTAGATTCTCAGACCTTTTTTTAAGTTCTGAAATAAACCCTTCTTTTAGCCGTATCTTTTCTGAAAGATTGCCAGCTCTTGAAGGAATCAGGCTCCTTTATCCATTTTCCAAGTGAGGATTATCTGGGAGACTGTATCAGTGTCGATGCCTTGCTTCAAAATCTAAAAAACTAAAATAGCTATCAGCATCGTTGCAGTGAAGAGCTTCCTAATTAGTCTGCAGTTCACTTCCTGAACTATCATTGCTCATTTTCCCAAGCTGACTTTAGGTATTCCTCACAAAGACTTTGAGTATTTAACTTTACCTGGTAGAACCTCAAAGAATGGCTCACCCAGTAGCTCCTGAGAATTGCCTCTGGGTTACTATGTATACTCAACTTTTTGGATTTGATAAATAAAGAAGTTCCCCAAAACAAGTGCTACTTGTATCTCTCTCTGCAACTCACTGCATTGTTTCACTACTTCCTCCCTCTTTTTAGTATTGTTCGTTTTAGCAATCAATTAGCTGGTTTTCGATCTACAGGACAAGACGTCCCTGTTAAACCAGACCAGCCTGAATAGTATTTCAAATTTGTCAACGTACAAGCGGTTTCTAGAGGAGTCTGATTGCTTTTTCTTCCTCTGTTAAACCTTCGCTCTTGACTTCTGCTGTATTTCAATATAACATCATGTGTCTTTTTTTTCCCCTGCTCCTCTGTTTTGTCTTAATATTTTGTCACCTCTGGATGTTGACCTGTGCTTTTGTAACTGGGTTTAAAGTATTCATTTAATAAGCAGGAAAACGTGAGAAGGGGAAAATACAAGTAGACTTCATCAAGGAAATCCTTGTGACTTTCTGGAATGTTACTGGTCTGTTACTTGTCAGTCTTAGTGTAGTTGCACATTCTTACTGTATTAAGTGTGCACTTTTGTGTTATTTCTGTCCCTGGAAAAATGAATGTATAACTCTTGATGAAAAGTTTTAGTCTGATTCAGGCAGGCCAAATCACACAGTATAAATGCAGAGAAAGTGGTAGGCAAAACCTTGTGTGTGTGCTAAGCATGTGTTATAAATATGAACTTTTTAATGAAGTCTTTCTTTAAGTGTCAAATACGTCAAACTAAAGTTCAGGCTTTTGGAAAAATTGGTCTAAAACATGAAAAAAAAAATCATCTTTAGGAGCACTTGGCATACCAAAGTGCCTGGGAACAGAATGTTAAAGGAATAATTTACATTAATCCCTTCAGAATCTCACTGAAGTAAAGAATACATTCTGCGACCTTCATGTTGTGAACCCGCAATAGGGAAGCGTATGGGTGCATGTTCTAAGGGTTATTTGTTACCAGATGTTAGGAATAAAAAATGGATAATAAAAGTTTTAAGGGGAAAAAGATTAATTCTGAGCGAGTGATCGATCGCTTCACTCTACTGAAGAATGAGTCGCACTTACTAAACTAAAGAAGAGCCTGCATCTTCCCTGCAGAGCACTCTCAAAAGATTATAGCAGTAATTTGTATCATATTGCACTCTGCAATCGGTCTGTATCACTTAATGGCATTTGAATTGCATAGCCTGAGACAACATTCAGAGTTTCGATTGATGATAAAGGAATCTCTTGTAAATGAAAATTGAAGAGAAATATCTCTTGTAAGGTTACATGTTATTTTGTTCACTGGGAAGTACTCTACTCTTGGAATAGAATCTGACTTTTGATTCAGCCAGATTAGTAAATACGGCAACTGCAATGAGCTGGGTTGGCCTGACTTGCTTAGGAATGAGGTGGCACCTAAACTTTTGAATATCTAACTGCCGTGTTCCATTTTTCTTAGTTTCCTGGGTAGTCTTATCCAAGAGTTTCTTCCCATTATAGCTGATTGAGCTGAAGTAGGGTGGCACAGATCAGTAATTAAAGAATGCCTGTATCCATCTGCCTAGTGACTGCAGTGACTCTTAAGCTTTGCTGTCGTTATATCTACAGGTTGCATAGGCTGTAAACAAACAGAAGGCTGTCCAATTGAGTTCCAAATCCTAACATTTTGTCACCTTTATGTCTCTCAGACCTCTGAAGTCTCTGAAGTGGTAATCCTGGAGCGCTGCTGGATTGTGGAGTTCAGGAGTAACACAGATGTTTCAATAGTTCTCAGTAAGTAAGACACATTTTGGTATGTGCAGTGTGATTTTTTTTTTTTAAATTTTTCTTTTATTTCTGTCAATGGAAATTATTAAAAACCCCAAAACACCCACTTGTTGAAACTTTGCAAAAATCTTAGCTAAAATACAGCCTCTTGTCTCTTAGGTGCATACATCTAAATACTGCCTGCTCTGAATTCATGCCTCAAAGAAAATCTTAGAGGCTATTTTACTTTTTTCTAAAATCAGATGAAAGTCTTGTGCTATCTTCTACCTCTGGCAATAAATAGAAGTTTGATGCTCTGGTTACTATGTCCAGTATAGGTTTTATGTTGATGTATAGCCAGTTTGTCTTATTCTTGAATGATTAATCATTGACAACCTTCCAACTAAATGAGGGGTTTCCTGTTTTTCTCACCTCCTATCAACTCTTCATTAATAAAATTGAAAAGCAGTAGAAAAAAATAGTTATTCCATAGAAATAACAAGCATTATTTTAACAGAAAGTTTTTATTTGCAGAGAAGGCTGACATAGTTTTCTCTGCAGGACCCCCTCAAATCTTTGTGTTAGAAAGAATCCACATCATTATAAAATTCTGTTACCACTGCAGACTTCTGAAGTCCTCAGATCAATTTGCCATTTTCTGTTAGCTGTAATGGTCTAAGAGCAGTTTAGATAAGTTAATAACACTAGTTATAAAGGAAAAAGTTTCTACTGCATTACTGCATTTAGTAGAAGGGTTTTTTTGGGTTTTTTTGTTATAGACCCCAAAGTCTCCAGTCCACTTGAAGGAAAACGTTGCATTAATTTTGCTAACTTTTATCCTCACTTGCTGAAGTGATTCTTAGTGCTTAGTCACATTTGAGAAGGTAGTGAGTTAAAAAGTATTCATTGTAGGTTTTATCCTTTTCTAGGTAGTATTCTGGAGAATAGCTCAAATCTGTATTGTCAGTAGTGGAATTAAATCCTGTGTCTCATGCCTGATGTTGAGGCACTGCATCAAAAAAGGCATCTTTCTGAGTTTGGAAGCATCGCTTTGCCTAATGACAACCAGCTGAATGGTTACCATTAACTTTCAAATTGAGACTTCACTAATTACGCCCGTATTGATTTTGGTTCACTGATTGGAATCACCAGCTCTATGAGGTGGTCTTAGTGTGTCAGTTTGGGTATAAAAAAATCCTGTCTGTTCCCTTTTGGTATGTCTTTTGCAATGCTTGAATATAATGCTGCTGAACTGCACCATGAATACTGTTGTAATTGCTGACAGAATACTTTCAATTACCTTTGAAGCCTGCAAACAGGACAGTTTCTGTGGCAGCAAGACTGGCAGATTTTAAGTCCAAAAGCTGGGGAAGAAGACAACAAGGAGTACTGAGTAAGCACTTCAGGCTGCCTATGGAGAAAAAGAGACTGAATATGCATGGAGGAAGAAATATACTTCCATATAGTTAGGAACAGAAATTGCCACCTGAGACATAGACTTTTAGAAACAAAGTTTGAAAGTCAGTAGTGTGGTTAGAGGTAAGGACGGCTTTCTGACCCTCATCTAGAAACATACTGAAGTAGGAAAGAGGAAACAGTGTAGAAAACTACAGGTATACAGGGCCAACAAATGAGGATGAGTGCCTGGGGCACGACCAAAGGAAAACAACAGAAGATAAAGGAAGAGACAGACAGGTAGAGGAGAAATGGGTTTCCATCTTGGTAATTTTCCTGTGCTGGAGAACAAGGACAAGAGCCTGGTTGATGATTTGTTGGATGGGAAGAGGAAGAAAAAGCCAGATTATTACAAAGTATTATAACAAAACTATAGAAAAATGAACTTGATATACTGTATATTGAGTAAGGATAAAATACCAAAATAAATAAAATAATAATTCATGTACTGTAGGACTGAACAAAATTTGGAAGACAAAAGGGAGGACAAAAGCAGAACTCAGGAACTAAGAAGAAAGATATTTGTCAATGGGAACATTGATCATGAAAAAATAGCTACACTGCCACAAGAATGTATCCATTGGCCACTGAGAACCAAAAAAAACTCTAAAAGTTTTACCTGGAACTTTAAAGGATTCAGGTGGAAGCAGGATAGGAGAACATACCTGCTCATGATGTGAAATTCCTTGTGGAACAGAGGAAGAGCTGTGCCACAGCACAGTAGTAGGTCCAGGGAAGGTGCCAGGTGATCTGTGGGGTGGCTGCAAAGGGACATACTCTTTCTCTTGCAAGTCAAAGAAAATCAACTGGGGGTTCCACTCGAGTACCGTGAGGGGAGTTTTGGATTGAGATTTTTGCCAGTTATGTCTGAGTGATGGGCTGAATCCTGGCAGACATAGGAGTGAGAAATGGAAACTAACTGGGCTAAGAAGAGAGTGCAATAAAGGGCAGTAAACATGGAGGGGAAAAAGGAAGACATTTTTATGCAATCAACTGTCGAGTCCCTCATTGCCTGAGGGTGGTGTGGGCACTTGAAACATAGGGGAAGTACAGAAGAGGTCAGGCAGTCGCAGCAGATAATCCTGTCAGTGCTTCAAGTGTAGGTAGTGCTCCCAAAGCAGCCTAGCTCAAAAGGTTTCTAAGTGGACCATGAAAGGAAATGGAAGGAGTTTTTAGGTGAATTATCGCTCTGCATGTGGCTGGTTGCTTGCCTGCCCTCATAACATGAACTAGTTGCTATTAGCAGAACGGGTCAGACAGTGGTGTGAGATGGATCTGATTGAATGTGGCAGCTCACACAAGTGTGATTCATTCCTGAAATCCCAGAAGGTGTGATGAGGAGAGCATTTCACCCCTTTTATCCAAAAAGATCTTAAACCTGGAAACTGCTGTTGCGCACTGAAATATTTGAGCAATGCCATGTTAACTGTCTGGCCTTGGATTCGCCTCAGAAATAACCGCCATGTTTATACCATCTAAGCTTGCCCTTGTACAGTACACGCAGCCATTGTAGCCTCACTAGGCACAGGAGTATATAATCATAGTTATTTAGAGAATATCTGTGTCTCTGCTGGAACTTGGAAATCCTGTTAAAGGTGGTTAAACTGCTGGATTCACAGGCCCAGGTGCTGGCAGTGAGGGCTGAAGGGTGGCCTCTGTGAGGAAAGGCCAGGGCTGCCTGGTGCAGGACACAGCTAAGAGGTAAATATAAATAGCATGATTTCAATTGCAAAGTATTGATTTCCTCCCAAAGCAGATGCTTTTCATCTAGCTAGTGGTAGGGTATTTCAAGGCAAGATCACTGTTCCTATTTGCATTTAAAAATAAAGAGCAAAAAGAAAAGAACACCTTGATACATTTGTAGTTGGGCAGTGATGTGTTTATTTCTTTGTCTGACAGTTTTTCCTTAGCTAAGGTATCTTGGATATCCAAACCACTACTTTTAAAAATTGCCTGCGCTTTTAAAGGCTGAATAGTACAACAAGTAGGTGTTTTACATGCCCTGTGTGGGGGGGAGGTTTGGTTGGTTTTTGGTGGGGGGTTTTTTTTGATGATTTTTGGGTTTGGTTGGTTGGGGTTTTTTTTATAAATTAGGATGACTGCTGGTTAATTTTGGTCTTGATGTGGTTTGACTACATGCCTCATTTTTTCCTTCCCTTTTTCCACTGGTAATTCTGAAATACTATAAAATAAACCCAAACTTCTGAGTCAGTGGTGTCAATGACAGGGGGGAGTAGAGAACCGTACATTTCTAGATCTTATCAGAGGAGCAGAAAAGTTGCTACCTCTTCTAACCAATCTTCTTGAAGGTTACTGCCCTCGTGGCTTAGTTGCAGTAGCAGCTGACACAAGAGCTTATGGCTAAAACTTCCATATCTCTAAATTTATCTTTGACAAACAGTAGAGCTCAGCTTGTTCAGGTTTGGTCACTCAAGACAAATATGTATTTTGTGTGTAAACAAGGATCTGATTAACATCTGCAGCTCCTTTAGGTTTTGAACATTCTTGTCTCAAGAACTGAATACCTTGTTTTCAGACTGGGCCAGGGCTATAGGTGAGAGTTTGAATCCTTATTGGCACTTAAATTGCCTATGAAGCCGGAAAGATGTTTCCCATACTTTCCTTGTGTATTCTATAGTCCAACTAGTGAGTAAAATCTTACCCAGTGTTCTTGGCAGCAGCTGCAGCCACACAGATTTACTCAGATCACCCCCAGACAAAAAACTCATCCCACCTCTATAGGGATTTCTGTCAGTGCAGTTCTTAGGAGTCTTCCAGACTTGAGGTTTGCATCTTCTCTTCCTCCCCACCCCCTAACAATAAAAGCAGGCTTAATTTTAGGTGGCAGATGCTCAGTTTATGAACTGCAAATGGGTTTAGAATAGCATATGTGGGTAAGTGCCCAAAGTTAAATACTCAAGTTAGTAAAAGGGGCTTTAAGTTCACTTTGTATTGAAAAAAACTTTTATGTGTTACTTGGGGTTTTAGACTAAATATGAAAACATTTAATACTTGTGTGTCATCGGTAATATGAGCTGCAGCTTATTTAGGTCAAAATGATTTTAATGTCCAACCAAGTATTTCAGTCGTTATTAATACCATGGCACAGGTGTTTTATAGGGTTTTATGTTTCTAAATCACTTGGTAACAACTTTTAAGGCAGCATTGATTTCTTTTTTTTCTTCCCCAGTTTGTTCTCAGTATGCATTGCACGAAATGTCACACTGAATTTGTGACTCTGTGAAGCCATCTGTAACACAGATTTTTAAATGCCTAAGAGGTGTTTTTTCTTCCTCTGCTAATTTTAATTAAATGACTGACCCTTGCTACTTACCTCGATTCCTTGGGAGCTTCAGCTTTTTTGTCCCCCCTTCTCTTTTGTTCTTGGAAAATTTGATCATTAAACAATTAGACTTCAGGCAGAACAGCAAGTGACACGTGGCTAGTAATGAGGTCAGGAGCTCTCACATGCAACCTGTTGAGCCTTCGCAGAGGAGCTATGTCATGCTAAATTATCTGCGTGTGTCAGTGAGCGGTATTCCGGCAAGGATGAATGAGAGGCTGAACATAAAGGAGAGCTCTAATAGAAGAAATGATGGACACATTCATTCTGGTGCATCCTGCTGTCTGTCAGAACCATGTTTGCTGCCCCTGCTAAATTAAATTCTTGTTCCAGTTAGCAGTTCTGATAGCTACCTGCTAGGCTGCAGAATCTGTGCTATAAAGGATTTCCCAGTGATGTTTGATTCTGCCGCCTGGTTTAGTAATCATAGAATCTTAGAATGGTCTGGGTTGGAAGGGACCCCAAGGATCATAGTGCTCCAACCCCCCTGCCACAGGCAGGGCCACCAACCTCCAGGCCTGGATCTACACAAGGTTGCCCAGGGCCCCATCCAACCTGGCCTTGAACACTTCCAGGGACGGGGCATCCACTACTTCTCTGGACAGCCTGTTCCAGCACCTCACCACTCTTTCTGTAAAAAACTTCCCCCTAATATCTAATCTAAACCTTCCCTCCTTTAGCTTTAGTCCATTCCCCCTTGTCCTGCCATTATCTACCCTTTTAAAAAGTTTAATCCCCTCCTGCTTATAAGTTCCCTTCAGGTACTGGCAGGCTGCAATGAGGTCCCCCTGCAGCCTTCTCTTCTCCAGGCTGAACAAGCCCAGCTCCCTCAGCCTGTCTTTGTAGGGCAGGTGCTCCAGCCCTCTAATCATCTTCGTGGCCCTTAATATATTAATTGCTTTTGGAACCACTCTGCAGTTAGACTCAGTACTGCACCAAGTATGAAAGAACTGGGGTTTCATTCAAGAGGTGGATGGGCTGCATGGTTCTGTGACCATGAAAAGGAACATGTGTGTGGTGGCTTTAATGCAATATCAACGGTTTTTTGACCCCTCTTTTGAATCAGAGTCCCTAAAAAACGATGTTTGTTTTCTGAGTGCAGAGTTCCAGAGCGGAGAACCGGATCTTTACCTTGAAGCTGCCTCAAAGCCAGATTGCGAATCTTGGGCTGTGGCGCTGGGAGAGGCAAGCTCAGAAGGTTTGCGGAATAAAATTCAGCAGCTCCGCAGGCTGATCATGGAAATCAAAGAGGAGAGGTCATCAGAGGAAACACGACAGTTTCTCCCTTCATCCCAAGCAGACAGTCTGGGAGAGCCACAGTTTACAAGTAAGTGTTTGTATGCTCATTGTATTGAGTGGTACAGTAAAAATGGCCTGCTCTCTGTAGCAGTACAGGTAGTCTCACAGACAGTGACATGCGATTTAACTTTTTCCTTGATAAAGTGCAGTTGTAGAGGAAGCAAACTGGCTTTAGCCGATATATTTTGATTTGTTCCCCTGATGGTTATCAACAAAAATGTGTGATTACTGTGTTTCTGACTTTTCTGCTCTAATCTGTCTTATTCATAAGCTTTAGAAATTGCTTAACTAGAAATACGCTTTTCCTGTCGTGTCCGATGTGAACATATGGACTATTGTTTAAAATATAGCCTGATAACTTTGATAACCGTATAAAGCTTTAGTGATACTTAAGTGCAGATTTATTCTTTGTGATGTAAAAGCATTCTGAGGATTTGAAAGCGTGTAGGCATATGTTGAGTCATGTTTGGTGTATTGGAGTCTGGGCACAGTTGCCCAGTTCCTTAATCAAGTTCATATCTAGCATATTCCTAAGTGTTCCACACCAGTATGCTGATTCTGTTAGTGGCAGAATTCAGCTTGCAAATCTTTTACTTCATTTAAAAAAAAAAAAAAAAGTTAAAAAGTAATTTTATTTATAATTTCGTACTGACCAAGTTCTTTCAAAGCTGCAGTTTTTCTTTCACAGACATGCATGATTAGCTATGGCAATGAGAACAGTGTAAAAGTAGACCTGTTCAGCAACATCATGTTTTCATGGAGCAACAGCAGCTATAAGTTTTTGGTCTGTTTGTGAGTGTATTTTTGTGGTGCTTTTAAAAAAAAACAAGTCTTGTGTTCCAGTCCGTATACCAACTTGGCCCTTCCTGTTTGACCAGTTATCTCAATACAGGCAGATACTTAATAATGCTCACTGGAAACAAGACATAACTGTCAACAAGAGACAATTTAATTTCTACAACTGTACTTGTGATGCAATTACTTCTTGCAAAGGGTGAAAAACTCAGTGTTAAATTCAACTGTCCTTCCTGCGTTTCTGTTGTATCTCTGCGCTTCACCCTTTATTCTAGCAAAGTAAGAAAAAAACCTTGCTCTTTGCAGTAAAATATGCACTAGAACATAATTCCATGATGGAGGGAATTAAAATGTTCTTATGGTCCTTGATATATGAGGAAAGGAATGCCTATACTACTTTCCAACAGGGAGAATTTGGCTCTGCTGGTTTACAATTTATATGTAGGTCAATAACAATTTTATTGTATTGACTGGATTTACATACTTTCACAGAATATGTTTTTTATTTCTATTTTTAATGTGATGACATACCTACTTAAAAATGAGTTGTTAAGTTTAATATTTTTCCAACAGAGTATGTGTTGTGATTGAGTATTATACAAGTTTCCATCCATGAAAGGCTAGGATATTTTTTTCCTTAATTTCCTTTCCTAGTACAGAAAGTCTTGATTAAAAAGAGAACAGAAAATGTTGCTCTAGTGGCAGGTAGAGGTATGAATTAGTACAACTTTCACATGCCCATATGTTAAAAAGCTAGACGCTGAAATAACGTTATTTCTAATATTTTTTTTCTTTTTCTTAACCTTAAAAGGTATTCAGAGAATTGCAAATGAGCCAAAGCTGGAGTTCAGTCTTGGTAAGAAACAATTCTGACTTCTTGGAATTGCAATGGTCTGTGTACTTGAAGAGTTTATATGTGTAGTGTTATACAATGTGGCCTGTTAACTGTTTTAAAAAAAGGAACTCTGGTTCTGTTAGGTAGGAGTCGTCCTTGTGCATGTCCTTAAAATGCTGACTTCAGATTCTTAATTCATTGAAATGGCTAAACATCTATTGAGTTCTCTAATGCTGTGCTGCTCTACCATGCTGAAAACGTGCCCAATAGCTTTGTGAATGTTGTTTATAAATACTCTTTCTTTAGAACATTTAAGATAGAGTTTTTGAAAAGATATTTGATTCAGGTAAAAGTACTGTCCCTTTACAACTAGCTTTTATTTAAAAGCATTGATTAATTTTTAACATTTTTAAAATAACTTTTACTTAATTTTCTCTTTTTATGTCTATTATAAGTAATTAGTATATGAGAACTATATATTAGTATAGTGTATAATATAAGAGAACTCTTTGTTTCAGGAGGTACTCTATCAGCTCAAGCCTTCCCCTCTATTGTTTAATCAAGACAGTCAAGAAAGCCAATTCAATGACAGTGTACTTGTACACCTTTATCCTGTAAATACAGTATTTGCAGCCCAAATGCTACTGTTTATGGAATAACCTGGGTTGGAAGAGACCTTCAAGAGCATAGAGTCCAACCACAGCTTAACCCTGCCTAGTCCACCTTGTAGACCATGTCCTCAAGGACAATGTCTACACATCTTTTAAATATCTCCAGGGATGGTGACTCCACCACTTCCCTGGGCAGCCTGTTCCAGTACTTGACTACCCTTTCAGTGAAGAAAATTCTTCCCAGTCGCTCTTTTAGTGCCAAAACTTTGAAGCTTTTGAAATAGTGAAATAACTATTTGCTATAGAAGCACTAAATACAATAATTCCATATTGGAAATCAGAATAATAGCAAGGTGTGGTTGATTAATGGTTGGACTCCATATTCTTAAGGGTCTTTTCCAACCCAAATGATTGTATAATTAGTTCCAGCTCCTGTACATGGCAAAATAACACAGGTGCAAGCAGTGTTATCTTTTGAAATACCTGATGCTATATACAGCATACACTCACAAAATTACTAAAACTTGTCTGTTACAATTTTTGTATTTGTGTAACCTGCTAATATGCACCTTGTTGTAGAGCTGTACGCTGAAAAACTTACTCAGTGCTATTCAGTATCTGTTTACTCAGAGAAACACTTTAAACCATCTGTTGCGAAAGTGTATGTGTATGTGAGGAGGGTAGAGGTAAATAGACACATTTGTAGGCAGGGTATTACTGCAAATAACTTTTCCTCAGGAACCCCCCAACAGAGCAAACAGGGTGGCAAAAGTGACACGCCTTATTCCACCACAGTAGCCTATTTCCTGGCCCTGTCCTTTGAGCTGGGTTACATTTGGCTTGTGTACTGCTGTAACTGTGCTGATTTAAAAGCTGATGCCCCAAAGCTGTGCCCTTTGCAGCAGTTGCAGTTCTGTCTGGCACAATGATTTTTAACTTCCCATAACTGTACCTGGGCAGCTTTACCTGTATGCTTTTTAAAATCTAAATGCTTACACTGTTGCAAAAACTTTGTTGAGTACTTTTTCTTTAGGGATTATGTTAAATGTTGGCATGGGAGACAGGCCTAGTTCTCTCTTGGGGAATTAGCAGGCTATAATAATTAAGAGCTATTTTAACTTTCCCCTGCCTTTCTATACACATTTTATAGGCTATATGAAAATAGTATTTTGGTATAGCTAGTAATTGCTATGCTTCAATGATGATAAACTCCCAGAATGACCCTGGTATGGCATAGGGGAGGGAGGAAGGCACTACAGGAGGTGACTGCAAATTAGATGAGCCATAGTTAGGGAGAAGCTTCTTTCAATGATAAATGCACCACAGGAGGCTGAAGCATGAAAACAATGTAAAGCCTTTTTGAGACTGGTTTGAGCACACACTGGACAGAGCTCTGTTCACTCACGGTGTCAGTATTTGTTTTGCATTTGGCTGTTTCTGCAGGAGTTTGTTCTGTGGTTGTCTTGCAGCATTATTGAGTGGTGGCAGCTCTGAGAGTGATATTACACACTGACTTCACCACTGTTCACGCAACAGATAAGAGTAACAGTGTAAACCTTCTGGTTTGGACTGGTACTCCTGGCTAATGTTGTAAATCAGGGATATTTGATAGTGTAGGCAACTACATAAAGCTGATGCTTAATGCCTTGACTCTAAGGTAATACAGAAAATTTAAGCATAACACACTTGCATTAGGGGAATTCCCCTTCAGTAGACTGACTGGTCCACAGCAGACTTCAACTTGATTGTGACAGTTATCCTCCTTACTGAAATATCAGCTTACCCGTGCCGGCACTTGTAGGTCCAGCCACCCCGCTCACCAGCACCGTGTTCCCTGTGGGTGTGCAGACGTACATGGGCGCAGCAGAGGCCTTTTGCTGAGAAGTGAGGTGGGCACTATGTTGCGGTTCGCCCCAATAAGCTAAGTTAAAATACTTTGCTCATGGGCAGTCAGTAAAGATGCCTTCTGTGCTGCTCACTTGGTTTTTGGGAGGGCTGGAAGAGACTCTCACTCTAATAGCCTGGTCTGTGCATCTGGAGAGCACACACTGTGTTGCTGTGCCAGCAGAGCCAGATAGGTGCCCCTTGGCTGCTGTCAGGCCAAGGGCGCTGGTTGGCTGATCTCATCTTTTGAAGGTTTCACTTATGTCAAATTAAAGACTTGAAGTTAGTTTGAGCTTATCAAGGACTTCTAAGACCTCTTTGTGAGGCAAACCGTAGTGTGGTTAGCAGGGATGAGAGAGATTTGCTGCAAGGGAGCACACTGCTGTGCTCTATGCCTAACTTAGGTAACCAAGCTCTGTAGAGAGCTTGATTAGGCTGGTCTGTGTCATTTAGGATTTGGAAGGCAAAACAGTTAACCCTTAAAACCTGTCTCTAACCCAGGAAGAATGGCTTATATCTATAATTTTGTTTCTATGCATTATGTAAATATTAACTAGTAGACATATTTATACAAACAGACATTTGCTTCTCTCAGTTAACGTATATGTCTTTTTAATTATATGATAAAATGGGTCAGTCATCACATAATAGTACTTTGTAGCTCTTCTATCACTAGTTGGTTAATAAACAACATCCAGAAATGGAACTCTCTAGTAATTAAAACAGAATAGCTAACTAAATACTGTTTTAATAATATTTGAGTGCTGCATAATATATGAGTTTTATTGAGGGATAGTATGTCTAAATACTACTCTTCAGTGTTTGAAGTTCTGATAACTAAATCTTAAAATAATGTTATTAAAGTCTTGCTGGGGGCTTGTATTCTCTTGTGGTAGGTAATTTGCTGCTTTCAGCATCCATAACACTCTGGAAAGTGTTCTCATTAGAAAATGTCCAAAATATTGCCTTCTTTTTATTTTACTCTCAAGTTCAGTAAAGTGTGGCGTTTTTCCCTCAGGTTGGTTGAAGCAAATGATGGAACTCTTTCCACTCAGCATTTTTGGTAGTGTACCCAAACTTTTAACATTTCTTATTTTGGAGTCAGAACTTCCTTTTGACTAGTGTTTTCTTGTTTTTATATTCTTGGGGACTCTTTGGAAATATAGCTAGGTTTTGTAACTGTTGATGTGTTTTACTTTTCAAACTTCTTGTTTGGCTTCTCAAGTTGTTCTGCCCTGCATGCTGTTCTGTGAAGCACTAGGAGGTAGCACATGTCAGTCTGCACAGAGCACTGAGAAGAGAGGAGGATCAGAGCAAAAGGAATCAAAACAGACTCTGGGTCTAAATAACAAACCAGTTAAACAGTGAAGCTGATAAGAATCTTTCCCATGGCTTTGAAGTGCAAAGGGTTAGTTCTTTTATAGATGTTTATTTCAGAGTTACTGTTTTTGGTTGCTTCTTCAAAATATCCCAGACCTTGAATCCCAAAGCTAACAACATATGGCATAGGTTCCTGACTTCACATTGATTTCAGTGTAGCTACTTTGTGATGAGTGACCTTAGCTGAAGTATTATGTTATAGTTAAGGGAAATAAATTGTATTATGTGTATGGGTGAAGGCTACCCTGAAGTTTTTAAGAGCTTGCACCTCAAAACGTGTTTGCATTTACTTGATGGTGAAGTGAAAAGCAGCACAAGAAAACTCATTAAGCAGAAAAATGAGGGAGCAGGGCAGAAGACACAGTTGGTAGTCAGTACTCAAACATGAACTCAGTAAATTAAATATTAATATGGAGAAATACGTTTGAAAAAATAGTCTAAAAGGAAGCATTGTCCCTTCCTCAGTGACCAGGAGAATTTTACATTTGACACATTTCAGTGGGTTTGACTTTGTCTAATTGGTAAGAGTTGTGAAGAGAGAACAAAGGATATTGCAGTTGTAGGCATAGTATAATTAAAGAACTGTATGGAAAGGACTGTCTCTGCCCGTACTGAGGGCATATTCAGGTACTGATTTTAATAAGAGTATCTGTCTAGCATCTCCAGAAGTTTTCAGTTTCTTGGAAAGTGTGTTAAGGCAGTGAAGTCTGATGGACTTGGCTGTTGTTGCATAATCTCAGAGTGCTTTTCAAGGTATAGAGGTAAATCTCAGTTAGGTCCTTTTACAAAACCTCATTAGTAGCACAGAATTCATTAAAAAACTTGAAAGAAATAAAAATGATATTTTTTAGGGCGTGTATCATTTTCATTTTACCAAACAGTGGATTGAAACAAGAGCTGTCAACCTTAAAAGGCAGAAGATTTTTTTATTCACTGATTTATTTTTCTCAGAGTAATATTGTGATGGCATCCCTTGGAAAAGGTCTTGAAGCAGATTTAACTCTGCATACTGAACCTAAATGTACATCAATGCTGCTCAAAGACCATGACTAAATGATTTTTCCAATTCTGAAACATAATCTGGAGCTTTTTCAGCAGCAGCTGTTCCTAAAAGAGCGATAAGCAGAAATACTATTTTTATCCATTCTGCAAACTTGGAGTCAGACTCCTGATCCCAGCAAAATTTTCCCGTGTAACTTGGGTATTCTTCTGCTTCATCCTGTTCTGAGTTAATGGCTAACTAATACTTACCACGGTTTTGAGGAAATTTAAAAAGAAAAGTGATCCTTTCTCCATGAATCAACCTCAGTGAATCACTTGATGGTGTGTGTATCCCTCCAAGTTGTTGGCTGTTTTAGGAACAATATTAACAAAAATGTAAAAATGACAAGTGGGGGGTTCAAATTTTATTTTTACTTTTCACCTTCTTTTGTTGGAACAGTTTGATCAATTTTACATTAATTTGTTTTATCCCACACAAATTTCCTCTTCTACCAAACTAACTTGCCAGGTTTTTTTTCTTTTCCTACTTTTACTGATGTATACTAGATGCTGTTTCTTCCCAACAGCAAAAATAGATAAAAGACAAGTTAAATTGGACAGAAGAAGTTAGTAGAAAATGCACCATGTGATGGGAAAGAATGCTCTTTTTCCCTCTGGGAACTACTTATTTGGCTTCTCTCTGTTTTGAGACTTTTGCACTGAAGCATATGATTCTGTAAATATGTTTTATTCTTAGCAACTCAGTTTTGCTGGGATGAACTTTTTTTTGGCAGAAAGGACACCGCCCGTTTCCCCCCCCATCCCCAGAGGTATCAATTTTAAGCCCAGTCTAACAGACTGCATGGGCATGGTTTGAGTGGTTTTGACTTAGGACTTGTCATGTTTTTGAACTAGCTCCCAGAGGTGTTTCCTTTTCCCTGCACCTTATGTTACGTGACCGTAAGCTAACTTTGGTGAGTTTGAGTGCGTTTAAGGCAACTAGTGAAGCTGTCTTACAAAAACGTCCAAAGGCAGTGAATACCCATCACCTTTCATGTCATTTGGCAACAGGATAATGCATATCAAGCAAATTCCTAAGTGGGAGCACCTAGAGTTGAGTGGTGTTGAGTTAGTGACCCCCAAGAAGAGATAGGTCTCCTTACTGTGCGTTCTTATAGTACACTTGCTTTATTATTCACAGACATTATGTGAACACTCCTGAAAAGTGATTTGAGGATGGATTTGCCAAGACTCTGCATCCTCCTTCTTGTCCCCTTCTCCCATAGCTAGCTTCTCAGAAGGCTTTTGGGATTCTGTCATAGCCCTTGCCAAACTTAAAGCAACTGGTGGGGTTATTTTTTAATAGACAGCTTTCTGAATCTCTGCTCCTCTTGAGAAGTAAATCATTGCTCCTGAATTTTGCATGCTGCATACCCTGTCAGAGAAAAAGACTGGCTTTTTTAGGGATACTGCCAAAACTGTCTGGATATTACTACTATGACTTGGTAATTTTAGGCCATTTTGTCACACTAAAGCAGTGTCAGTCCCACTGCTGAAGTAACTAAAAATACAAAGGGAATGTATTTGTGTGTTTTCCCTTGAAAATCTTGCTGCCTTTTAGTCTTTCATGACTCTTCTGTTATGACCATCATCAGCCTCGGTCTTGCAGCAGGTTGTCCCATTCCATTTGACAGTATCAGCCCATATTGTCTATTTGTCTTTACAATTTAGTTCATTATATGTTACCTCACTTTGTAATGTAATACACCATTGTAATATGCTAACCTATAACCTTCACTATAGTAAACTGTCTTTTAAGAATGGTTATGTATACAGGGCAAATATTTTGTAAAAACATTTAGAAATTGGGGAAGAGGGAGGTGTGAGGTGTGGTGGTGTGGGAACACCAGAAAGCTCAAGAGCAGAATCCTTTCAAAAACTTAAATCTTTGTTCAGATTTTACAGATATGCTGGGTTTGAGTCCTACAAATTTACAGATTTGTAAATACCTACAGATTTACAAATCTGTATCTGTAGGTACTACTGCAATTTCAGACATCTATCCTTCAATTGCTTCAGGGTAGGGATTGTCTTCATTTGCATTGCATGCTGTCATGAACCTTAAATTTTAATTTGTACTAATTGCATTGCTGAATATGCAAAGACTCAAAAATCCACAGTAATGAAACTTGGGAAGATGTTCAATTAGTGTTCTGCCTGCTTCTTGCTTGTTGAGAGTGTCTGAAAAATTCTTCATATAATACAATGCAAATATATTTATTTTATCTGTAAAGTATGTTATGTTTATACTTCTGTGATGAGTTGGCCTTGCCAGAGGCCAGGTGCCCACAATAGCCCATTTGTCACTCCATCTCCTCAGCTGGACAGGGGAGAGAAAATGTAACAAAAGGTTTGTGGGTTGAGATCAGGACAGGGAGAGATTACTCACTAGTTACCATCATGGGCACAAAATTGGCTGGACTTGGCAAAATTAGTTTAATTTATTACCA
>VZTU01000844.1:0-19302 GCA_013400835.1 Zapornia atra
GGGCCAAAACCACCACACTGAGGCATGGGTGAGGAGGCAGATGAGCTAGGGGGATTGTGGAGCATCAGTTCAGGTGGTGAGAAATTGTGCTGTTCTTCACTTGTTTTGTAGTTTTGTTTTGTCTTATTAAATTGTCTTTATCTCAACACACAATTTTTGAGGTTTTTTTCCTTTTCCATTTCCAATTCTCCCACATCTCACTGGGATGGTTGTTTACATTAGTGATTATCACTTCCAAGAGGAAAAATACTGGGGGTATTCAGTGGCACACCTCTGAAGATACCAAAGGTATTAGTTTGCTCCATTGACTTAACAGCTATGAAGTGTGTTGCCTTCCAGGAGACAGAACCTGTGAAGCTAAGAAAAAGGTTATGACACCCACACGTGAGTGTGATTGCCATGGGTCAGGAGTGATCTTAGGCAATTAGGTGGCTACATAGTTGTTTGGAGCAAAAGTGAAACCTCAGCTGGAGTTCCCTTCAGTGCCCCTAGCTGTTGATAACAGTCTAGATAGGTATAGATGAATTAAATAAAACCATGTGGCTGTGGACTTGTAAACAGAGTGACCCTGTCTTTGTTGTCTATGGGTGATATTCTAAGGACAACTTTCTTCCACTGGAGTCTTCAGTTGGGTGATACAAAGCTGAAGGATCATTCTCTGTACTGTGGAGGAGAATAATTTTAGATTAGATTAGCAGATGATGCCAGCAGAAGATTACAGGTCGGCACTGAAGGCTTAAAACTGAAGAGGAAAGTTCCTATGCCATAAAGGTGACAGAAAGAATAAAGCTATAGTAATTTTTTAGGTATATAACTTAATACAGTGGATTAGATCTAGATGGGAAATGCAAATGTTGAGCTTGATGTCTTAGTAAAGAAGTGAAATAATGATTTAACTAGCATTACAGAAATTTAGTTCACAGGATTAAAATATTGATATAGAAAAGTATAGCTTAATTGCTAATGGAAAAGAAAGAAGATGTTGCCTTTCATATCAAAAATATACAGAAAGGCATTCAGGACCCCAAAATGGACATAAACACGTTGAACTTACCTGGCTAATGACAAAAGGTTATTTTCTGTTGTGATCAGGGTCTTTGGTAGAAAATAAAGCTGTGTCAGCTGTTGTGGATTTTTAAGGGGAACTAACAAGTGAAAACAGGAGTTTGTGTCAGTGGAAAAGCTCCAGCTCTTCAGTCATCACCTTGCAAAGAAATAGAGCAGATGAGATAAGGTAAGGTGATGGAACCAAACCTTTTGGATTTTGTTGTGGCCTAGGGAAGGCCTTACTGAGAAAGTGAAAGTTGATGGATAAGGGTCAATATGAAATAATGAGTTTTATAGTCTTTTAAGATGGAGAAAACAACTATTGTGAATTGATTTCAGGAAAGCAGACTTCAATGAACTCAGACAACTGATTGTTGAGAACCCAGGGAAACTGGATTTAAAGAAGAAAGACCATGAAGTCTGATAGATTCTTAAAAGCAATCGGGTCACAAATACAAAACTCAGTGCCAAGAAAGCCTAAGAAGTATGCTAAACAATTATTTTGACTGAGATATGGACTCCTCAGCAACCTCAAACCCAAGAAGGAATTGCTCAGAAAGCATTGAGGATGAATGTAAAAGAATAGCATGAACTTGCAGGGGCAGAATCACAAAAGTATAAAATGAGAAACAGTTATTATGAGGTAGAAAATATTCTCTAAGCATACTGGTATTTGGAAGAGCAAAGATCTCTCCACAAAAGTAAAGTATATCTAGTAGTGGACTATATCCTGAGAGATCTGAAGTGTTTACTATCTTTTTTTAGAATGTCATTCTTTACTAAAAGTCTAATTAATTAACACAATTAACACATATGGAAATAGAATCATAGAATCATAGAATGGTCTGGGTTGGAAGGGCCCCCATGGATCATAGAGCTCCACCCCCCCTGCCACAGGCAGGGCCAACAACCTCCAGGTCTGGATCTACACAAGGTTGCCCGGGGCCCCATCCAACCCGGCCTTGAACACTTCCAGGGACGGGGCATCCACTACTTCTCTGGGCAGCCTGTTCCAGCACCTCACCACTCTTTCTGTAAAAAACTTCCCCCTAATATCTAATCTAAACCTTCCCTCCTTTAGCTTTAGTCCATCCCCCCTTGTCCTGCCATTGTCTTCCCTTTTAAAAAGTTGAATCCCCTCCTGCTTATAAGCTCCCTTCAGGTACTGGAAGGAACAGAAGCAAGAATCATTGTAGTATAAGGAAAAGAAGAGGCAAGAGGTTCATGAGTCATTTTTAAATCTGCTCAGCCAAGTAAAATTCACAGTAGGAGATTCAGCAAACTGAATGAGACCATCTCAAAGCCGTTAGCATTTATATCTGAGAACTCATGCAGAATGGATGAAGTGCCAAAAGACTGTGAGAGGGCAAAAATAGCACTAAACCTTGAAAACCAAGGGGACAGAAGTCATCCAGGAAACTATATAAAATGTAGCCTAACTTAAATTATTGTGAAAATACCACAACAAATAAACTCATGGAAAGCAAGGTGAAAAATAGCAGACCTCATCAATGTATCCATTACACTTCATGTTGAACAAAATTCTTTCTCTTTACGACAAGGTAGCAAGCTGATGGATAAAGAAGCAGCATCAGATATGATTTATTTTGACCACTGAAAGGCTTCAGGCACCATTTCACATGACAGTTTCACACAGAAGCTAGGGATCTAGGTGATCCCACTGCAGAGCTAGGTGCAAAAATAAAGCTCAGAAGAATTGTTTCAATCGTTTGCTGTCAAACTGTAGGGATATATCAAAAAGGGTTGCACAAAGGCCTACCCTAGGCTGGACACTACCTAGTGCTACCATTAATGTCTTGTATCAAGGACAGAGAGGATCTTTACTACATTTAAAGCAATATAAATCTGGCTGCGAGCACCAAGGATGGCAGGATTTGAATTCAAAGTGATTTTGACTGACAGTAGTCAGTCAGACTGAAATTGTTATGTTTGAATTATATAATGACAAATGAAAGGTTTTACCCATTGGCAGAAAAAAAACCAGGTACAGAAGTATAAGGTGGAGAAGGCTGGCTTGGCCTGAATTTTTCTACGACAGAAGCAGTTTCCTGTTTAGAAACCAGCTGTCAAATTGATATTTTACCTGTTCATTAATTTTTAAGGCAATCATGTTAGATGGATGATATCCATGTTTGGAGAAAGGTATATTCGTTTCCCCAGCTTTTTAGTTAGATGTGCTGCCTCTCCTTTCACCTATTTTCTCATTTAGCAGTGGATGGTGAATCTCTTCTTTTATCATCTGATGGGTACCACGAACTTCAGCTATCTTTTCTCCAAAACTATAAAGCCTTTTAGTCTTGGCTGTCCCTTCTTCAGCAGCCAAGAAAGGTCAGAGATTCAGCTCCCTGCTTATTTCCAGCTGATGGCTACCCTGTTTACTTGATCCTCTGGCTGCTTAACTAATGATACTTCCAAAGTACTGCTGTGAATATTACCACTTTCCGTTTCTGGGAGAGCGGGGACACTCCCTTGTCAGAGATGTAGTTGAATAAATTAGGTTTAGCTGATCATTTCTTGGGACACAGGAAAAGATTAAGCAGTTGCATGAGGTCAGCTCCAGGCCCCACCCCTATATAAAGTTCCAGACTACCCCACTTAAAAATGTATCTGTATAAATAAATAATATTCTTTATATTGAAGTAATTATTCATATAGTTTATGGATTTGTACAATTTCTAGACATGCATATATGTGGCATATGCAGTGATCAAAATGGAGGAACTGGGTATCTCTAAATATCTGAACTGATTGAAATCTATAGAGAGTTATTTAGCAACACTAAGCAAATTAATGACATTTAAGAAGATTATGTCTAGGGATTGAGATCCGTTGCACTGAGGAGATAGTGGACGTTCTTAAATTAGACTAGGGAGGGTATTAATAAAATCCTTTTAGCAAAGTGCTGAAAGTATCAGTGTTTATATCCATAACACACAAAGATGTAAAGGAAAACTCTAGTGAGAGGCTATGAGGGACCTGTGAAGTTGCTCAGCTGTCATTAAAGGAATGAAAGGAGGTTTGTACTAGA
Organism: Zapornia atra; assembly: GCA_013400835.1. Taxonomy (NCBI): domain Eukaryota; kingdom Metazoa; phylum Chordata; class Aves; order Gruiformes; family Rallidae; genus Zapornia; species Zapornia atra. The sequence goes on from VZTU01000844.1 coordinate 4,097, forward strand.
GTTGCGCTCTCACAGAAGACTGAGTGCCTATGATCTCAGATGAGCTGACAAAATTAAGCTAGATTTTTATCTATTTCTGAAATTAAAATCCTGGGCTTATGAATGCTGTCATATACTTAAATGTGAGGCCTCTACTATCATAAGCATTTTTACTCCTTTGGTTGATGTTCTACTGAGATTTCTTCCTGGAAAATTAGATTACTCCACTGTGAGTCATACAAGAGCCTGGGAGTGTAAAACATTTAGTATGAGTATGATTATGTCTGTATACAATGGCATAAATATGAAGGTGCCCTGCACACAAATCATTTAAGTTGTGTTAAGGCAGGTAGGTATGAGGTATTCACATTTCCTTAATTAGGGCACAGATTGTATTTACCTAATTTGTCTTGATTATGAACATTCATACAAGGCTTTGGGAAATTGTGCTGAACCCTTTTCAGAAAAGTTTGCACTGGGTTAGCTTTGGGAGATACAGTAAACAGTGTGGGGATATTCAAAATACAATCTAGATGAGAATTCAGTGAAGTGAATTATAGTTTGGTTTAGCTTTTATTGAGACTCTCAGATTAAAAAGATCACTGCATTGGTCTATCTAATGAACTATTTCTTAACATATTAATAGTTAATCCGTATGGAACAGCACTGTGATTGTTTAAACTATTTGCATTTGTAACTATGATTGAATAGCATGCATTTTTGTCCCACTGATTTCCTTTGAAAACCTGTCTTGGCTAAACCTTTGCTTAAATTATGGCATCGTAAGTGGGTTCATATGCACAACACGGTCATCTCTTGACTCTTCCTCCTATGTATAGCTACTGGTTTTTTTTTTGTCCTGGGTTGTCTGCCACTTGCCTATAAAATTGAAACTAGTAAAATAAACCAAGAAAACTGACAAGTGATCTCCAGACTACTTCCATTAGTAAAGTCTCTGAAGCACAAGTTCCACATTTGACAGATCAGCGACTCTTCTGATTCTTAGAATATGACATGTACAGAAAATAATGATCCATTGCATGTTGTTTGTTCTTTATGCACTTTATTTCACCCCATGGTGTGAGGGACCTAATCATCCAAGAATTTCAGTCAGGCTTAACCCATGCAAACTGCACTGAGGTGTGCACAAAGCTCAGTGTTTTCATTCTCAAAAAACAGGGGGACAACAGTGTCTATTTTTTTCTCCATAGCCTTGTCACTGCAATACGTATAAAAGAAATGGGAAACATGTTCATATCTTTTGCAAGGGATTCAGATGCACAGATCTCCTTACACAGAACACTTTCACCATGGTCACAGTACTGCAGTTTTTTTCTGGGGAGTGGTGTCTTGTTCTTGAAATCAGGATACATTGCAGCCAAAAATGTGAAATGGAGGTACAGAAGATGACAACTCAGTAATATAGAGATTGGGGTTTTCAGCTGAGAGGATGTGGATGGACCAGTGCAGTTTTCTGATCCAAAACTTATGTAAAGGAAACTGTAATTATCCTTTAATTCTTATTTTTAAAAAAAAAAGAGTTTTATTGGCATATTAAGGATAAAATGTAATTAGTGACCTATGTAATAAGAAGAGTCAGATCTTCTAGATCCTTAGTGGCCACAGCTACGTAATCAGCAGTGTGAATGAGATCTTTTTTGTGTGTGTCTTTAGATGAGTATCTCTTCACTGCTGTTCCAGGTTAGTTACATATTCAGTATATAGATTGCTCTCCAGAAACACCTAGACCTCCCCACTGGTTGTGCAGCACCCATCACAACTCTGGCACCCCTGAGCTGAGGTGCTTAATTACCAGACATTGTTATGCCAAAGGATCTGTGATTTCAGGCAGAGAAGGAAAGGATATGAGAGATGGATCTTCCACATTGGAGGCTAAATGCTCCATCTACAAGGTTAATACACAGAGTGGAGACACACACTGTTAGGATAAGGATCTGGACTGTGAACCCCATGTAGATGCATGGGATTTCATGCACAAAAAAAAGTCAGGGTTTAAAATGCACAGATTTCTTTAGAATAACCTACTGGCTGCTCTAAATTCAGGTAGCTCTTCATGCATTCTGCAGGAAGCCCTGGGCTCTGTTACTTAATGCTGCCTTGCTGTACCAAAACTCCTTCTCTGAATGTAGCCCTAATCTTCTTTTCTTGATATAAGAAATAATACATTAAAAAGAGATAATAAAATCACAGAATTAGCAAGGTCTCCCCACTTCCTGAAATTATTTCTAACTGCTTTTTAAAAGTTGAGAAGAAATTACATTGGTAATTATCAATTGCTTCCCTGTCACTACTTTAAAGAAATCAGACTATTTGAAAAAAGGACAAAGAATCTTCAAACATGTCCCAGAATTTACAACTGAAAGTGTTTTTACTCTATTGAAATAGACATCAGGCATTAATGGGTCTGAGAATTAGGAAAACTACAAAAAGAGAAAGAATTCTGCAAAGTTGACTAAATTGAATTTATCAAGTATATTACTATTTCTAGCAATCATATTACTATTGGTGCAGCTTGTGTGCACTATGCAGGTGTGAAATGAGAAAAATATGAATAGCTTGAAACTGTTGCCTAGGAAATTAATTTGTGCCACATTACGGTCACATGAAAAAATCTGTTATCCCTTTAAATTTTAACTTATTGGTCCCCCGTTTTCAACACCTTTGGAAGCATTTTGATGTGCTAGAAGATATTAAGTGTACAGCAAAGCAGGGAATATTTTTATCTCTGCAGCTCAGAACTGGGGCACGTAATAGTTGGACTTCGTATGTTCGGTCTCGTCCTGGCGCCTCTCTCAATGCAGGCAATTCTGTCCGTGTTCCTTTGATTGAAAGAAGTGGTTGATTGTGTGATCCATATGAGCAGCAGGCTGCATAACAAAGATTAAAGGGCACATGATTGTGCTCTTGCCAACGACAACACAAGAACAATGGCATGTTGCCACCTTCCATCCCTGTAAGCCTTCCTTTGAGTCTCCCCTCTATGGTTTCAGAAGAGGAATTTTAGCCTGAGTTACGAGGTAACTTTTTGTGCACTCATTCGATCATACCGAATAATCATTGCTAATGTGTTATAGAAGTTGCATTATTTTCTTTCCTTCCAAATTAATGATGCTTTATTATGTTTTTTAAATCAGTTTAAATGAAAAATTCTGTTTGTAAGAGACTGAGTTACTCTAACTGGCAGGTAGTGCAAAGGAGGCATAATTGCCTCTTTTGTGTAACCTGATCAAAACAGGTGGAATTTTTTAAGATCCTGCAGAGACTCTAGCAAGTAAAAGATTGAAGGACTGTATGCATAAAAATGTGTTGATACTTGCAATTCTGTGTCTATCCAGCCTGAATTCCTTTGAATCCTCTCACATAGTGCTTAACTGAACAATTTCCATGAAGGTTTTAGGAGATGTGACACAGCAGATGAGGATGTTCTTGGCATGAAATGATTTACACATTCCTGGCGTGATATGTGCTTTGTAAAGTTTGTTAGGAGAAAGGTGCCATGTTGATATCAGATTAACATCTGATGATCCAAGTACCACACTGTGAAATGTGTCAGTATTTCTGTTTGCTACAAATAAAAGTTTGTGTGTTTAGTTAAACATTTTTTCTGTTGCGTAATGTGCTGGTTTTGGCTGGGATAGAGTTCATTTACTTCACAGGAGCTAGTATGGGGCTGTGTTTTGGTTTTGTGCTGGAAACAGTGTTGATAACACAGGGATGTTTTAGTTACTGCTGAGCAGTGCTTACACAGAGCCAAGGCCTTCTCTGCTTCTCACACCACCCCACCAGTCAGTAGGCTGGGGGTACATAAGGAGTTGGGTGGGGACACAGCTGGGACAGCTGACCCCAACTGACCAAAGGGATATCCCATACCATATGATGTCATGCTCAGCATATACAGCTGGGGAAAAAGGAAGGGGAGGACATGTGGAGTGATGGCATTTGTCTTCCCAAATTACACCTGATGCAGCCCTGCTGTCCTGGGGATGGCTGAACACCTGCCAGCCCATGGGAAGTGGTGAATGAATTCCTTGTTTTACTGTGCTTGTGCACATGGCCTTTGCTTTACATGTTAAACTGCCTGTATCTCAGCTCACAAGTTTTCTCACTTTTATGAATCTGTCGTCCATCCTGCTGGGCAGGGAGTGAGCAAATGGCTGCGTGCTGCTTAGCTGCCAGCTGGGGTTAAACCAGGTCACATAATGAAAGAATATTTTTATTTCTAACGGTTTACTTTTACTAGAATATTCTTGGTTGTTATTGATTAAGATGAGACTAATCTAAGCTACTATTTAGCAATTAAATTTTAGATGAACTGAACATTTTTTCCTGTTGTTTATTTATAGGTATCGTATTTTGCATATGTGTCTGAGTCAAGGTTAGCCAGGCTGTTGCCAAATTTTCTGTCTTGTTATTCATGAATGTCTAGGATATTGGTGATTCAAATCATAAGGTGCAATTTTTGCTTCCTAATTAAATATCTCAAGCATCTATAAATCAGAAGTAGCAAGTTGTTGCTGCCCATAAACTAGCTTGCTCACGCATACTTTACTGCATTTGTGATTAGATGGTGTCATGCATACAAATATCCATTCTAATAAGAAACCATAGTGAGCATTGAACCACAAGATGGAAGCTTGATTGAGCGAAATATCTGCTGGCAATCACCTTCTAGGTGCTTGAAAAACATTGGACTGCACCAAGTATCCATTGCTAGATCTAATTTACAAGAAGTAAAATGTAAATAAGGCTACAGTTTATTAAGGAGCTCACAATGAGACAGTCCTTCAGTAGCCAATTAGAGGGAATTATTAAACAGGCCTATCTTTGAGGATCTGAGCAAACTCAAAACTTTGGTTAAGTAGGTTTTTTATATTGTTTTTTTTTCACCTGTGAAAGCCTCAAATTATAAAATATGTGTCTATCCAGCTTGAGGTGTGCATCTTCTCTACTCTTATTGGATACAGGAGTGGTCCTTAATATCTAACAATTTCTTGTGCTAAATAATTCCCTTTCAATTATTTATGTACCTCTTGGCTATAAGGAGATTTTAAAGGAAAACTGGGAACCAAAAGTGTTAACATAAATAGACAAAAGAATACAGTTACTCTATCTTTCCTCAACAGATTTGCTTTTTGTTATTCCATGTACAAGCATATTCCTGCTGGGCTGGGAACATCAGCAGTTAAGAAATAACATAAATAATCCTCCTGGAATAATCAGTGCATCAGCAGTTAGCAACAGAGCGTGTGGGAGGTGGCTCTTAGGTAGCCACCTGAGGTGAGAAAGTGTTGAAGCGCTGAGGTAGGAGTTCTGTGGGGTCTGCCAGGGAGCTCAAACCCACATCTCTCCCTCTTGGGATAAGACTCACAGCACTCATCTAGAAGACCCAAGCAGATCTGTATCCCATTTTAACCACCTAACCACTTGCTGGATAATGACTTGCACCAGAATTAAGAGTTTTATGCCAACACCAAAGGTTAGGAACAGAGCATGTTTCAGTGTATATTGTTATTACTTCACAAGACGCCATTCCCCTATCTACTTCCTCTGATTAATTAGACAGCAGCAGGATAGCTTGCACCTTCCTCTAGGAAACAGATTAATAATGCAGAAAATGCAGAATTACATGCATAAGATGGTATATATTTACATTTTAAGTTTGAAATCTCTGAAAAATCTAATGCCAAATTTCAGTAGAGAAGCTGAATCATGTTAATGACATAAGATTTCTGTAGCATCCTCCTGATTCCATAGAAAAAAGGGAAAGAAATAAAAAGTAACTTATGTTCATGAATGGGTTTTTCCATCCATTTATTTTCAGTGAGAATTTTGTATGAAGTACAGCTAAAAGCTGATCTTTAATGGAATCCATTGTATTGGTTCCTACAGAGCTGAAAGAGAGGAAGAAGAATCTTCTAAAGCCACAGCTGATGTCTCAAGTCTGTTAATGATTCCCTGGGAAATTCCTGAAGGGATCCTTGTTACAAATGGGGAAAAAAAAAATGCAGCATCAACTTTTTTCTCTGGGAAGGCACTATTGCTGCAAAATGCCTTGTCCTAGCCAGAGGGGGAAGTATAATTTGCAAGCACTATTACACTGTGCTGTTTGAGACTGTGTAGTGTGGACTGCATTAGCTGAGAGAGCATGCCCACTTCCTTACATGCTGAGCTCATTTGTCAGCAATTACTTCATTGCCAGTCCATTCAGATTTAGGACATAAATAAATAAGCACGTGCTGTATCTGTGCTTCATTCAAATTTGCAACTAGGGGCCACCCTGTTAAGCACCTTAGATGGATCTGAGAGGAAAAGTGTGAGGGTAACAAAAGGTGTAATTTGGATATAATGGAAAAGTAAGAGGCTTTTTCACACTCAGACTTATTACAAAATATTTGTAAGGTGTTTCAAAGATCCCTCCGACGTTCTGATTACTAAAAAAACCCCAAACTATAAGAATGCAAGGTCTGAGATCTTTGGGTTAAAAGTAAAACAAAAGGGCATATCTTTGTGGAATCCATCCATCCTGGGATATCTAACTTCTGGAAGGTCAAAATATGCAGGCATTTGGGGTTTTTTTTGTTGTTGGAAAGCCAAAAGAACTTCTAACATGGTCTAAGAAGATGTTTCTTTGCAAGCAGGTTGTTCTTCAAAGCTGTCTTTCCTACAGTAGCAAGCTCCTTGCTTGCAGAGACAAACTGATAGCATTAAGCAAGAGATGGTCCAGTTTTTCAGAGCCTCAGCTGTGGGGAAGGCTCAATTATCCATGCATCGCTGAAGGAGGGTGGAAAATGACAGGTGAGAGAGGAACAGAGGCTGACCACATTGGAACTATTGTAGAGAAAGGAGAAGCAAAGTAGGGCTGGTAATAATTCCATTGCCTTCCTTCTTTTTGACTTTCATAGCCACATTCTGTTTGCAAGGCTGGACTCCACGACCTCATCTGTACTGCCAAATACATCCAGCTCTGATTGAAAGTGTCTGAGATAATGGGAAGGCTGTGATGGGGCCCAACAGCATCATGTTTTAAAGGAATGAAATTAAGATAAACATGGTGAGTCTTAAAGGTTAGTGGAGGGGGAAGAAAAAGGTTCAAAGCCTACTGGAACCACATTGGAGGAGGGTCAGGGCAAAGGGTGGTGAATCTGATGCTGTCTCACTATACTGCATGATATTTTTGAAGCTGGGATTGCAGCATGCAGAACACCCAGGTATGCTCATAAACATACCCACTAATCTTTTTTACTTGTCCTTAGCGTTTCTGTAACTGTAGGTGAAAGTCAGCAAAACTCTAACACAACATACTCATGAAGTTTACTTTAACCTTTTAGACTCATAGCCAATAGCTGTGGAAGTATGGAATAAACTGGAAAGGCTGAAATGAATTTCAGAAGTCATGGATATGCATATTTGCTCCATTTAGTAAACAGATAATTGCCACATCTTCATATCCATCTTCATGAGAGGTATTGCAGTCTAAAACCTCATTTGCCCTTCACTCAGGGAAACGAATTGTCACCTTAATCTCATCTAGTTTGTCAGGATTTGCCCTGTGGGTTTGTTACCAAGTTTTCCAGCTTTAGCAACAAAACAAATGCTGCACAGTAGGTATTTCTGGGAAGTTTCTGACATGATGTCTATGCAACAAATTCACCTTGAATTGTGCTGGTGTGTGGGTAAGGTACACATAAATAATTTCCTGATTATTTTCAGCATCTTTTACAAAACTTGCAGCTGCCTTTCTGTCAGTGCTCCATGTTTTGTCCTACAGCAAAAGCTTGAGGCATTTGAGTGCCCAATTTAAACTATTTTTATGCTGAGATTGCCAAAACTAGTTTTGAACCTAAACTGATATATTGTGTCCAGAACTAAAAGCCTGATTGGTTTGCAAGATTATTTAGGGCTGGGTAGTTAAAGCAGACATTCTTGCAAAAGTGGTTTGTTGTGCACTTGTATTTGGAACCGTAACTGGTCTGTATGACTTAACCTGTCTTTCCTGTTTCCAGTGGGCCTTGACGAAGCCCACATAGTGATTCCTCCCCATTTTCAGCTAGCAATTTGAATTTAAAACTTAAGTAAAATACAATAAATATTTTCCTGTGGGTTTTTTTTTGTTGGTTTGGGTTTTTTTTAATTCAGTGCAGACTGTAGGTAAGACAGATGTAGAACTTACTTTTGATTGTAAATGTGAGAGAAGGACAGTCAGGATTAAACCATAAGCCAACCAACCATGTATCCATAACTTTTCTTCTAAGATATAGGTCATGTTATTAAAGAGTTTGTTTATGTTTTAAGTTCCAAGCTCTAACTCACACTTTTAAGAAGTTGTCAGTAAATTTAAAGTATGTTTTAAATATGCGAGTTCTGAGTTGCCTCAGGATTTTAATATTCATATTAAGGTTCAAAATGGAAACTATTTCAAATACTTAATTTAGGCCTATGAATATTTTAAAAGACCAAATTAATGTGTAGGATGTAACACAGTGCCTAAAGACTGTTTGCAGATCAGTGAAGTTAAATGAGATGGTCTCTGTATTTTTATTTGAAGTTACTTTATAATGCAAATAATTTCTTAGGGAGTATCACACGATGCTTTTTGCTTATGTTTGGTTATTTATAGCATATATATTTTTAAGGAATATGAATTACTTGGCCTTCATTCTTTTCTTAACAGAGGGAACTGATGAATCATAGCAGGTGTCTACTTTAAATAGTAGTGTGCTGTCTCAAGCAGAAATAAACACAAAAGCACAGAGAATACCCATATAAAATGCCATAAATAATATTAACCCATACAAAAATGGTTTAATGGTTATTGACACTAGCAGCTTAGCAAAAGACATGGGAATACTGGAATTTATTTAACTATGAAAAGCCTCAGTCATTATCCCAAGTTGCTACTCGTACTGTCAATATAAATTCATATTTATCCCACCGAAACTGTTATACAGGTTAATTGCTACAGATGCTAATAAGTGGTATATAAATACTATGATTGGTTGTCTTTCATGTCACAAGAAACTGAAATCTTCAGCAAGAGTTCTGAACTGCAAGTATTACAGAAGTCATTGCAAGTTACAGTTGTAGCATAACGACAATGCATTCGATGTTTCTTTTCCCACAGATGGTAAATGCTGACAGTCATTATAGTGTCCATATACCACAGTGAACACAAGGAAGGAAGTGACCATCAGCCACATAACATCAGCTCTTCCACCTGCTGAACAGAGACATTGCTGTACGTATGGTATTTCTGGAAAGTTGACCATGCACATGACAGCACCGTGATGGATGCAGCTCTGGTTCTGCTTTGCTTCCCTCCCTTGGTCCAGCTCCCCCAGAGAGCATTACTACAGGAGCATTAATTGCACCAGAGTGGCCTCTGTGGTTATGGTGGTGAGACCTGTTACCTCCTATGTCAACTGGGATGCCCATGGCTAACTAGCCCTACCTAGCACCTCCTTTGAGTTGCATGTGATGCCCCTTTGGTCATAAAACAGAAATGACCACTTTCCATGCTGTTTATATTGTTCTTAATTGAAAAGGTCTTGAGACCATGGGAGGACTGTGTTTGTTAAGGATTGAGAGGGAGAGTACGCGTTCACGCTGTCCTCCAGCACATGTTTCAAAATGAAGCAGGCTCCTAAAGGTCTTGCCTCATATCTGTCAACCCCCACATGCATGTAACATATGTCATAAAGCAAAAAGTGGCTCTAGATGCTGATAGTCTTCAGAATCATAGAATCACAGAATCGTAGGGGTTGGAAGGGACCTCAAGAGATCATCGGGTCCAACCCCCCTGCCAAAGCAGCTCCCTAGGACATATCACTCAGATAGGCGTCCAGACGAGTCTGGAATATCTCCAGAGAAGGAGACTCCACCACCCCCCTGGGCAGCCTGTCCCAGGGCTCTGTCACCCTCACTGGGAAAAAGTTCTTCCGCATGTTGGTGCGGAACTTCCTGTGCTCCAACTTGCAGCCGTTGCCCCTTGTCCTGTCCCCACAGACCACTGAAAAGGGGCTGGCTGATTCCCCCTGCATCCCCTGCTTAAGATAATTATAGACTTTAATTAGGTCCCCCCTTAGTCTTCTCAAGGCTGAAGAGTCCCAACTTACTCAGCCTATCCTCATAGGGGAGATGCTCCAGGCCCTTAATCATCTTCGTAGCCCTTCTTTGGACTCTCTCCAGGAGATCCCTGTCCTTTTTAAACCAAGGAGCCCAGAACTGGACACAGTACTCCAGGTGGGGCCTGACCAGGGCAGAGTAGAGGGGGAGGATCACCTCCTTTGACCTGCTGGCTACACTCCTCCGGATGCACCCCAGGATCCCATTGGCTCTCCTAGCCACCATGGCACACTGCTGGCTCNTGCTCTTGTTGAATTTCATTAGGTTTCTCCCTGCCCAGCTCTCCAGCCTGTCCAGGTCTCTCTGGATGGCAGCGCAGTGTTCCTGCGTGTCAGCCACCCCTCCCAGCTTTGTATCATCGGCACTTGCTGAGGGTGGATGCTGTTCCCTCATCAAGGTCGTCAATGAAGATATTAAGAAGTGTGTTCTAAAAACTGGAAATCCTGCATATGCCTATTCTTCATGTGACTTTTAGTAAATTAGTAATTTTTTTGTCTTAAAATAGTGATGCTAAAATATATAGTCACTTCTTAAGTAGCTTTGAGATATAAAAAAGGGAACTAATAGCTGCAACACAGATTTTTACATTTAGAAATTCATTCTGATTACTATCTCATTTTCAAATTCTGACCAGTTATGCGGTCTGTTTCGTGCCCAAAATTCAGTCATGTATTATGTTGAAAGTTGTAATGGAGCCTTTCAAAGCAAGAAACTTTTTCAAACACAAGCAATTTGACCCATCTGACCTTGAGAATTTCAGATCAAACTCTAATTTCCTTGGCCCTTGTATTTGAGCTCAAATGTAAGAAAATCTGAAGTGTAGTAAAATTAATTGAATTCACATTTTCTTGGTATGAACTGGAAAAGTATATATAAGTACAAATACCTGATACTTATACTTTTTTACTGAAACTAATTTATAAAACTACTAGGACAGCATAAATGCAAGTGTACTATTGTGAATATCTAATTTTCCATATTCCCTAAACCTTCCTCAAACCAGCTGATTAGAATTGTTTTCCATTTAACTTTAACATGCATTACACCAAGCAGAATTCATTACCTTAACTAGGGGGCCTAAAAAAGTGGGGTCTTTCATCCTTTGAATATCCTATAAGCTCTTCACCATGAGGGTGGTAGATCACTGGAACAGGTTGCCCAGAGACATAGTGAAGGTCCCCATCCCTGGAGATATTCAAGGTCAGGCTTGATGGGGCTCTGAGAGACCTGATCTAGTGAAGATGTCCCTGCTCACTGCAGGGGGGTTGCACTAGATGACCTCCAAAGGTCTGTTCCAACCTGACACATTCTATGATTCTTTAACACAAGACTGTAGACTTCCCGTGTCTCTCTGTCTCTCAAAAAATTTACTTCCTCCTTCCTTTCTTCCTTCCATTTGTCACCTGTAGTGTTCAAAGGTTTTCAGGCAAAGTGTTTCTCTCTTTGAATGTTGAAACAGCTTTCTGAAACAACCTGAAAGAATACAACATGCCATAACCAAAGTGACTGCACATGATCTGTGATCGTTCACTACAACATACCATGTGTACTGGTGGAATTTAAGCTTCAGCACCATAATTTTATCCACTGGTGAGAGCTGCCTTTTCTGAACAGTCTTTTCTCCACCAAAGACTTACTGCAACTCAGAAATTAGGCATTCCTCTGAGGAACTCAAATCCCAAAGGTACTTTCGGAGCAGTTCTAGCACATATTATGAATCAGGCTCCTTGGAGAACTTAGTTGGAAATGTCTCCTCCTCTAGAAGAGAGCTAAAAGGGGTGCTGCTTTTTACAATAACCCAGGAGGGATACCATCCACCCTACCTGTGTGGCCCTGAATCAATGCTGGGTCTGAAGGATTTCAAATCAATGATTTTCAGGGTAGGCTCTGTCTTGCCCCTTGTTAAACCCAAAGCAGTTCAAAGTATTAGGAAGCAAGAAAACAGCAGAGAAATAAACATTAAACAGTATAAATGGTCAGGAGAATTACTGAAGATGCAAAGTATCACTACTGTGCTCAAAGATTGACATAATCTTACTTTTAGGAGTCAGGTTGACATGAGTCCTCTTGAGTTGTGACATCACCTACTAGCATTTAAAAAGTCACTTGCAGTCTAACAAAGTTCTTTGAAAGAAAGGACATGAACCTATATTTTCAAGAAAACATTATGCAGATCAAAAGGCCCTGAGCTCTAGAGAGTGGTGGCATTTCAGACATCTTTTGGTTAAGTCTAGACATTTGCTCTCATAACATTCTGGCATTTTAGAACTCCATCCTGAGACATTGTACAGTGACAATGCAGGCATTCTCAGGAGACGCTTTATTATTCACGTAACTTTCAGGCATCTAACTTCTTTCTCTGGATTAGTCTTAAATTGATCTTCTCTGATCTTTTTATGTGAATTATTTTATGCAAAATGAAAGTTAGGCATCATTCTGAAGGAACCATATTGCTTTTCCATTATATTTCAATTATATTTACCATGATATTTGGCAAGCAGTTAAAGCAAAAAAAATCCCAGCTCTTTCTAAAAGCCCACACGTATGATACAGTATAAGGCAGAACACCCCGTGCTCAACAGAGGTGCAGTCACACTGCTGTCAGAGGTGGTGAACTGTGATGAAGCATCATAGAATCATAGAATGGCCTGGGTTGGAAGGGACCCCAAGGATCATAGAGCTCCAACCCCCCTGCCACAGGCAGGGCCACCAACCTCCAGGCCTGGAGCTACACAAGGCTGCCCAGGGCCCCATCCAACCTGGCCTTGAACACTTCCAGGGACGGGGCATCCACTACTTCTCTGGGCAGCCTGTTCCAGCACCTCACCACTCTTTCTGTAAAAAACTTCCCCCTAATATCTAATCTAAACCTTCCTTCCTTCAGTTTTAATCCATTCCCCCTTGTCCTGCCATTGTCTATCCTTTAAGAAGTTGAATCCCCTCCTGCTTATAAGCTCCCTTCAGGTACTGGCAGGCTGCAATGAGGTCCCCCCGCAGCCTTCTCTTCTCCAGGCTGAACAAGCCCAGCTCCCTCAGCCTCTCTTTGTAGGGCAGGTGCTCCAGCCCTCTAATCATCTTCGTGGCCCTCCTCTCAACCCTCTCCAACAGTTCCACATCTTTCTTGTATTGGGGGCCCCAGATCTGGACACAGGACTCCAGCTGGGGCCTCACGAGGGCAGAGTAGAGAGGGACAATCACCTCCCTGTCCCTGTTGGCCACCCCTCTTCTGATGGAGCCCAGGATCCCATTGGCCTTGTGAGCTGCAAGAGCACACTGCTGGCTCATGTTAAGCTTCTCATCCACCACAATCCCCAAGTCCTTCTCAGCAGGGCTGAAGCATCAGTGATGTACCTCAGTAATGAATCCTATTCCTGCTCTGTTCTCTACTGAAAAGGTACTTAGAATCATCGAATTTCCAACCTGGGTTGGAAGAGACACTTTAGATCATGGAGTCCAACCATGGCCAAACCCTGACTAGCCCACCTCTAGATCATGTCCTTAAGGACTTAATCTACACACCTTTTAAATACCTCCAGGGGTGGTGACTCCCCCACTACCCTGGGCAGCGTGTTTCAATACTTGACTACCCTTTCAGTAAAGAAACTCTTCCTGCCATCTATCCTAAATCTCCCCTGGTGCAGTTTTAAACTGTTCCCTCTCATCCTATTGTTTGGTACCTGAGAGAAGAGACCAGCCCCGACATCTTGGCAACTGCCTTGCAGGTAGTTGTAGAGAGCAATAAGGTCTCCCCAACTATTCACAGATATTTGGGGCTTGACCTTATGGTACTCATTAGAGGGGTTGAGAACATGATTAGCACGACCTCCACAACTCTGTCACATGTACTTTATCTTGGTCACTCAACCACCAATGGAGAGAATTTTTGTTGAATGGTTACAGTTGGAAAAGGTCTTCAAGGTCATCAACCATCTATCCAGCCCTACAAGGTCCAACACTACACCATGCCACCAAGTACAACATCTACTCTTCTTTTAAAGACCTCCAGGGATGGTGACTGAACCACCTCCCTGGGCAGCCTGTTCCAATATCTAACCACCTTTTCAGTAAAGAAATTTTTCCTACTTTCCAACTTTAACTTCCCCTGATGCAATTGAAGACTTTTCTCTAGACTAAATAATTCCGGCTCCCTCAGCTGTTCCTCATAAGATTTGTCTCCCAAACCCTTTACCAGACTTGTAGCCCTTCTCTGGACATGCTCAAGCGTCTCAACATCCTTCTTGTAGTGAGTGGCCCAAAACTGAACACAGTACTCCAGGTGGGGCCTCACCAGCACTGAGTAGACAGGAATGATCCCTTTCCTACTCGTGCTGGCCACACTGTTCCTGATACAGGCCAGGATGCCATTGGCATTCTTGGCCACCTGGGCACACTGCTGGCTCATGTTCAGCTGGCTATTGATCAACACCGCCAGATCTCTCTCCTCCAGACAGCTCTGGAGCCACTTCTCTCCAAGCCTGTAATTTTGCATGTGATTGTTATAACCAAGTGCAGGACACAGCACTTGGCCTTGTTGAACCTCATGCAATTGGCCTCAGCCCATCAATCCAACCTGTCCAGGTCGCTCTGTAGAGCCTGCCTACCCTCTGGCAGATAGTTACTATCAAATGTAGTGATACATTTGTAACAGCAATTACCTGAGCTTATACTGAGTATGATTCAAGTCCAGCATCTTTTTAAATCCTCTGAGCCATGCCAGATCTCTAGCAATTCTGTTATTCAAGAAGTAGTGGATTTAAATTAATCATAAAATCATAGAATGGTTTGGATTGGAAGGGAGCTCAAAGATGATCTAGCCCCAACCCCCCTGCCATGTCCAGGGACACCCTCCACTAAATCAGATTGCCCAAAGCTCCATCCAACCTGGCCTTCAACATTGCCAGGGAGGGGGTAGCCACAGCTTCTGTGGGCAACCCGTGCCAGTGCCTCATGACCCTCACAGTGAAGAATTTCTTCCCAGTGTCTAATCTAAATCTCCCCTCTTTAGTTTAAACACATTGCCCCTTGTCCTATCACTACATGCCCTTACAAACTGTCTCCAGATTTCCTGTAGGTCCCCTTTAAGT
>VZTU01000845.1:0-44794 GCA_013400835.1 Zapornia atra
TATGTGTATATAAAAATAAACTGGATTGAAGGTCTAAAACTTGATCATATTAACACACCGGAGAGTAGCGTTTCTATTTTAGATGCAAGGAATTTGTGTCAGGTTTCTGTAATTATACCCAGACCTTTTCATCATGGACACGGTTTTTTGGTTTGGTTTGGTTTATTGAAGTACTCCTTCAGTGTGAGCAAAGCTTCAGGTACCAGGGTCACTTTCCTGCAGAAATGTAAGCGTGGTGCAGGAGCTTACATGATAGCAGGACTAATTTTCATTTGGAGATCAATACGAAAAGGCGGTGGCAAGTGTTTGAGGAATATTTTGTACCACATCCTTGTTTGACTTCTGCACACTAAACTGTCAAGGGGCATTAGCAGTATGAAACTCTGGTTTCTCTGATGTCCCAGATTACTTCTTTTTTTCCCTGTGCCGCTTTTCAAAGCTTGAAACGATGTATTTAAAACTACCCACTTTCTTCCTGATACACTAGGGATATGTGAGGTTATATTTCGGTAGTCTTAATGAATTTTGAAAAATAATTTCCTCCAGTGGCCTTGGGTAATTGTCGGTTTAATTACAGGGAGAAGCTGAGATGGAAACTTTGCTTTGTCACTGAAATACTCCTCTTTGAAAATTCTCTGTTCCTCAGGACGTAGCAGTCTCATCTCTGAGCTATAACGTAGGCTTTCCGAAAACCCCTTGAAGAACTGTGGAAAAAGTGAATACTCCTGCAAATTCATTCATCTGACATCAAAGCTATGAAAGCATTCTTTTAGCAAGCAAGCGAGGCAGATTGCACTCGCGTAGGCACACAACCAGACTCATTGTACATCTGGGCCTTCCCATTTGGAGACTGTATTTGAAGTAATTTTGCATTCTTTTTGCTGTCTCACTTTCTTATTCTGTACTGAGGTCAGACTGCATCCTCTGCATCTTATTGAGGTCCCCCGCTCTGTGGGTTAAATGGATAGGCCTTTAAAGAATAAAAAGGCATTGATGTTCAGAAGCAGCAGCATTCTATTTTATTAAAATCGAGTAGAAGGTGTTTAAAGAGAGGTGAGCCCCCATCGCCTCGATTAAAAACGAAACAAAGAATAACGAAACCCGCAAGACAAAGTCAGTGTTTATTAGTTGTACTTTCAGTTGATGCTCAGCTTTGGTATTTCTATTTACTCCTTTTTTTTTCCCTTGTCCTTGTGCTGGTACATTGGCAAATAGGTCATAAAAAACACTTTCAGCAAAGACACATTTGATTTATGTCCAGAACTGGTTCTTAGTATTGATTTTTTTCCCTCTGGAAAAAAACAAAAGAAAACAAAACTATACGTCTCCATTATTTTCTGAGCCTGGCAATACAGTGGCACATTTCAGATTGGCTTTTATCTTAAATTACTCACTCTGCTCTTTTCTATTTTAAAAAGTCTTTTTTTGCAAGTTGGGATAAAAAAGTAGTTGCACGTATGGCTGTTGTCATGTTTTTACAGGGGGGGAGGGAACAAGAGGAGGACCTGGGAGGGACCACATATGAGGAGAAGGGAATTGTAGGAAAAGAAAGCACAATTTGGGAAAATTTGTATGGTGCCTGTAATTCGAGTTAGTCACAAAAGGGGCAGAAGTGGAACAAAAACACGAAGTAGATCAAAGGCTAGGAAGCAGGGTTCAGCGGTATGGGGTTTATATCTTTATGGCTAGAGAGAAGATTAGAGCAAGAAAAATACTGCCATGGGGCTAGGAAGACATTGTGAAGGAAAAAGGAAATATACATAGGCTGCATTTGAAAGAAAATCCCCAAGGAAGGCAAAATAGAAGGAACGGGTATTAAAAACAAAGATCCGAACAGTGTGAAGCCCGGGTTGAATTAGATCCCAAGCTGAAAGGAGAGGGGCAGAGGCAGGAAAGTGCTGCTTAAGCAGTTCACCACAGCCGCAATAAGCAGCGAGCTCTGTTATCTCCCATTTTAGATTTGTTTTCTCCGGCTCGTGGCCCGGTGCCAGTGTGTGTGCAGGCACCCTCTCCTCCATGCGTTTTGGGTCTTGGATAAACAGCTCCCAAGAAATGCTGGTGAAATTTGTGCACCCTCCCAGGAAAACTGGGGTGGGAAGACCCCTGCATTCCCTAAATATCAGAGTTCTGGACTGGCACACAATTGGTGGACATGCCTGCTTTGCCACCATGACCAGGGCACTGGCGTGCATGCCAGTGTGGCCGGTGCCTGGCGCTGTGCGGTGCAGTGATAATGCCCACATCTGGGGAGCTGCCAAATCATTTTCCAGCAGCTGTTGGGGTTTTGCAACCAACAAAACAGCTGGCTTGGGCAGAAAGCATTGGCGCACCCCTAAACTGTGGACTCAACGTTTCAGATTCTCCAAGGGAGTCGCGCTTTGCGCTCCAATCGCGTTGCAGCATCAGCTTGCGGCGGGGGCGCGCGCGGTTCCAGGCAGCGCCTAGATAAGCGAGAACAATATAAATGCAGGGGAAAGCACCCGTTTGTTTGTATGAGCTAAAAGGTTTCTGTGAGAATAGAGTGTGTTCCCCCCCGCCACCACCTGCCCCCGCAGAGGCTCCTCAATGCTGAGAAAAGTGAGATTGTACTTTAAAATATTAAATGGTTTTTCCAATCAGTGCGGAATCTCAGCTTTCACCTGGGTCTTTTGTATGCGTTCACTTCTTCCAGCAGGAGATTTGTAATAGAGGAAGCAGGTGTAACATGCTGATTGTAAAGATATTGTTGGGGGTGGGAGGGGGGAAAGGGTGCGTTTTCGGTGCTTTGCTCCTCTGAGCCTGCCAGGGCTTCCTTTTCAGCTGACTCCCATCACCTTTTAGCAAGGTGCTATGTTTTCGTCCAAGTCAGTCAGTCAATTGTGCATAGGAAAATAGGTTGCTGAGTAAATTCGAAACCCCGATAACACATTCCTCCATTAGTATATATTGTCCAGCTTACCAGTGTATTCATTCCTTTGGCTTTCAACATTTCACAGCTACCCATAGGTCAGCCTGAACAACAAGAACAGGTCCTGGTAGATTAAAAGATATCTGCTTTCAGACACTCATGTTCGCATCACTTTGCCTGTTGATTTCCTGATTTTTTGTTTCTTTTTATTTATTTATCTATTTATTTATTTTTTTTCTTTTATTTTTAATCAGCAACATCAAATGGGTCTTTGGAGGGCCTGGATAACCAGGAGGGAGGGGTGTGCCAGACAAAAACCATGAAGATCCTCATGAAAGTTGGACAAGGTAAAGACCATCTGCTGTTTCATGAAATCACTTTGATCAGTCCTCAGTGTCCTTATAGTTTTCAGGCTTCTTTTAGAGGTGTAGAGCAGAGAGCTGAGTCCACTGTGGTCATTTCTCCCATATAGTCTGAAAGCAAAGCCTATTTTCTCTTTCTCAGCTACTGACAGATTTCTACAAGAGGAGGGTTAGCGTAATGAGATCTCTTCATTGGAGATATCCCTAGAAGGAAAGGTTACCTGGGAGTAGTTTGTTTCAGTCATTTTTGTTTTATTTTAAGAACAAAAGCCACAACTCTGCTGCTCAAAATTATTTGGAATACATGAAAGGAGGGAAACTAGTTTTTCTATAGTTTGCTTGCTATGAATCGTGATTACAGAGAGGTTTTTCTTCATTGTCTCTCTTCATGTATAGATAACCTGTTGTGCAGGAAGAAAGAATTAATTCTTCTAACCAGAAGTTGATTTAGTAGTCACTCAACTTCCTCAGTTAAACTGAAATGTCATCTGCAAAGCTTTTTCTTGCCAATTACAGGAGTTCCTATAGTTTCTGCAGATGGCCTCACAACCTCTGAAATAAATAACATAACCATTTTGCTTTAAAAGGAAATTTAGGAACTTATATCACAGACCTTTACATAAAGATTCTTCTGTTCAAAGCCATTTGTATCTCACGTGGTACCTATAGCTGGCTTATAAGCCTCTGTACCATCAAGGACTGAAGCTTCATGAGTCCTCTTTGTCTCCCCCAGATCCCAACTCGGCGGGGCTGCCCCGGCACACAGATCCCACCAAGCGCCCTGAGCAGGAAGCTGGCACCAATGGGAAGAGTTCCACCACCAGCCCCTTTGTGAAGGACCACTCAGGTAGGTGCAGCAGGGCCTGTGCCTGGGACAGGGCTCTGGTGGAGCCTCCTCCTTTGTCCCCAAACATATTTTATTTTACTAGTCAAGTGCCAGAAAAAACAAATGTGTTTTTTGCACTGAGATGAAGCAAAAGCCAGTTCTGATGCTCCAGTGAACAGTGTCTGGGAGCTGCACGTTTTGGCAATGGCTTCTCTCTTCTCTCTTCCACTCTGCAGTAGAAGTTAATTACATCTTGTGAGAATATCACTCATTTACAGGAAAGTTTTTGGATAAGACATTCAGTAAGCAGCTTTACGATGGTAAATGCTGTCTTACATTTAGTACTCTGGCAGATAAACGAGTCTTTCTGTCTTTCTCTTCCCGTATAATACATTATAAAGTGGTTCTCGACAGCCATTTATAAAATTTATTTCAAGGCATCTATAATTAATGTCCTGATCTTTTAACTGACCATATAAAGTCTGCACACGAATGGCTAGTCTTTCACTAAATTTAAAGATTTTTTTAAAAAAACAACGATCTAAATAGATAGCTCCAAGCAAATATCTTCAGGATGCATTTCAGACACTAGGTGAACAAGATAAAAGCTAACTCTGAAGACCCAAGGTCTCAGGAAGAAAATTCAGTGAATTGGAAAAGCTACAAAACAAAACTTGCTGACGGTTGGTTCTGGGGTTCCCAAAAATGGTTGCAAGTTTTCCTTGCTACCTCTGTCGTTAGTTACTGGGCTAAAAGATCTTTGATGTGACGGTCACTGGTCAGGTTTCATCCATTTCCTATGGAGGTTCCAGTAGGAAAAATTCACATTTATGTGGATGTAGCATATGCAGCATTTTTCCACCTGTGAACAAGCATCAAGAGAAGGAAGTCTGTTCAAATTCCCAAGTGAGAAAGTGTCAATGAACACTCATTTAATTTTTTGACTAATAATATGACTGTGTGGCAGAGCCAAATATTCAACAGGCTGTTCAGCACACAAGCTTTTCCCGACTACCAAATACATGGTGCTGTTTTCCTATCAGTAAATGTAAGTTAATACAAACAGATATGTGCCATAGCCATTTTGCCTGTCTCCCGCCTCGAGCTCCTTTGCTTCCTGTGCAAGCAAGAGGAGTTCGTGTAAAGAGCCACTAATGATGGTTTAACTTAAATCAATATGTGAAAGAGAAAAAAGCAGAATGGTGCTGAATGGTACCAGTTTTCCCGAGAATGGTTGTTTTCCCTGTGTTTTCCCCTCGCAGTCCTGTCCCATCCCTCTCTGCTGCCTGGGGCTGGGCGGCATCTGTTAAAAGATGCGGTGTGCATCAAAGACTGCCTTGTCAGGGCCAGTCCTCACCGCTGATGGATGATGATGTATGAAACCGGGTGGTTTGGGAGCAGCACAAAAGTGAGACCAAGAGACACAAAGTCTTATTTAATATTGATTGCTGACTTCGGCTGTTTGCATTTAGCTATCTAACAGGGTAATTGGTTTGTCAAAGTTTAGCTGTCAGTTAATTCTTCCAGTCTTGCTTACTCTACACATTTTTAAGCAGTGTAAACGGGTCACAGGATGGCAATAACTTTTGTCTGTTGTATTTCCATTCTTTCCAGGATCTAGCACAGATGGCAGTAAAGCTGGGCATTCCAGTATACTGGGTTCAGAGGTGGCCTTATTTGCAGGGATTGCATCAGGGTGCATCATTTTCATCGTCATCATCATCACTTTGGTGGTTCTTTTGTTGAAGTACAGGAGAAGACACAGGAAGCATTCCCCGCAACACACGACAACTCTCTCACTTAGTACGTTAGCCACCCCAAAACGCAGTGGCAACAACAATGGTTCTGAGCCCAGTGACATTATCATTCCTCTAAGGACTGCAGACAGTGTCTTTTGCCCCCACTATGAAAAGGTCAGCGGCGACTATGGACATCCTGTGTACATAGTTCAAGAGATGCCTCCTCAGAGTCCAGCAAACATTTATTACAAGGTCTGAGAAACACACAACCAACTCTGTGGTACAGTTGAGTCGTAGAGGAAACTCACTGGTCAAATGCTTTCTGTTGGGGTTTATGGTGACGCCTTGTGCGCTAGCATTGACTCAAGCACACGGGGGGGAGAAGGCAACAGCTCTTTCTCCAGGAGCCAACATGAGCTGGACAGCTTACCTAGTCTGTAGAATTCCTATCTCAGTGAATAAGTATTCACTAAAAGCTGGAAGACTTTTACGTAGAAGATGCCCATTCTGATTGCTGTACTCTTGTTACGTTCATCATCCTCAAAGCCATGTGCTGCGGGCGTTCAGGCATGTACAAAAGCCAAGGGAAGATGGAGTGATCCGTGGATGTTAATAGCTCTAGGCATCCTGGGAAGGTGCTCTAGGATATATCAAGCTTGAAAAGCAATCTTCTGACTTTTGTGTGTCTCTCTCAGTGCATACTGGATTTGTCACACAGACCTTGGTGTCTAAGTAAGACTTGTTAAAGTTCTCTTGCTTTTAGTCCGTCACTGTTCCATTCGTTTCTGTTATTCTAGGCTCTGCCATCCTTCACATAAGATTTCCTTTCACTCCACCTCCTGAATCACTAATGGAACATTAATGTTTGGAGATCTGCGCTCCATCCATCTGCTACAGCAGCCTCACTTGAATGGGTAATGCATTTATAGAATTTGTGTTTGAGAGTACGGAGCCTTCCAGCCAAAAAGTTAGGCTGTCAACAAAGTTAAGAGCAGGACTGGGTGGTGGAGGGAAGGGCTGACTGCAGTTGCAATTGAATACTGCTGCCTCAAAAAGAGAAGCTGGAAAGAAAAAAGATTAAAAAAACACAAAACACCCAACATTTAGATAGCACAGCACTTTGGTATGCTAAGTTTTAAGAGGCAAGTAGGAGACACAGTAACACACGCAGTGGATTAGGGCTGCATTCAAAGGAATTTGTGGTTATCAAATACCAGTGTGCAGCAAAAAATAATACCTTCAATACAGTAGGACAAAGGGGGTTTGTTAGCGAACAAGCTTGGAGAGGACAAGACAATAGCAGGCCGCTGAGGATATATTAGGGCAGGGCTGTTGTGGTACTGGCAATAAAATATACAGCTCTGAAGCTGTAGCGAAACCGTAGTCTGCTTCGGTTGACTTTTAGGCAGACTCAGCTGCTATACTATCACATGATACTGAACACAGGGAATGCATTTGAGAAAATAGCAGAGAGCTGCATCTGACCAAGATGCTTATAAGCCAATGGGTCAAATGAGCTGTAATTCTATCACTGGTGAAGTTGTGAAAAAGGCCTTTCTCATCTCAAAAAGTAACACAGTTTCTTTCTGACTGAGCCTTTTGACTGTTTGGTTTATTGTAGTGCTGTCCCCTGCACGGTGAGTGTCGGTACTGTGACTGACACAGCGGTTCATTGGTGCTCTGTTGCAAAGTTAAAGCACAAATGGCAAACTCTTGCAGTCCGTAAGAAATAAAGTAAATTATGACACTGAGATGGAGAAGGAAGACATGTCTTATTTATAATAGGTGTATAGAACACAAGGGGTATAAAGTGAGAGTTTTTTCTTTTGTCTGTTCGTTCTTATTTTTTTTTTTTGGTTTGCTTTGCTTTTCTACTAATATATATCTATTTTGAGATTGCACAGACTCTACACCAGAAGATGTGAAATTCATTTGTGGCAATTCAGTAGTCTTAACTTGTCATCATTTTACGTATATATGTGTGTGTGTGTATATGTATATACACACACACATATGTTTATATATGCATATATATATATGCATATATATACACACACATGCATTTAAGAAAAATAAACTGCTTCTGGGAAAAACATCAGCCATCTAAAAATAAGAATGGGAGCATATTGAAAAAAAAAAAAACAAAACCAAACAAAAATCCAAAGCATCTCCTAAGAGAAATCCAGAAAATGTGAGGAAATCAATGTTACTGCAACACATATCTAACAATGACAAGGTGTGCCGGCATTTATTTTCTGTGTTGTGTTTTCCCTTGCCTTACGGGCTGATGTGTTCTGTAGATTTTGTTGAGGTTCGTAGAGGGGGCAGGGGGGAGGGGGGTGTTCAGGTTAAAGTTTTCTCTTTAGCATGGCTATTCCCCTAAAGCTCCCACCCTGGGGAGGAGAAAAAAAAAAACCTCTACTTTTACATGTGCTATGCAAATAGACATTTCTAACATAGTCATGTTACTATGGTAACACTTTGCTTTCTGATTTGGAAAGAAAATGTAGCAACAGCATTTTGGGGTTCTCAGACCTCCGGTGAGCACCTGCAAGGAAAAAAAAAAAAAAGAAAAAAAGAAAAAAAAATCTGTCATAGAAATGATCACTCTCTCTGTTTTCTGAACCTGAAAATGATGTTGGCATGTTGGCCCAAAAAGAGAGAAACAAAACAAACAACACAAAAAAAAAATCTCAACCCATGGTTCTGTGGAAGGTTACCATGGTGACTAACTACAGTACATATGTAATTCTTTTCAACAACCCTTCCTTTCTGTGAATCCATCCATACAAGGTTCTCTTGTAAGTGATTAAGATTTTATTTTGGGGGAAGGGAAAGAAGGGAAAGGATGGATTTACTGATACTGATTTTTATTAAATCAAATCTATGCTTCATCGGTTGGCTACATTCTAGTTATGTACTAAACTGTGAAAAAAAAAATAATCAGACTAATTGTTCAAGAGCAACCTGCAACCAATTGAGGAAAAAATAATGTACTGTGCGTCTGTTTTGTGTCTGGTGCAGAATTATGACAATCTACCAACTGTTCCTTTATTTGACGTTGGTTCAGCTTTGAAAAGTTACTGTAAATGCCTTGCTTGTATGATCATCCCTAGTCACCCGACTTGGAATTTGCACCATCATGTCTAAGTGAAGATGCTGTACATAGGTTCAGATTTACTGTATATGGATTTGGGGTGTTACAGTAGCCTTATTCACCTTTTTAAATAATAATTAAAAAAAGAAACCTACATGAAAACAAGACAAAAATGGCTTTTCTTAACCAGATTGTGTATATAGAGCAATGTTGGTTTTTTATAAAGTCTGAGCAAGATGTTTTGTATAAAACTTGAATTTTGCAATGTATTTAGCTACAGCTTGTTTAAAGGCAGTGTCATTCCCCTTTGCACTGTATTGAGGAAAAAAATGGTATAAAAGGTTGCCAAATTGCCGCATATTTGTGCTGAAATTGTGTACCATGAATATTTATTTAAGATTTTCTTTGTCCAGTTTGTAAGTAACACAGTATTATGCTTGAGTTATAAATAATTTCTTCTTTGTTTTTTGGGTTTTATTTTTTTTTGTTTGTTTGGGGTTTGTTTCATTTTGTTTTGTTTGTTTGTTTCATTCTGTTTTAAAAATTGCCGGTCATAAGTTTGAAATTTGCTTTAGTTCCACATTACAATTAGTTCCCAGAAAATTAAAATTATGAAAATCACATTCCACGTCTGTTTCAAACTGAATTTGTTCTTAAAAAAATAAAATATTTTTTTCCTATGGAAACTTTGCCTTCTAAGTATTTTCTTCTTTTGTTTTGCCTTTTGTTTTCTTTTTTAAAAGATAAAATTGCATAAGAAAGCCACCAAGACTGCCTTCATCTGCTCCTCCCTCCTTCCCTTCTTTTCTCTTCGTCTCCCCTCCACCTCATCTCTCCACCCCAATTGCTAGTGGTTTATAGGAAAGCAAGCTCCTTATAGTACACTGAGTTCTGTTACTGTGCTTCTTTCCCAGACATTGTCTTACCTATATCATCAGATTTTAAAAACAAGTGATGGTCTTATGCCCTTAGTAGTCAGTGTTCTTCAGTCAGGTGCAGAAGCCAGGTGGCCTGGATAATCTGGGAGGTGAAATTATAACCACGCAAATAATTCCCAGACATTATGGAGTGGATTTATACTGTGGGCAGAGCCAGAGGGGGAAAAATAATCAAAAAAACCCCCACCTGAAGCATTCTGGGTGCTGTTGCTGTCTCTCCCACTCCTGAGGGGTGTTATTGTCAAGCCTGGGGTGGGGTGGTGGGGCTGAGCAAGAAGGGACAGGAGCTGGAAAACATTGGGAGGATGGTGGAGGATTAGAAATGCTGCAAAGTCAAAACATCTCTGTATGGTTCTTTCAGTGGAGCCACGCGTTGTCCTGCCCCTGGTTTACTGCGCCTTAAGGTAAGGGAGATGGGGGGGGCCAACGTGTGGAGGTGTCACAACGCTTAATGCAAGATATGTGGTTGTGTTACTCAATTTTCACTAGAGTAACTGATTTGCTTATTTAATAAATAATACCTTCATTTTTTTGTCAAAGCACTGTCACCTTGGAAGTGAAGCACCTTTCAGTTTGTTAACAGTGCATAAATGGTGTGATCATTGAGTAACATTTGGGAAGGTCTACAGAGGGGGAAGATGCATTTGTCACTTTAAAAATAGATGTCCATTTGTCATAGAGTTTTCATTGGCAAAAGGCAGCTAGTTATTCACAGTACTGGTCATGCTATTCCCCTTTGTCATAGTATTTCTTTTCTGAATAATCAGGGAAAAAATCACTGAATGGCAAAGGCACTGTATAGGATGCAGTGGCACAAACATTCTGAAACTGGACCTACAGAATGCCCTAGAAACCATGCAACAGTTGGGCTAGCATTGTTTCTTGCTGACAGTGCTCAATTTAGAAGTCCAGTTTACAGAACCTGCCACAAGTTGACTGTAGAGGGGAAGGTCATGCTTAGGTTCTCCTCCTGAGTCCATTACAGGGGTAGGAGAGTTGGTCCAGAAGAAGGCATAAGCACCCATGGTGGAGCCTGTGAGCATCCTCTTGACTTCTCAGGTAAATCACTTGGGCCTGATTCAGCATTTATGTTTGTGAATCACTTCATAGGAGGTAGTCCTGTGTACCCAGAGGTACATGCATACTTGGATGGATTAGGATTTTACTCCCTGCTTCGTGCTTGCACACGGGGGATTTCACTTGCTATCTTGTAAGGTTGTCAGGAGTATCCCCATGTCCTTCGTGGCTGTGAGGTGCTCAGGTCTGGTCTACACTAAAAACTCATCTGATGCAGCCATCTCTTAGAGCTGTGACTCTAGCTTAGTTAAGGTTAAGGCTATTGGTTTTATTTTAGGCCTTGAAGATGGTGCTAAGAAAAGTAATTCTATAGTGTCAAGTTTACATGGCATTTTCATTTATGTGTCTCCTTTTTTTCCATCTACGGAAAAAAAAATAAAATATATACTGTTTATAACTACTAGCATGTATACTGACACCCACACACACACACCTATTTTTGTCTCTGTTTTAGCAATAAGGCAGAAGCGGTGTGGTTATAAGAGGTGTCTCCACTGAAGGGGGCAAAAGATTGTTGCCAGCATACAGTATCTGTGTAGTTACACATGAGGACCAGGATTCTGGGTTAATGGAGGGGAGGGGGATGATGCACACATGCCTTCACAAATAGAAGGAAATCTCCACTGAGTTTCCTAAACTCATTTTGGTAAGTGATAATGTGCCTTAGACACTCAGCATAAAGTCATTGACTTATAACCCATCATTTATAACTTGCAAAGGAAAAAAAAAAAAATTACACTTGCATTTTGCACTGCTGCTGACACTGCACTATTAATTATCAAACAAGCACAAAATCAGAATTTACTGCCTTTATTACGAAACTGGTTCTCTGGCAAGAACTAGTCTAAGTCAATAGGCTCTGCTAAGTGGAAAATAAAATTATAATTCACAGTTGTTATCCGTCTAGAATGGAATAAGGATCTGTTACATAAAATAGTGCCTCACAAAGTAAGCATAACACAGTTACTGTCTAGGTGTAAAATGTTATACTTCTTTCTTTAGCCTTTCTCCTTAGTTTTGCTGTGGTGCATTGATCAAATGCTCACTCCGTCAGCAGCATGCTCATTCTGATTCTATGGGCACCATAAATTTTCTTTTTGCAGAAAAGCTTAAAATTGTGTAGTGGTTAGCAAAATAAAATGAAAACTCAGTCTTTTGAGGAGACACTCTCTGTCTTCATAGCCACGATAGAAATTTTATTGGGGAAAATACCCAGAGTTTAAAAACACCAACCATGCTCATTATTCAATTGGCGTGTCATTGCGTGAAGCATTGGATCAGAAATCAAGTTATAGTTGTTTTGGAGAAAGATGAGTGTTGCAGGATACGTACTACAGTGTATTCATGATCATGCCATTCATAATCTAAATAGTGCTGCCTTCAGCTGACTGAGCTACCACCTATGAAATAAAATAACATCTGTCTTTCACATGATTCATGGAAATACTTTGATGCTTAATTAAAACAAGTGGGTGACCTAAAGGAGTCACCCTACACATAAAACCATGGTGGAACTAGAGTTACTGTTGAAAGTAGCATGAAGATGATATCCTTGCCTGTATCTGGATCTGCCCGTGATGGGTGGGGTGCCAGCATACAGGGGTTGATGACTCTTGCAAAACAGGGGGAAGAGCCTGCCCATGGGTGGTGAGGATGAGGAAAGGGAGTTGCAGGTGGCTGTTCCTGGAGAAAGGCCTGGGAAGTAGAGGAAGGAGGACTGGAGAGGGAAGGCGTGTCTGGTGGCAGTGAATTCCAAAGGAGATGTCTTGGGGACATCCCTAATGACAACATCCCTGGACAAAATCAGACCAAGATGACCGGCCCAGCTGTGGAAGTAGTTAGAGAGACAGGGTGTCTGCAGCTCTGGTAGAGTATTCAGTGGAAAACAGGTAACAGCAAGGAAAAGAAAAATGTTGACCAATGAAAGGCAAATAAATATAGTATCTGATAAGTGTTGGCTGTTGTTTTGAGCAGGTGAGGAGATCAGGCCAGGTTGTTCTGCTAGACACTGAAAGGAGAAAGAGCCTACGTGGGATGGAGAACCGAGACCAGAACTCAGTGTCGTTTGCAACCTGGAATGCTGTGAAAAGGAGATCAAAGATCTGCAAGAATTGAATAACTGTGGGACTATTTAAAGTCTAAACAGCAGAGAACCCTGTGCATAGCTGTCATAACCTCTGAAATAGGATTTGTGTTTTCGTAAGTGTATTGACAGAGCCTCATGTGCTTAGGCTGCTGAAGAAGTGCAATTAATTTAATAATATGGGGAATCCATTGAGGGTGGGGGAACAGTTGCTTCTAGATCAGACTTTCAGTGGATACTAATTAGCATAGTGCAGTTTGATATCTGATCCTACTTATCACAGTTCAGAACTGCACATGCATAAGCAATACTCATACAGATTTTATTATACCTCTTAGCTATGAGAAAGTGCTTTATAAGAGTGTTGTCCTGAATATTATAATGACTGTACTCAAAAACAAACTGACAATGACATGCTTTTATAAGACTGCTATTAAATGCCATAAAAATTGTTATTTGTATTTTATTGAACATCTTCAGCAATTTGCTTTATCTGTTCATTAAAAGTAGGTTGGATTACTAGCAAATGTATAATAAAAATTGTTCACATTTTAATGTGTCTTTTTGTCTTCTGTTCTAAATTTAAATTCATTCCTTCCTATTCCTGCGTTCAGTTCTATTCCACATGCATAACTGGCAGGTCAGCTGTCCGCTGAAATTACATAATCTGTTCATCCCCACACACCATGTTCCCAGTGTTTTTAAATCTCATAATAAGATCAAAAGACAGCCGTTGGAAGTATATGATCATATGAACAATTCAGTAATTATTCAGAAGCAATAGCATTTTAGCCTTCATCACCATGAGAAATACTGGAGGCCCAAAGGCAAAAGATGAGGGAAAAGAATCTGTGTGTTGGTCTGAAAAATATCAAAATTTGGGGAAACCCAAATGGTGATTCAAGAATTAAAAACAGCCGCATGTGCTGCCTTTGCTTCACAATCTTTCCTTCATTAACTGCTGTTTTCCTTTTCTGCATACTCAACAACCACCATGTGAATTTTTCAGGTCTCAAAACCATGTTGAACCTGTAGAGGTTCATGCTGTTCATTCTGGAGGTCTTCTCCCAGATTCCCAATATTGAGAAAATGGCGTCTGCTTTCCTCCAGCCCACTTGTCACATATCCTGATTCTGTGCCCTGACCACCTGCTCAGCACGCCAGCCCTATCAGTTCCAAAGCCGATCTTTGGGCTTCCTATCTCCTCAGATAAGGTTTCACTTCTGGACACAGCTTTTGTTGCACATTGTGGAAGTTTCTTTTCAGATGTTGCTCTAAGCTTTCTTCCTTTTATCTGACTAGCTCTGTATTTCAGCTGTGACAACTATTTCATGAAAAAAATATTCAGATGGAACATGGGAACAGTCCCCGTACCAAAAGTGTATTTTCTTCTAAGCCCCTTATTTTCCAATCAGCTTTAGTTTGAATGTTTATGTGCCTTTATCTCTTCATTTTGCATTTATTCAATTGCATCTGAAGGAAAATAGCATGCAGTGAAATTCCAAAATACAATTTAAATATAGTTCATCTCAATCTCGTTGGTTTTACCTCTTCATTCATCAATACATTAAGATAAATATATCACAGGTAATTTTTTTGTTGCTTTTTTTTTGTTTTTGTCAATATAAAACCCTGAAGTTAACTCTCTAAAACCCTCTTTTCAGAAAAGTGTAAGCAGTTTACACTGGAAGACACGATTTGAGCGGAATGAAGAAACAGTGAGTACTGTGCCACTCAGAATGGTGCAAGCCTATTTGAAAGACAGAGTGACTTTTGGCAACAACCAATATTTGGTTTGGTCTTGTTTCCTTAAGTCAGCTCAATCCTAAGAAGCAGAAAGTGCTGTTGGGTTTACTGTTGGTGCCCCAGCCTGGTGGCAGCCAGCTTGGGGCTTATTCATGTAGCTTTGTCCTGTCGGTCTCTTATAGCAACCAGTGATGAAACTAAAGTCTGGATGCTTTGGCCACCAGTGGGTGTAACCCATGTGATTACACACAGCACAAGGGATTTATACTAAGACGTTGTTCCTGCAGGAGAAACATAAATCCCTTTTGCCAGATCCCCTCCACCTCCTTCTAGCGCTGCACTTTAAAACAGCAGACGTTTCTCCTTTCCATTTTTCACCCAGCCTAAATATTTCAAAGATAGCATCAGAACTATATTTATCAAGTTATACAACACTTTCGTTTTTCTGTATAGCAGGGCTGCTTGCAACGTTTCCACAGCATCCCTTCACTCAAGACACCATTAATAGACCAGTGGCTACGAATATGCAGATGAGGCTCTGGAGACTTATTTTTTGCGCCACCTTTTTTGAAAGATAACTTACTGCCGTGTTGCTGACAGATCAAAACACCCATACTCCTCGGTCCAGAAAGGCCTTGTCCCTGCTCACAAGAGTTGTTAAGAACTGATTGCATTCTCCCCCTTTCAGTCCCTAGCAGTGAGGGGATTACCCTTGGCTGTTCAGGCTTTTTCAGGGAGGCGGAGAGGAGGTGGTGAGGCCTCTGTCCCCAGTGCTTTGATCATTCCTTCTCAAAGGGAGAAGCTCTGTGCTGCACAAGACGGGGGGTATTGCACAGCCCTCGTCACGGCTCTGAGCATGTGACAAACACAGAGCCGAAGCTCTGAGCAGTGGGGCTCAGTCATTCAGCCTTCCACACGTGGCTGTGACAGCAACTGTTTGGAAATCAGAAGATTTCTTGGAAATGGGATAAGGGAGACACGTAGGGGCTGATCCAGGGCTTTTGGGGTGCCTTAGCTCATCTGCTGTTCCAGTGTTGAGCGCTCTGCCAGCTGTGTTTTGCAAGAAGCAAACAATGAGGAGGATCCGGCTTAATTAAACCCTTGGAAGCTGCACGGGTGGTGAGAATCACAGAGGCAGGGTAAACCAGCTGCAGCTATCACAGCAGCATCTTCTGCAGACCCAGAGGTGGGCACCAGCTTCTCAGGAGAGGTTATTTCTGCATCACAGGAGGAGGTCAGGGAAGGCTTACACTCCCTGTTTATTATTTGATGGCTCCACTTAACATTACCACCAGCTCCTAGAACAGCGTTTGACCCAAACCCAATTTCTTAAGCCTGAAGTGGAGTTTTTTGCTGATGCAGTTGACTGATTTCAGTGCCCTGAAGAATTTGGCCCCTGATTACCAACCAATTGACAGTCAGGAATCAGATGGCAATTAAATCATTGTAAAATATAAGACCTGCTTAGGAACATTTCCAAGTCTCTTAGAAATATGGCTCTTGTAAAAATCCTACCCGTTGCCAGCTATTTTAAGATAAACATAATAGTGGAGTGTACCAAGATTTTTTTTTTTTTTTAAATCTTCCTAAATTCTAGGCCTCAGTGTCTTTCTCTGGAGGTAAGTTTTATAGTTCAGTCACACATCATATGAAAGAGTGTTTTCTTTGATCAATTTTTAGCTTTCCACCTTTGAAACTTTCTCTATTCATTTCTTCAGAGGGAGAGAAATCAACTCCCATCACTTCTTAGCATATTTCTACTTAAAAAACCCACCAAAGTTCATTCATCTCATTCTTGCAGTACTTGTGCTTCCCAGTCTACTTCCATTTAGTGAATTTTCCAGGCCTCAAACAGTTTTTTGCACTGTACTTTGAACTCTCTGATAAAGCTTTAGTTTATCCTTTAAAAACAAGGAGTTGGGGAATATATATAATTTGCTGGTCAAGCTTGCGTAGCTTTTTCCTGTCATATAAACTTAGAAGAGCTGAGAAGGAACTGGGTATGAAACTGTGGATACCATAATGGCCAGTTACTATGTCCACATCATTGTGGCAAACTGCTCCTATGAAACACGGATGGTAATAAGCACTTGGAGCTTTCATTAATGGTAGTAGAATTTGAAAGTGCTCAGCACCTCTTAGTCATCCTATCCAGGAAGAAAGGATTAGATTTTTGGCTGCAGTCACAAGGCTTAAGAGGTTTCTACCTACTTTTCCAAACTGCAAAATTGGGATGTTTCCTTCATAATACATTAATGGGAAATATCTCTCTGAATACTCCTGTCATTGTGTTTTCAACCTGATGCATAAACCTCCTTTTTCAAACAGGCCTTGTAATCCATTTTTTCCCCCTCACAAACCACGTGAATCATGACCACACAAACAATTTGCCTTATTTCTCCAACTATCTTTTGTAACCATACGACACTTTAGGCAAAGTCCTTTGTGCTAAGGGTCCCTGCTAGCAGCCAGACCATCAGCATCTCCATCGCCTCTAGAACTATACATTTGATTTCCAGTTAGGTTATGCACCAGGGGTGTAGGAGTCCTGTGTTTATGCATGTGGCCAGCCTGACTTAGAACAGAGATATGGGTCTATCATTTCAGGTTTGTGCCCTGTCAGTCTGACGTTCTTCTCTGTTGGAGTTTTATCACTCTGAGCTACTGCTCAGAAGTCTGTGACACAGAAAAATTCATGAAATGGCAGTCTAGGGAGTGAGAGTCTGAACCTCCTTGTCCCACTTCGCCAGCTATGTGCAATGGCATTACCCTGTTGCTGTTCAATAAGAGAGGTGGATCATGGATATCCCAAAACCCAGTATTTCGGAAACTCCCCTTTAATACAGAGGACATGGCTCATGTCGCAGAAGGGACTGCAAGCTCACCTAAGCAGCCTAAATCTTGTCTGAGGGCTCTGATCCTCACACTGTCTTGATTTGGCACAAATCCTAAGTGGGGGATAGGGTCTTACTGGCAATGTGCCTGTTTGAAAGCTCTCCTCTGAGCTTTGGCTTTGGCTGAGATCCCCCACACTTCATTAACGGTGGAGAGTGGACTCCAACAGGAGCTTTTTCTTTTTCCTTTTTTTCCCCTGTTTTTCTGTTTTCTTTTTTTTCTTTTTTCCTTTTTTTCCCAGAACTCAAGATACCCACTGGGTGCGATGTCAGGGGCAGGTGCCAGCAGTGCCCATCTGAAGGATTTAGATGAGGGAAGGCACAGCAAAGAGCCTGACTGCTTCTGAAGATCTGAAAAAGATGAATCTGTCAATTTTTGCTCTAAACGGGAAGCTGAACTTTAAGTCACGGCTTAACCAAAGGGCAGCATATGGCAGCACTACAGCTGTTTGAAATCCACTTGCACTTCACACTGGCACTTTGACAAACGCTATTGTGTTACAAATGCTGGACGACACAGTAAATCTAGGGCCATATTCAGCTCTGGTATAAGCAGGCATAATTCCCACTGACTTTGTGCATGCCTGTGCCGAAAAATGTACGGAAGTGCATAGGGCTGAAACAAATACACAGCGCTTGCGAGCAATTCTTTTGGCAGGCTGAGAAACATTTGATGCAGTTAGACCCCTGTAGCAGGAAGCGTGAATGCTCTAATGTGGAAATGGAGGGAAAATTAGGAATCCATGAGGTCTAGGAGACACCTGGAGATTTTAAAGACAAAACTTGAATTTCTGCACTGGAGCGAAAAGCATGCTGGCTGGTCATTATAAGGGGGAAGGGGCTCCCCCCGCTGAGATCCATTTGCCGTCTTCTGTACGCTGTTTCTCGTCTGTCTGCCAGTTCCTACAAGGAAAGAAAGAACTTAGAGTGATTGTTTTCTGGGGTGAGAGCCTACAGGAGGCCTAAAAAGAGCTTTAGACAAATATATCAGAGAAGAGATCGTGTTGCAGGGGAGCTGTGGCTGCCAGTGATGAGATCTTCAGTTTCTTAGGCACTTTTAGGTCAGAAACCAGGTGTTACGTTCTTGATCTCACGGCTGCTTGCCATCCCCTGCCTCCTCCTGTAACAAACAGTCTCAGCCGTACAGCTTTTGCAGCTCCAGATGTTTAAAAATACACTTTTAGAGTACTTGAACAATAAAGTGGTCTTTTCAAAGTACTGCTTCCTATGTGCAGTGGCTGAGACGATGCTGACTCCTGTTCACTGATTTTCAGATGGCATTTTAAAAGCTTCACAAAGTCTGGACACATGTTTTCTTTGTTTGAAAACCCACTTAACCCCTTCAGCACTGTGGGTTTAGATCCCTCGAGTTTCACACAACTACAAAAGGCTTAAAATTAGAAGAGTGGAAAATAAAGAATAGAAAATCAATAGCCTTCTTTTTCTCAACAAAAGGAAAAGCAGAAAGGCAGAGAGTGCTGTAAACATGCTTTATGAACCCAACTTACTTTTGTATTTTCTACCACTAAGAGCTGGAATGACCTGGCTTTTACTGAACATCCAGGCAGCAGGGACAATTTTGCAATGTGTACAATAACTGAGGAAAACTCCATCCCACTGGAGTCTCCTTCTCTGGAGATATTCAAGTCTCGTCTGGACACCTATCTGAGTGATATGTCCTAGGGAGCCTGCTTTGGCAGGGGGGTTGGACCCGATGATCTCTTGAGGTCCCTTCCAACCCCTACGATTCTATGATTCTATGATTTGGGGGACTCCATTTTCCTAACAGTCACAACCCCAAATTTATTAAACCAAATGATATAACAAACGCTTGGAAAAACGGAGCAAGAGAAAAATATCATTTAAGGTTCAATAAATAAAACCTATCCTCATGTTAAAGACATGTACTTTATGCTAAAATAGGCAGAGCTGGTGCTGGCATCAAAGACAAGGCTGTCAGCAGGAAGTGCCGAGGAACCAGCTGAGGCCTTGCACTTCAAAAAGCTTAGCTCTGGGTGATAGATGTTCCCACCAACAGTCAAGATTCACAGATGACATTTTCAGATGTCTTCAATATTTTGCATCCAGGCGATCACACGATGTATCCTAAGCCATATGTCTTTTCTGTGGACATCAGTTGCTTAGGTGTCTACAACGGCTTTTGGTTCTCTGCTACAAGGTGGAAAAGGAATGTATGAAAGCCACCCTGGTCTGTCTTGTTATTTTAGAATTAGTTCCACAAGATTTGGACAGTTTCTTATCTCTTTTCCATTAGCAGTGATGACAATTTTTAGCTGCTTAATGCAGGGTTAACCATTTTCTTTGACAAGGACATGGCCAACACACCAAATTCTTGACAAATGATTGATTTAACCTATAAATGTCTATTTACAAGCTAATGCAAAAAAAAAAAAAAAGAAGGATGACTAAACTAATTAATGAGCAGTGTATTCCCCATGGCAACATGAACAAAATTACTGCTAGGTCAACAGAGAATTCAGCGTTGCTCCATATGCTTCTTTCAGTGGTGTTCCAATAGTACAGGTGTAAATTTCTGGTCACCTTATTGTTTCCTATTTAAGTGGATCATTAAAGGAAGCTGTCACCTATTGAACCAACTGTTTTTTTAGAACCTTTCTGCTGCTGTGAAGAGGAATAATAATAATAATCTTATTGTCTTGCTAATACATCCAGAGTTCTGGTCAAACTCCTGCTTTTAGAAAAACTCGAAAAACTCCGTATCTCTAGAAACAAGGATGTATTTCCCCGTAAAATCAGAGGCACCACTTATAATCTGTAAGAGAGAAAGAGACACAGTGCCTTTTATGCCCTTCATCCATTTATTTGCTAAGGTGGGGCAGGAAACCTCAGTCTGAAGGGGTGTGGGAGGGAAAAGCAGCCTTGGGCACAGTTGATATAGGTCTCTGTGCCCCAGATGCAGAGAGTTGTAGGCATGAAATATTCAAACCTAAATTTAGGTGTCTGACTTCTGTAGTGGAATCCAGAGGCCCAAATATGGTGCATTAAATCTCCATCTAGTGTCTGGGGAGAAGAACTAGGTGAATCATAAGCTACACAACTAAATTCAGCTATTTTGTACAGGCTCTGAACTTAGTGGAGTTAAATTGAAAATTAAAAAGAGAACTCTTGTCCTGTGTTTAATTTGAGAAGAAAAGAGGAAAGGAAAAGAAAATAAAGGGAAAAGAAAAAGAAAAGGGAAAAGAAAAAGGAAAAGAAAAAGGAAAAGAAAAAGGAAAAGAAAAGGGAAAAGAAAAAGGAAAAGAAAAGGGAAAAGAAAAAGGAAAAGAAAAGATGTGTATTTCTTTAAATTTTCTGCTGACAGACCAGAGATAATTAGCCTACAGCTGCAGACTGGGGAGAACTGCTCTTTTTTCTGCCTTGAAGCAGCAGGTGAAAGCCCAGAGAGAGAAGCTGGGTGCCATTGACTTAATTTAGTTGCTTGAATTGAAGGTAGCATATAACATCACAGAGAAACAGGGAAGTGGCAAATCTTCAAGACCAGTATTTCTAAGGATTGGCAGTTAATAAACAGAGATGAGAATATGACTAGGGAGAAGAAAGAATTAAAAATATGTACCTATGACACCCCTGTAGTATCTTACAAGCCTTAGAGATGGATCAGCAAGACACAAGCCCTGTCTCAGAAGTATTGCAGTCTGATCAGAAATATGAAATAGCAATGGAGAATTGTAAACAATACAAGATGGAGGAGAGTTACCAAAACCAATATGCAGTTATATACTGCTAGGCACATATCTCATCTAAAAAAACCCAACCCCTCTCCTCAGCTGTCTGGTGTGTTCCCACATGTCTCTGTGCTCCCTACCAAGGTCCGCTGTTCTGCAGGCACTCCTCCTGACCACCAGATACTCGCTTCTGTTGTGAACCAAAACACACAGTCATACATTGTCTGCAATGCTTCTTGTGCCATGGGGGCCTCTGTTTTAGAAATCTATTAACTTGAAGATTATTAGACATTTGCTAAGGAGGAAATTATTTGTCTGCCATAATAGGCAATAGTTTTGGAGTAGGGAAAAGCAATAATAATAATAAATTAACATAATTATCTGCCCACATAATTTCTTATACCTGTTCTATTGGGCATTTGTTTGAAGATGCCTTTTATCTGCATGATATGATAACATTTATAGGGATAAAATGACTCCATTATTTTTCAGAAAGGATCTTCAAAGTAGCCTGATCGCTGTATGCAGACGTTTTAATAACGTCAGTGGGAGGACTTGTGGAGTAAGTTTAAATAAGTGTGGCAAAGTAAAGCACGAGATGAAAATATATTAAAAGGAATGGGTAGAAATTGTTTTTCCAGCACTTTTGTTTGAAGAAGAGAGTGAGTCAAAAGACTACTGTGCCGCTTTATGAATCAGGAGGCAAGTTTTCTGTTAACAAAGCCGTCTGCTGGCAATCACCAGCCTCTCCTTCTTCTCATGTGCCATACGCAGACAAGGTCAGGTCTGGTAAGGGGAAAGGAAACCTTGGTTTAAGACCTCAGTGATACAGTCAAACACAAGTAGAGCTTGTGACTCCACAGAAGCAACATAGATTTGACCATAGTTATTAGATCAGGTATCATGTGGCATGAATAATTGGAGCCATTGTCCAGAAATAATAAAGCTGCCTTTGAACAGCCCTTAGCCATGGTTAATGTTCTAGTATCTAATAGTTCTAGTTATAAGAGGTCTTGTTAGGTAGGGCATGGGTCCAGGTGAAAAAAAAGCTGCAGTACCCTGTGGCCTGAGCTGGCTCCCTGTGCTCACACTGCACCTGAGCAAATAACCCCTCCCAGAGCAGCAGGTGCCCAGAAGGAGATGGAGAGATGCTACCAGCTCAAGGCAGGAAACAAGCAGTTATTACTCATGGGTAGTTCCCCCCCCCCCCCCCATTTTTATTGTCTTCTCCATATCTCAGAATATGAAAAATTTGTTTCCAAGATGCACCAATGAAGCATGCTCATCCTCCAGTGCAGTATAAGCTTGAAGTATTAGAGAATGTTGTGGGTTTCCTTTAAAGATTGCTCTAGCAGCCATTATGTTTGGTATACCATCATATCAGCAATTTTATATGCTTTTGATTAAACTTTTTATTTCAGAATAGCACCTCACATTAACATGTAAGAGCAGAGCCAAGTAGAATAGCAAACAGAAGGAGGAAGAACGCTGGAGGAAAAACCTGCAGATCTTGGATAGCTGTGTAGAGATTTTGTGCAAAAACCTGTGAAGATTTCTTCTGTCACTGCGAAAAAAAAAAAAAGGTTTAGAGGTTTATAAGAAGTGTTAACAACTGTGTACTAAGCATTATTTTCCCCTTGTTAAGCAAGATAAATCATTATTTTACCGGGGTTTTTCAAAGACCATACTAAGTGGCAAGTGCCAGCTTTTCATTTATTTATTTACCTTTATAAATTAGTGATTTATTGGATGCAACAGCATGTGAAGGATTGCATATTTATCCAGTGAGCATAAATCTCAAGGCCCTGCGTTAGATTTCTGGCAGTGCAGTGAAACTCAGCCATGCCCACACACCTGCATGAAGTGGGTGTTTTTGTTCCTTGGATCATGTGGATTATCTCCACTGTAAACTATGCATTAGTAAAAAGCAGAGCAGGCATTTACCATATTCCCTTTTGGAATTAAGAAATAAAAGGGAATTTGCATACTTGGCTGCCTCTGAGGAAACTTTTAGAAAAGAAAGTTCAGAAGGAAAATGCCAGGAGTACTATGACTAATAAAATAAAGAAAATCAATGTGCCATTTTAAGTGTAAATGTGTCTTGGAAATACCAACGCAAAATGCTACTGAGTAGCTAAGGATGACGGCTGTGTTCTAAATGCCCTTTTGCTGGCCATTTGAAACAAAAAAAGCCAAAACCAAAACCAAAATCACCAAACCTAAAAATCTGCATTTATGGTGAAATTATATATGAGATATAACTTTTGATTAATCTTAGCCCTGAACATTTTTTATTTTTAGGTATTAAGAAACATCATGGTAATCACCTTGATTTTTCAAAAAGCCTCAGGAAAGGAAACAGAACACAGAAAACCAGTCACACCTGACAACTATTTCATCATCGGTTACAATAGTGCAATGCTGTAGGGAGGAGAACTTTCATCTGGAGGTTAGGACTGGGATGAGGTGGGGGTGCAGAGGGGAGGTGTTTCTGGAGAAGGACTTGCAAGGAGAATGGGATGAAGGGTGGGGTGGATTTAGTAAGTGAGGGCAAGACAGTACGGATGGAGCAGGACAAATGCAGACGGGAATGCTGGTAGACAGTGAGCAATGTCCTGCAGAAATCAACTTTGTGTCCTCTTAGTTCCTGATTCCCTGTACAGACAGCTTGAAATCAGTGTGGCTGTTCACAGGCTGTAGAATGAAGTATTAAAACTTGGTCTCAAATAATTGGAAATATCCTGAAGCTTTTGACAACTAAGATCCAGGGTGCTTGGAAAGTGGAATGTAGTCCTACTCTATTTGCTATATTTGTTTCCTTACTGAGTTTGTAGTAGCATATACTCCTGATACTTGTTGTTGTTGTTATTTTCCAAAAGTATTTTCTTTTTCTGTGGTACCAAAACTGTCACAGTAGTATATATCAGTGTCACCTAGTTTCAAGGAAACACATATACATTACCACAAGACTAATCATATGATTCAAAAGCCCTTTAGTGCTTTGTGGCTGTGGGCTTACATTACCTTGTGCTTACAGGAGGATTGTGGTTGATTTTTTTTGTTAATTTGTTTTGTGCAATATCTCTTATTTTTCTTCAGGCAATATCCAGCTATTGTGGATAGGCACGGAACCACTAGCTTCCCTTCATCTCTTCATTTTTAAAGTGTACTCACACTGTAAAACGTTGTGTACCTTCAGAAAGATAAAAATGAAAGGATGTACTGAAAAATGAGAAGCTACATGTATGTCGCATAATTTAAATTTGTATCTTTAATGCGCAGCCAAAAATTAGATGATGGTAAACATTTTTTTCCACTTTATGTTTGCATTTGAACACTTATTTAAAAAAAATAAAGTCGCAACTAATGAAGTCCACACCTTTATGAATACACCCGTTCCTTGAGGCAGAGTTATTACACTGATTGTTGTACTGCTGTTTTGTTAAAAAAAAGAAAAGCACGAACAAAACTTGCCAATTTTTTTTTCGGTTTGTTTTTTGGAGGTTGCTCAGAATAAATACCATCTCACAGTGTTTGGCTGTTCAGTCTCATCTGATTTAGCTCAATGAGCGTTCGTGCCAAATTACACATGGGCCAACTTTGCGAGGCAAAGTGCTAATTGAAAGAAGCCACCATGGCCCAGGGCTATCAGTTTTGTGGCTAGGACAGCTGATTTTACTGACAACACTGTCAGCTGATGTTTCCAACCCGGATGATGAAAACGGGAAGATTTGAACTGGGTCATCATTCTGATACAATTAAAATATTTGTTGAGTTGCTGGGGTTTAGTAATCTGCCAGCGGCCAGTGCAAGTTCTAGCTTGGAGCCTATCTGTGCCAGATTCAATTCAGATAACCGCAGGTCAGCTCAGACACGAGGGCTGCAATTTTCATCTCCCTTTGTAATAGAGCTCATTTAGGCACATGGGGCCATAGACGGTAGGCTCTTGTGCGAGAACTTAGAAAGGCAGAAAAGGTTCCTGGATTACTTCAGAATTGTGAAGGCCTTGTTCAGCTTTTAAAAGAACAGTTTACAAAAGCTCCTCAAAGCGAAAGCCTGGAGGTATCCTAACCCCACACAGCGAAGGTGCCAGTCAGTCACTGGGGTGGGTCACAGAGGTTACAGGAGATAAAGGAATTTTGCAAACCCTGCATAGAAGCTGCATGACTCAACACACTGAGAGGGGAATGCACTCAGTCTGCTGAGCAATTTAATGTCCTGGAGTAATGAAATGATAAGTCTGTTTCACACAGTGGGCCTGTCAGTAAGCAATAATAATGACAATGGGATTTCCTTAGGAGAACTCTGGAAAGTTTTACTTTAAAGATGTTAAGAACTTTAATTTTTCTGATGCAGAGTCATAATTAAATCCAATACGCTCCTGTGGCATATGGTGAAATCAAGTTGAACACTAATATTCGTGTAATACTGATTCAGCCATTTTTATCTGTTGCACTTGGCTGAAATAGTTAACTGCTGTCATCCCTGTGGAGAACTACTGTTCGCTGGAGAGGAAAAGACAACTTGGTTCAGGAAGTGTGTACTTAATTTTACCTCAACTTATGTTTCATGTATTTATTGGTTTAGCCTCAAATGAGATGGAAATAGAATCCTCAAACTGCACCTTATCATTCACTTGCAGGGACACCGCACCTAAAAATAATGTGAGCACATATATGTGCCACAGTATGTGCTCTCGATCTATGCTCCTGTAATCTTTAAATGCTCGTATTTAATTAAAACGTATTAAATTAATACTTGGGGAAAAAAGGAGGACAGTATGTCATAATTGTACCCTTTCAGAACAATATCCATTTATAAAAAAGCTTGCAGAGTATTTAAAAACAAGTAAAACCAGGTAGCCTATTATAATTTCTTATGTTATGCATTCACACTCTGCAGAAGGTCTGTACGCTTAGTCTGTGACAGGGTGCAACACTTTTTCTTCTAGCTACAGCTAATTTTTACAAGCTTTGCTTAGGTACAGCAGGATGAAGGATGACTGGTGCTCTCTGAAGAACACTACTACGATTACACCCTCAAAATATTGCTTTAAATTTAAGCAGTAAGATGGAGCCTCTCTAAGTGTGAATAAAGGCATTTTATTATCAACTGCTGATAGCATATAAGCTTCAGATAATTAATCAGGACAGGTTTTTCCTGCATCACACACTGAGATTTGCTTTGATTAGCCACAAATTTAGGGTAAGCTTGTCACTAGCACAGCAAATACATGAATAACAGCCATTTCATATTCAGCAGTAACTGGGCTTTATTATGTTCAGTAATATCCAACACACAATGACTTGGAATGAAGCCATTTCTAGAGTACAGCTTTGAAACTCATTTCAGAAATCATGCATAATAGGGGAATGAAATGGGGTTGCCACACAGGAGTAATGTTTGGACAGTTATATTGTAATTGTATCCTGCATTTCCTGAATTGAAATCTATATTTGAGTACCTGCAAATGTGAACCTAAGTTCCAAAATCTGCGGATTTTTCCACCAAGAGTTCCCGTCTGCTTTCCATTCAGTGTGTCACTGTAAAACAAAAATAAGGTAATTCAAAAGAATATATATTACTTTGTTAAGTTAAACTGCATTTCCCATTGAAAGATGAAGTTTTAAAGAAACCCTTCAACATTCCTGAGTTCCATAAAGGAGTTTACAAACCATGTTACCTCTATCCTGACATTAAGAATAAAACGTCTCTATTGCCTAACTTAACAAATGTATTGGTTGATTACTTGCTTATTTCTCTCTCTATAAACCTCTTAACTTTTTACATTGAAATAACTGTGGAAGGCTTGGTAACAGATAAATATGATAATTCCTTTAACATTTACTTCAAATCCACTTACTTGTTACAGGCACCAATCGCATGTAAAAGCTTGAGGATGAATGTACAACCTGCATTTGATGTGTAGCTTGTGTGGTCAGGTGCATAAAGACATGAAGCAGTCATGTCCTGTAAGCAAATAAATCCCTGCAGAAGCTGGCAGAGCAAAGTGTGAAATAACAGCCTTGCAGCTGGAATACTAGATCAATGAAGCCTTTTAAAGTTATTTTTATATGCCTGCTACTAGATTTTTTTACTGCCTGCATTAAATAGCTGTTGGTTTGATAGTTATTAATCTATTTGTTTGGCTCATGCAACTCAACATTTTTAGTTTTCTTCAGCTATAGGTCTTGGTTTTTTGTGCTCTGTATCAGAGAGATGTCACGTCAAACCATATTTTTTCTAATCCTATTAAAGCTGTATATGTTATGATATTAATTTGTGGAAAATAGTATTTAATAGTGATCCTATTATGCAGTCTTTTCCTTTATCACTGGTTTGTTTTGTATCTCTAGGGCTCAGATTTTCCTCTGGCTTTAATTCATTATGTTTGAAAATTCAGAGCCTCAACAAAGGCATGAATGGGAAGAACGATATCCTTGCTCCTTCTTCTTGGCTAACACAAAGAAAGTGTAGTATGTCTCTCCTTTGTTTCTAGGTAAGGATTTAGAAGGGCTTTTAAAATATCTCAGATTACTTTTCTCACATTGTTTACCCAATATGACCAATCATAGCAGGCTGTCTGCCAATCCTCTTGTTTAACTTATCAGCTTGCTTAGTTCTGTGGAATCTTTCTCATGCATTTTTTTCCCTTCACACAACACTCACCACAGGTGAAATTCATTCCTCAGTCTAGAGCCAGATCAAGGCTCATGTGATAAGTTATTGCTTAAATTTATAGCACTATTATGAGGGCTTAAATTCGTTTTAAGGACCTGGCATGGTCCTCTGAACAGGTGTGAGTTTTAACTATTAAGATAAAGCTCTTTTCAGCCGGAAAATTTGCAGCTTCGGCTGCACTTTCAAAGAATTTAAACTTTCAGTCTCCTTTTCTATAAACGCAACTTGCAGCAAGTGAAGCCTCTGGTAAGGTGATGCCTGAGCTTCATTCGCATGGAAAACAATAGCTTTTTCAGGATGGTGTGGGGGACCAAATTATCCAGGAGTTTCAGTATAAATGATGCAATGAAAACATCTAGAAATTTCAGAAAAATCAACTGACACCTGCATGCTTGATATTATTATCTATAGCTGAATTAACTGTGAGAAGCAGCTACCAGGAAAGTGATTATAATGATGATATGAAAAAGAATGAGCTAGTTTCACTGCTTGCCTTCTTATTTTTGTAGATTAATAACACTGTACTAGGTATAGTTTAAATTAGATCAAGAAAATTTTTTTTTTTTTACTTCAATCTCTCAGGCAAAAATTCAATAAGATTGATTAATGGATGATATGATATTTGTGATTTAATTGTATAAGACCGTGGTTTCTGATGCATTTAATTACATGTCTTTGACTAATAATAAGGTCAGGATATGTGCTGGAGACAAGGTCTTGTATTAGACCATAAGCTGAAAGTAGAACTTTTCTTATGTACCACCTTCCTTCCCCTGCAATTCAAGGCTGATCACTTTCGTAAAGCTTATGCTGATTTTTATTCTTGGAAGTTCATGAAGAGGTATAATAAAAAAAATGTCTTGGTGCTTCTTTCATATCTCGTATTTTGAGCAAACTGTTTGATCACACTCTACAATTTGCAGCTGGTGCAATGGTACTGCAGCAGTTGTGTTGTCCTGGGGGTGTCAAGGGCTAATGATGTTGGATGCAAATGCAGATGAGGCGTGTCTTTTCATCAGGCTTCATGTGAACAGGAGTCCCCCTAGAAAACATATTCCCTGGCTATGAATAAGTCCTCCTCCATGATGTGTCTTCTACTTAT
The DNA here is from genome assembly GCA_013400835.1 of Zapornia atra. NCBI lineage: Eukaryota > Metazoa > Chordata > Aves > Gruiformes > Rallidae > Zapornia > Zapornia atra. Next base: position 29,140 of record VZTU01000845.1, read on the forward strand.
TCCTCTTGAGCACCTCTCCTTTCACTTTTTGTGACACAAATCTGCCATGAAGGTGGGCCACACATCTCGATGGGAATTCTCTGTCACACAGTGAAGTGGTTACCTGGTTGGACTTGTCCTTCGTGGAAGTTGTGCAGTCCTACACACCTGAGGGATGAGTTTGGTACTGGGGATACCTACTAGCAAAGGTAGCCTTTATGAAATGCTTCCTAACAGCAACGTGCCTGTGAAACCAAAAAGCAGCTACTAATTGAACACAACTTTGTATTAATAGTAATAATAAAAAACCACAGTAAAAAAAATAAAAATCAGTAATAATCAACAACTATTGCTGACTGAGGCAAAAGAATAAGGATGAATGCTAATTAAGAGAAAAATTTCAAAAGTGTTTTGCTGCTATATTTTTTATTTCTTTGATATGCCTCTCTCTTTTTCAGTGTTCCCTTCTATGGTTTCATTTTGGCACCAGTGAAAAATATTCCAGACTAAATTACATTGTTTTGTCACTTCTTTTCTTATTTACTTTGAAGTGTTGTATTAAAACTTCTGATTCACCACCTATGACACCCAATACTTGATATATTAGACAGTGTTACTGCATTCACCTTTTTTGCCATGCTTCCTTCCTCTCTTAATAAGTCTTCACAATTACTCAATCATTATCTTTTATATTATCCTGTTTCTCTTGTGCCTTATCTCTGTTTCACTCATCTTTTCCATCCCTGCAGCTGGCCTCCCTCTCCTGTCACCTCTTTGGAGTCTAAAACTAGGCATGTGTCATCGAAGAAATATCTCATATGCATTGATTTTTTTTCTAAGTGCATCTGCTTGTCTCTTTAGTTCTGCTACTTGATCTTTCAGTACCATAAATGATAACATTTGTAAATGTTCAGTTTTGCTTCACCATTTCATCTCTTCATGGGGGAAAAGAAAAAAAAGTTTTATTGCATACCTGAAAATCTGTCACCACTTGAAAAATCCCAGTATATTACACAAATGCTAATAAAGATTTACTATGTCCACATTAAAAGCTAACTTTAAGAAGAGATTGTACACCATGTCTGAGAAAACTGGCAATTTCTTATGCTAAGACTCTCTCTGCCGAAGTTAGAGCAATTTGCTCTGCCAAGGAGGAGAAATTAACTCGGGCTGCTGCCACTGGAGTTGTAATGATGTCTGAGCTAACTAGGTTAAGTTAGTCTAGATAGCTTTGTCCTTCAGGGAGCTCACTTCTGAGCAGCCATATCTTAAGAATAGTGAGATAATTAGGAAGCAGTTTCAGATAACTGATGGCAGAACTTTGGCTTTTTTAAAGGTATTGCTGTATATGCTAGAAAATTGAGATTTTTTTTTTTTTTTTGAATTGGTAGTTTCAAAAGCCTCAGCTCCATTCTCTAAAAATCAAGCCTTTTAAACTCAGGATGGTTACACGAAGTCAGGGCAATCAAATCACACATCACTGTTAAACGCAGTGGTAGTGTAAGTATTCTAAAGGACGTGTTTGGAATTACATTACCTCCTGATTAACAGTGGCTTTTCTGACTTCCTTCATAGTGGAGCTGATAACATTTCTGTCGTCTTGAATGTTTTACAAATCCCTTTGGGTAGCCAAACCTCCACAGTAACTTCATTTTCAACTTCTGGTCATGAAAACCTTTTCTGGTTATTCTGTTTGGGAGGGTAGATTTTTTTTTCCTTTACATCTCAGGAAGTCTAATGGTATATCCAAGGAATCCTTAGAGAGATAAACATGGATCTGCAGTACCTCTTCATTTTGTCTCTTCCAGATCCCTAATGAAAATCTGAAATAATGACCAGTGAATGCTTAAGTAAATGGAGATTGTTGTATCTGTTTGTATTGTATTAATCAACGAAGTTTCTTTAACCTCTGTTTCACGGCTATTAAACAAGTTTCTGGTGAGTGAGACAGGATTTTCATAAACAGCATAACCATATTTACATTTTGCTTTTTAAAAAATAACCTGACTATGCCAGTGTTAGGTGAAGTTGGTCATCTCCATGAGATCCTTCTGGAATAAACGATAGTCTTCTGACTGTTCCTTTTCCCTCTGTTTTGCTCCCAGCAGGATTTTTTCACCTTAAGCATCACACTTATGGTTGCATTTTTACTTTCATTAAAAGTAAACAAACAAACAAAAGAAGTTACGGGGAAGGTCTCAGACTGTTTTGAAAGCACATGTTTGAGGGTTTTCATCTGTATCCTGCCATTAAAGGAACAGCAGAGGTGAAAAGATGGGGACCACAGTCATTGATCCTGTGGAGCCTGAGGAGGCAAAGGTAAATTCTGGGCCCTCTCAAGTGTGGTGGTGAAGTTTCTTTTTGGTGAAGGTAAGACTTCAGTAGCAAGTACCAGAAACCCTCTTCTGGCAGTATCTGTCGGTAGCCAAATCTTTTCTCTGAGGTGTTGCAGAGGTGGAGAAGATGAAGAAGGTCAGCAGCAATGGCAGCCATTGAAGTGCTCCCTCAGGCCACAGCAGGTGAAGGTGGCCTGAATGGCACAGTGCTCCAGTTGTCTGTGACACACACCAAGAGCAATATGTGACTGGGAGACATGGAGAACTCTTGATTTTTTGAAGTGAGGCATGTGACAAAAAGCCGCAGAAACCACGCAGACCTGTGCTGCCTGAAGCTAGTCTTTTTCAGTGCTAACTCCCATGGGAATAACTAAAACCCATCAAGGTTTTTCCATCAGGAACCAAGACAGAAGGGCTGCACGAAACTAAGGGGGCTCATATACACTGTTTATGTATATAACATAAAAAGAAATGTTTCCTCATTCCAGTTTCAGGGTGTTACACCTAAAAGTGCAGAACAAAGAAACCTGGAAGAGCAAAGAACCAGTCGTGTTGAATGGGAGCAGTGACCGTCTCTTCTGCCACACACTGTCACAGAAAATAGCAGCCTCTTGAAGAGGGGCAGAGTTCTTATGGATATAAAGGGGCAATCAAGAGCAACAAAGGCATAACAAATTATAGCTCACTCCACATCTCTTTTATTATTCTTTTCCCCTCCTTTTCCTTTTAGTGGGAGGTACCATGCAGTCTATCAGATTCTAATGTGAAACATTTGCGCACATATTAAATCTTGTGATTGCTACTTGCCTGGCACTATTGGTTAATGATTTGGATGATGGCTATCTGCATATTCTGTGCTCTAAAATTATAATAAAAACTCCGAATATTACATTTTGTTTTCCCCTCTCTCTGAGCAAATACGTATTGAAATGAGGCAGAGTTCAAAAACATTACATCGAATGGTGATGGAATCAAGATGTAAGGACATCTGTCAAAAACAACCTCATGCCTAATATTTTCACAGTAAAGTTTCTCTTTATTTATATATAGAGAAAACGATTCTCATATACGATTTCACCTTGTCTCAACTACAGGCTTTTCCTGAGGAAAGGCAGTTGGCTTGGATTTTAACCCTTTGTCCCCTTTCCTTGTTTTCTTTGGCTACTTGTACATCAAAAGTTATTATTTTTTAAATTAGAGCCAATTATGTTAGTGGCTGCACATATCTGACAGACCATCAAAATTTAATTGCCACAGAAATTGCTTGCGAAAAATCAAAGTTACCTACATAGGCTGCAAGATAAAGATATGCTCTGATTCTGCAAGCCTATTTGATAACAACAGGTTACAAAACCAGGGAACATCCACGAAAACTGGAGATGATAATTATTTATTATTTGTGCGCCAGCACCAGCACTCTTGTAATTCCTCCCTCTTGTACAACAAGAATGTCAGCTCTAACAATCTTATAGTTTAATAGGAATCTGATTTATTTATGATTTGTTCTTCTCAGAACTAATGCTTACATATGAAACTAAGCTATATATAAAACCGATGAAAATACAGAACATGTTGAAAAAAGATTAGGATCTATCTGTGTAGGAGAACTATGCTGAGTGAAATATATTTATTATGCCAGTTTATTGGCAAGTGGCTTATATATTTGACAGTGTCTTTGAATGAGTAGAATTATTAGGTAACTTAATGTAATTTTCCAGCTCCTTCTATCAACATTATCAGAATTAGAATGGTATCGTGGGGACCAGCTAAAAAAAGTCAAATGAATGATAAATATGAACTTACTTAGTCATAAGAGTATTTTCCAGTTTTTCAGCTGATAAAATAATTGAGCCTGGAAAGTAGATAGAACAATCAAATAATATAAATATTCCCTCCCTACCTCACATATGTGAAGAATTAAAATTCCACGATTAAAAATATATTCAAAAATATGTACAGAAGTCTCCTGCTTTAACACAAAAACTGGCATGCCATTTTACAGATAAATTGCATTTGTTGTTATTTCACCCTTGCAAAACAAAGTTTGGTGGTTGATTGCTATGAAATTCTGACACCTGTGAAGCCCATTTGTTTTATTAGCCAAAGTAGGTCAAAGCTTCAGCCTTAAACTTTGCTGCTGCCAATTATGTTCTTTTTAGCTGTAACTTGCCTTGACTCAATCAGTCTTTGATGTGTTGGATGGACATTAATAGAAAGAACAAGGTATGCCATTGAAAACAAGAGGAAATTATGTTACTGCAGTACATGAGCCTGTTTAGGGCTGCATTGAACATCCTCTGAGCTTAATGGCAAAGTTCCTCCTGATGCCAGTGAAGCAGGAAACATGAGGGGAATAGACATAACAATTAGTTTTGCTTGCTTTTCACACAGAATACTGTTCATAACAGAGAAAGGGACCTCTGTGAAAACAGAAAAATTGTACAGACAAAAAGCCATCCATAAAATAAACTATATTCACTGAAAGCAGTTTAACCCTCGTGGGACATTTTGTGGTTAATTTTATTTCAGGTGAAGAAAATAAAATGTATGAGTTACTGGTTGCAAACTATATGAATCAGTAGCATGAAGTACCATGGAGAATTACAGTCCTGTCCTCAGGGGTTGGTGGCCACCTGGGAATAGGGACCACATTTCAGATCACACCTGCCCCAGAACAGCCATTACTGACTGTTAGACAGTGATGTCCTTCACAAATGAAGTGCAGGACTCACTTCCTATCCTTTCCACTACAAAATGGAAGGGACTGCTCAAAAATTAAGCACTATTAATCACTCCCCCCCAACACACACGCGCGCGCACGCGTACACACTCCCAACCCAAGCTTAAAAGAAATTTCTAGCTTTTCCAACAATGTCGGAATTTCAGTTTAATACAGAACCTGTAAAAATGTGAGGTCAAAGTGAAGGAAAGAGGTTGTTGAGGGAATTTCTATTTTAACTGTGAAACTGACCCCACTGAATGAAGTGTTGTAATTATAGCTTAATGGACATGGAGCATCATTGATTTATTTATTTATTTAATCCTTCTTCCGTAAATGGATCTCCCAGGAGACTTTCCTATATTACCAGCTAGTGGACATAATTGCATAATACAGTAAGGAAACCAAGGCTGTGTATATATTGCTTTTTTTCCCCCCAAAGTAGTAGTAGTAGTAGTATCAGCAACAGCAGCGGCAGCAGTAATAATTGTAATAATAACAATAAGAAGTGCATATATGCATATACACTTAATTTTATGTGTCTGAATTTATAGCCAGATTTCACAAAAAAATTAAATCTGGTGTCAGCATTAGATTTTCAGCCACAACATCAAATTATTTTGCTGTCTTGTTTCAATTAGTTTACAGAGATAAACTTGTGTTCCCAATGAAACTTCTCTGGCAGATAACTACAGAGATGTTAGAGCTGGTTGAGTAGTAATGATTTTTAAGTAAGTAAAGTACTTTTTTTTTAAAAAATCAAAAGAGAAAAGACCATATTGTTTTGCTTTCATGAGCCATAAATGTGAATGTTAGTTGATTAAAGCAAAGCTACTTCAGAAGTGCATGATCAATTTTCATAAATTTAGTAAGTAATTTTAGAGAAAATTGTCACATAACAGCCTTAAAATATCCAAGAAAGGAATTGAAAAATAACATTCTTGGTTTTCAGTGGTCATCTATGTGGGCATACAAAGAACATATATCAACTCATACCTTTTTATTCCTCTAGACCTTGTACAAACAGGACCACTGTTGCTTGAATTTGTGATTTGCATTAGCGTCTCTTTGAACTTTCTGTATGAAAAAGTCATCTTTAAAGATGCAGATGTTAGCAAGGTTAATATTTTGGACCAACATACTTTTTAAATGTCCTATGGAGGCAGAATGTCTACAGAATAATATGTGCAGTAGACCACAGCGTCACAAGCTACTAATCTACAGGCAAAACTTTCAGAGAAAGACACTCCTCACTGACTAACTGTTCTAACAAAAGAGAATCAAATTACAGGAGTCATCAGACCATGTGCTTGGGGAAATAGGTAGATCATCTTCTGTGCTTTGGCAGAAATTTAGCTTTATGGCATAGAATTCTATGACTGAATACACTGTAAGCTGTTTACAGCTTCTTCTGAAATACCCAGCTTTGACTATTGTTAAACACAGGAAAAAAAAACCAAAACCCTGTATGAAATTGATTAATGTAATTCCTTCTGATCCTTCAAAGAAAAAAAATTCCTGCATTGTGCTGCTGAGCTATTGAGACCATTGTAATATGTATAGCACAATCCATCCATTCAACGAGACATACTTAAACGTACTGTGAAGTTATATTAATTAACAAATGTGAGGGTCGAGCAGCAAGAACTTTTTTTCTACTGAATGGGACTTTTGTTCCTAGATTGTTTTGTTGTGCTCTCAATAAAACACAGCCCTTTAAAAACTGCTGCTGGTTCAGCCTCTGTGGTCACGTATTTTATTTTATTGTTTAGTTTTTTATATTTATGATGAAGACCTATAACATGCCATTTATGCTTTTTTTTTCTGAATCACGTTGTGGTCAAAAGTAATTTTCCTTTGTCAGAAAGTATAATGTTACCAGATTATCTGCTGTATTTGTGAGCATCCATATAAATTACATGCCGTGTGGATGGATGTACACTCCCTCCGAAAAAATCAGCTTATAGACCTGGCAAAATGAAACTCTGTATACAATATCCTGTAAAATTCCCTCTTGTTCACACAGTACTGATTACAGTTGTATCTTCTTCTCCATTTAATTTAGGAATAGCTAAATAATAACCAGATCAAGTGAGCCTGATCGCCTGCTAGATCTAGATGGGAGAAAAACACTCAAGAGAACAAAAACATTACGGAAAGATGCACATGATCTGAGAATAATTGTCTTCAGCACAAACATTTGACCAGAACACAAATGTGTCCCATAAGATTGCTTTGCCTTCCAGCTATTTCAATGGTGTCATGGCACAACAATCCCTGTTCATTTCAGATTGATCCCATATTATTTCTATACAATATATCAATCATTTAATAAATCTGCTTTAGGAAGCTATTTGCAATTTTACATCTCATGGAAGTATGACATCAGATTTCATGGTCTTATCCTATTTTACGACATGTTGCCTGGTTGCTGTAGCAATGCTGTTGCTATGGATTACACAGTGGGAGTCAGTAGGGTCAGCAAAGATCAGAGCCCCGCCATTCTTCATTCAAAGGCAATTGTCCCTGAAAAATGTGACTTACTTCAATATTTAAGGCCTGGGTACTGATATTAAACCAGAGTGATACTTCTGTTAAAACCCCATAATTAACCTTGTCTTCAACTCTAGGTCACACATTAATAGCAATTTCATAAAGTGGACATTCCTCTGTCTTTCATTCTCGAAAGCCTAGACAGGTTTTAAATAATATGTCTCTTGGAAAAATACGTGGGTAATCGTTGCAATTTATTTTATGTCATTATCTAAGCCCTTGAGACCTCACATTCCCAGCTCCTCTCCCTGAGGTAATTGCATACATCTTGGGAATGTGTGAAATGGTGTTAATATTCAGTGCACCATGCCTTTTCAGGGGATCCGCAGCCTACAAAGGTACACTGTCTAGATGTTTCTCTGTGGAAACTATTTTTGGGCACGTGTAATATGAATCAGTTCTTCACAGAAACAGGGTGCCAGGATGTTTAATGATTCCCTGGACCTCAACAAAGTTTCTAACAGTTTCAGTTCTAAAGGCATGCTCTGCAATTTGGTGATACATCAACTGATACATTCCATTAATACTTTTTTACTTTCCTCAAGCAAGTATCAGCTCTACCATTTACATCAGTAAGTCATTCTAGTGGCTGTTTAATAATATTTATGCCTTCTCTGGGAGTAATTTGCTTACAGGAAGATTGTTTCAGTTTCAAAGCTTTAGGATACAATTACTGAAATCTTTACACTCTTGCATCTTACATTGTTGTTACCTTGTACAAACTGCATTTAAAAAAACCCACCAGCACTGAAGGGCAAGGCAATGAACAATGAAATTGTAGATACTTAAAAGCATTAGAATTTATTTATTTCCTGTAGAATTTAACTTGAAAAATAGTAGAAGTTACATTATTTCCTGCTTACTTCACAGTATCAGTTATAACTGTAATATATAACAACTGCTTTAAAAAGCTAGAATAAACTTTGTTTTCACAGTATTTTTTTTCTTTGTGTTTGCTGCTTGATTAGAGACCCTGATAAAGAACACATTCCCCTCTCTTAAAGACAGGACTTATCAACATTTTTTTCTAAAGTAGTTAATTATTTTAAGTTAGCCTTGAGCAACCTTGTGAAACCTTCACGTACACCCATTTAATGGACAACTGACACATGCCACAGAGCAATCAAATTCATATTCTGCACAAGCAAAGTTGTACTTTCACACCTTTCTTTGATCAAGTTGACTGTTTTACAAAAATACAACCTAATACAGTTTCTAAAAGCAAACGTTATGAGGAGTGGCTGAGGGAACTGGGAATGTTTAGCCTGGAGAGGAGGAGGCTGAGGAGAGACCTTATCACTGCTTACAATTAACTGAAAGGAGGTTGTAGAGAGATGGATGTTGGTCTCTTCGCCCAAGTGACAGGTGATAGGACAAGGGGAAATGGGCTCAAGCTGCACCAGGGCAGGTTCCCAGATTAGACATTAGGAAAACGTTTTTCACTGAAAAGATTATCGGGCATTAGAATGGGCTGCCCAGGGAAGTGGTTGAGTCACCAACTCTGGATGTATTTAAAAGGTGGGCTGATAAGGGATATGGTTTAGTAGGATATGGATTAGTAGAGGACAGGTATGGTTGGACTCGATGATCTCAGAGGTCTTTTCCAACCAAGTGATTCTGTGATTCTATGAAATCTACTCTCCTATTCCCCATAGATGCTGAGTAGATACCTGAACTTTGGTGACCTACTGCAAAATTCCCAAAAAGAGCACAGTGCACTCAGGATTCCTGAGTGAGGAAGTGAGAAGTCTAGTTTAAGCTGCTATCTAAAATCTCTCTACAGCAACAGACAGTCATATGCCATTTCACTGTGTCCCAACAAGGTGTTTTGGATGAATAGGTTTTGGATGGGAGCTCCCACCTGTACACCAAATTACTGTGTAACTTACTGAGGGAGAACATTTTATTCGGTTTATGTTCATGGTGTATTACAGTCCCCATAGACTGAAATCTTGCTGTAGATTTCAGTGGATATCTCCTTCTTTTGAGCAGTCTTATATATATTCTCCTTTACTTAGAATGGATATTTTGAAAAATTTCTTTGCTGGAAGGGTTATTAAGCACTGGACCAGGCCGCCCAGGGAAGTGATTGAGTCACCATCCCTGCAGGTATTTAAAAGACGCGTAGATGTGGTGCTGAAATACACGGTTTATTGGTTGACTTGGCAGTGTTAGATTAACGGTTGGACTTGATAAAATTAAAGATCTTTTCCAACCTAAATGGTTCTGTGATGCTATTCTCCCTTGCATTTACCTCACTTGATTATTTTAGTTGTCTTAAATGTTGTGTTATTACAGCAATGCTTTTTGTTATGTCTGAAGAGACATGACATGCCTCTAGAAAGGTAACGATGGTGCATGATGGTAGGTTCTGTAAATCTTAATCAGATGTGCAGCTCCTGTGAGGTCTCTATTGTTATTCAAGCAATATTTGTGCATAACAACTTAAAGAAAGCAAGCTATTTGTTACTCCAATGACATTAGCTATGCTGACAAAACATGAAAAATACTTTCTGTGTCTGCCATTTTTACTCTAATTCAATTTAAAAGGGAAAAGATATCAGTGATGTGAATGCTCAGTTCAGAAATCATATGAAGACTATTACTGCTGCTGGAAATGTAATGATACAACACTTGTTTGGTTATTAGAAGTGTTGATTTCTAAACAGCCAATTACTTTCTTGGGCAATTCATACTCAGAAACTCAAATGTCATTTCAAAAAATGTAAATTATTTCAACATCACACAGTGAAATGAAAGTTGATATAACTGAGGGACTTGTTAATGTCATAACATCGCACAAACTAATGCACATGGGAAAACAAATTGTTACACATTTTCTTTGACTCTGAACTTGGATCCAAACTTCAGTCATACGTCAACTCATCTTTTCCAATTAGCAACACTGTTTGGAATGACTTTCCTTTTTTTCATGTAATCATTTTTAATGAACCTTCTGATCAAATACACCTCATTATCTTTCATGAAGAACTGAGACAGTCAAGCTGATTACTTAAAACAGTTAAAACTGCTTTACATTAATTTAGCTTTGATGGCGTAAAAAAAAAAAAGTGAAGGAAAATAGAAATATTTACTTTGTTGCATTCTTAAAGACCGTTAAAAGGTGTTCAGGTTATCTTTTGGACTATAGGTAGCAGAATAAAAATAATATTTATTTTCCGTTTTTAACTTGTAAAATGTAATTTTTAAAAGTGACGTACTAAAATATAATAAATGTGGTTAAGGTTTTTTTTGTTTGGTTAGATTTTACCCACTGCTCCCCCCCCGGCCTCTCACTTAACTGTCATATCCAAAGAGGAAGCTATTTAGAAATATGGAGAAAATATAGAGAAAATCAGAAGCCAAAGTCAAAATGTATCACTATTTGATACAATAGTGTTATCCTGTGTCTAAATTCTTCTATGATTTTTTTTTCAGGCAAGACTTCCTTTTGCTAGGTTTGGTTTTCTTGGCTTTGTAGCAGCCAGCTAGGGTAATTACTGATCTTTCTATTTGGCAAATGTCACCTGTAACTCCAAATTAAAATATACCAGTGCAATTAGATTTTAAATGCATTTCTTCTAAGAGGGTGAAATGACCAGTTCTTACTGGATAAATCATCACAGTAATGTTATAATCAGTTTAGCCTTTCCTGAACCTTTCTAGTTTTTTAGAGGAATATTTTGCAAGTGCACCAATCCACTGAAATCAGTGGGGCTGCCCTAGGTGGGAGAGTAATTCAGAATAAGTAAGCATAGTGGAATTTAGCCCTGTGAAATGTGTGTTATAAATAGGATCTAATTTCTTTTATCTCTCTGTTTTTTCCTTCCCATTTTCCCCATCTCTTTTGTAATTATCTCTGTTTAATTAGAAATAATACAAAATTGAGTCACAGCTTTCTTTTCACCATACAGGTCACTCTTTCTGTGTCATGGGAAGCTGAATGGTAGTTCCTGAATGATGTTTCAATAGAAACCTACAAATACAGTTTAACAAAGAGATCAAGGGATACTGTAAGGATGAGGCATATTCCTTTTTGAAGGTGTGAATAGCCCCACTAATTACACACCTACACACTCATGCATACAGGTTTTTCCTCCCTGTCTGCCTCGTTATTCCATCCAGCACCTCTGTACCACGGGGCTTTGACACCCATGTGGGCACGAAGCAGGTATGCTGCTTACTCCCTCTGTAAACAAAGCGTGGGTCCCCGTCTTCTGCCAACTCACTGTTGAGTGAGATAAGCAGACCTCCTATTGCTGAATTATGATCTTTCTTTCAGGCTTATGCCCCCAGGATCTATAGCAATCCCTCTAACAGCTTGAAAAATGGAAGCGTTTTCAAAGACAAGCTTGCTGGTACTGTGACTGACAGACTATGAAACCTTGTTGTTATTCACACTCTGAGAAAAGACCGTTCGTTCGATTTCAGCTCGTCTTTCCATTGAATTGTTTCCCAAGCAGTTATTTAAGTGATGATAACAATTTTTTAATTGCAGGTTTAATTACAGGGAAAAGTCAATTATCTCATAGGTACAGCATTTTACATAACGAAGGAGCCAATTTAAAAACAACAACAACAGCAACTAAATTATGGTGCTCTCAATTATTTAAGTTCTTGGAATTTCATAGTGTGATTTTTTTCAAGTAATCATTGTTTGGTACGGCTATTAGAAATGGTTTAGTATGTTTAAGATGTTCAGAAGTCGATGATAAAAGTAGAAGAAGCTTCACAGAAGAATATTTTGGATGCATTTAAATGGTTGCATTTAAATGATTTCTTAATAAATTTACTGATCTCTGCTTCCACTGGTGTAAATCAAGCCAGCTGTGGTGAGATCCATGAGGGGCCCTTTATATCCCAGCAATGTTTGGCCATTTTGGTCAGGCATGCCTCAGGTTCAGTAAAATTTTTGAACAATAAATGGGACTCCTGAAATGTCTGTTCAACCAAAAGTGCCATTGACCCCTCGCATTAAAAATACAGCGCTGCATGGGAAGTTTTGCCTAAATAAAGGTTGAACCCAAATTTTGTGCAATATTGGACCATGAGTATATTCAGTTACAGCTTTTGATGTTGGTCTCACAGGGAAAGTCCCAGTCATTTTTCAAAATTTTTTCCAGATCACTACTACAATAGTGGTCTGTTTTTCAATACAGTAAATATTTATAAGGAAAACTGGCTGTCCGAAATAATATAACAGCTGTCTGCTCCAACATCCCCCTAGTGATTCTCTCTATTACTGTACTGCTGTTCCAGTCAATCACTCCAGTTTCTCGAATCAGCAAAGTCTTCAAAGTCTGTTATTCCTGCAGCCAGATATGGAGAAACCTGTTGACTTCACTGCAGATCCTATCCTAAGAGAAAAGGAAGAAAGAATGATCTCCAAAGACATTTAATGCTGGCAGAATAGAAAAATGCTTTTAAAAGCACAGGAGCTGTGTGAGGCAATGAGGGACTGTTGGTGGGAACACAGGCAGGGAGAGTTTGGACAAATGTGTATAGACTGTGTCTACCCAACAGAAGTATGAGGGAGCCTTCTCACATGCAAACTGTAACCACCAGTGCAGCATTGCTGGGGTTTTGATGGTAGCAGTCCCTAATATGGTATCATGTGATGGGTCTGACAACTGGCTGTGCCCTTCCTGCTGTAAAGCCAGCCTTACAATAGGGAGTCTGCTACCACTGTCCAAGACTGATGTGGTGAGCATTCTTCGCTTTCCTACCATGGTCTGTCATAAGCTGTGTGAAATGCTGGCAAAGTCTATGCTGATGAAACACTGGCCATAAAAAAAGTATTCCTGGACAGTGACCTCACTGTTGGACTCAGCCACTGCTCCTTTTGCAAGTTCAGCCTATGAAACAGCCAAAGGCACTGCAGAGCAGTCGGGAAGCTGGCCATGCTCAGGCATTGCTGGGCATGGTTGCACAGCCCTTTCCAGGCTGACTGTAAAACAGACCAACAGTGGGATATAGAGTATTCTGAGAGACCACTAGTGCAAGGTAATGTCGTGTCTTTGCATCTTTTCAGGGGAGGGAGCTCTCAGTGCCCTTTTTTTAATTTTTGGGATAGACTCCTCTAACAAATGAAGCAAATGCAAATAGCGGGTTTTCTTGAGCATATAATGAGTTTTTGAGTATAATGATTATGTTCTTTCAACAAGGAAGCAAGATGGAATCTGAAGGGTCTGAGCATGCTATGTTATAAAGACTGAAATCAAATATTCTTCATTTTTTGCACAGTTCTCTTTAGAGGATAAATATGCCCCTACCAGCCATGCATTAAGCAACAGGCTTAACAACTGTTACTTGCAGTTGTTCTTTCTTTCTCTCAAGAGGGAACTTGTGTAGTCATTGCTATGGGCCATGAACTGTACATATCCTGTGTTTTTTTCAGTGAAAGCCACAAAGCTGGTCACTCTTAGCTGTGGATAAAGGAAATTAAATAATTAAATTTTAACCACTGTTTTCTTTCTATTGCCATTGACTATGAAGACAATGCAGGGCTCTTGTCTTAAGCTATGTCATGTTCAGAAGAGCGAGGAAGTATGCCACTGATATACTGGATGAACCTTGGGTTGATTTTGAGATCTGAACAGAGATTGCAGTAATGACAGAAATGAGAATATGGAAGGCCCCTTCCCCATTGTTGTTTAGTTACTGTGTTTGTTGAGGTTGCCAGAGTTCGAATATCTAGGCAAGAAGGATGACATTTTGCCCACTAGAGATTTCAGGGAATAATGGGTATCTTGTGAGGTTTTTTGGAATGAGTTTAGAGTTTCTAGTCGTTTATCCAAGTTATTTCTGTAAAGTAATGAACTTCAAGATGGGCCTAAGGACTGATGATCTACTACTGTTTTGTCTGTATTTGGACAAAATGCAAAAAATGTCTTGAGGTATGACCTTTTTTCCTTCAAAGAATGTCTGAAACTCACCCTCTGCAGCAACTTTCAACTTGGTAGCTCTATATAGGAATGTAGTCAAACAGGAAGAGTGTAATCCCAACTGCAGCAGTTAAATGTGTCTAAATGTAGTATCTGAAAACAAATAGTTTCTAGATATTTTTATGGAGCTAGAGAAATTCACATGAGAAATTGTCTCAAATTAATATTCTAACAAATTATTGACTTTGAAGTGCATATTGTAGACAGTATCACCTTTACTTGGACTTAAGAGATCAAATGTGAGGAATTTTACAAGTTTTTCAAAAGCTTCCGCTGATCCAATGAACATTAGACTAAAGAGAAAGTCACCTTTCCGGACACTATAATCACAATGAATGATGGTAAGCCAGAGACATCTGTTTAGTGGAAACCTAAAGACCAATGCAGCTAACTACAAAATTCTCTTTTTCTTCCTACCTACGCCAGAGATTCTGTCAGATGCTGCTAATCTATTCAATACCAACATCTCTGCCCAGTCCAAAAGACCAAAAAAATGAGTAATAGGTAATAATTGGCATGTAGTGGGAAAATGTAAAATTAAGTGTCATCGGAATTAGCCTTTTGCTCATCAGAGAGACAACAGAAGACTAGAAAAAGGCATTTTGCTTTGTTTCTGGAGGTACTCATCAAGATATTAATAAAACTGTTATGCAAAGCATTGACAACTCAACATCATAACTTTTACAGGACAGCTTGCTGAAGAAAATAATTATATGCGAAGCATGTATTCCTCTCTACAGCCTTTTAAACAGTGTGATTAAAAGGGCTAAGCACAAGAAAGCTCCAAATATAAGCAAGTTCAGGGGATAAACATAATATTAAGAACTTCAAACCCCACCTAAGCAATGACTAAGGCTCTGCAGACATGCTATTTTGTGCATTTTGTTCCAATTGTCTGAATAGAAATATGGTTCAGGGCCTGAAAGGGCATGGCTGCTACTTGGAGGAGATGTTAAAGTGGGCCAGAAACAGTGTAAGATGCAACAGTGCTGGTTCAGTGAGCTGGAGCCTATCGTTTCAGTCAGTGTCAGTATATGGAAACTCATTAGCATTATATTTTTGTTGAGCTTCAACATAACACTAATGAAAAATGACAAAAGGGGGAGCAAAGGTGTTTTTATCTG
>VZTU01000850.1:0-12320 GCA_013400835.1 Zapornia atra
CAGAGGGTGGTAATCAATGGCTCCACATCCAGATGGAAGTTGGTGACAAGTGGAGTTCCTCGGGGTCTGGGCTGGGACCGGTGCTGTTCAATATCTTTATTAATGATATTGACAGTGGGGGTGAGTGCACCCTCAGCAAGTTTGCTGATAATACCATACTGGGTGGTGATGTTAACATGTCAGAGGAATGGGATGCCATCTAGGGGGACCTAGTCAGGTTCAGCAAGGCCAAGCACAGGGTCCACACTGGGGTCGGGACAACCCCTGTTAGAACCATGTCAGAACCCCATGTCAGAACCCCGTGTGCAGCCCAGATGACTGAGTTACTGTAAACATTGGTTGTATGTGAGACATGGTATCAAAAGCCTTACTAAAATCCAAAAAGATAACATCAACTGGTTTCCCTTGGTCAACCTGTTGGGTGACCTTGTTCTAAAAGGAAATCAGTTTGGATAGACAGGACCTTCCTCTCCTTAACCCATGCTGGCTGTGACCTCTGACTGTGTTATCCTTCAGGTGTTTTTCAGTAACTCCCAGTATGATTTTCTCCATAGTTTTCCCAGGCACTGAGGTAGCAAAGTATGTGCTTTGATCCCCATGAAAAAAGGGATAGTGACACACAGCACAGTGAAGAAAGTTGCTCTGCCACATATACATGATTGAGTTCAGTTACACATGTATTAATGAACATTCACTCGTCCATTAGGTTGTCACACTGTGCTGAAGAGCTTTTAAACACAATGTCTAGAAGTTGTTGGGCTAGAACTTCAGGGCTGTAGCTGAGTAAGATATCACCGACCTCTGCATTCAGAATTTCTAGTGATGTTGCAAAGAATTTGGTAAACCAATATTTCTTATATGCAGAAGCATTGCTTTTTAGGTAACATAGAGATACATGAAGCACGTAACGACAGTGTTATAGGAAGAGTTTAAAATGCCAGACTACAAACTTCTCTCATGCTTTTTCTTTTTTCTCACAACTTTTACCTTTTACTATGCAGAAAAAGAACTTGGTATTCATGTCAAAATCACAGTGTGTGTAGTCTGGGGAAGTTTTTAATGAAAAGGATATAAGTAGCGATATTGAACATACATATGGAAAATGAAGAAATAATGACCTGCAAAATAAAAAATTCTGGAACAAGTAGCACAGGAATGAGTCACATTGCACAAACAGATGTATCTTGAGAGTTTTCAGGGTTCTTTACATTGTGCTTTGTAGTTTAAACAAAACATAGGTTTGATGCTGCCATTCGCATCCTGTGTTTCATTAACTGATTTCACAGCTTTCTTTTCTGAGAAAAAGTCTATGTAAGATGGGAATTTTTTCAGTTCTCTGCCTTCATTTAAATTCTGAATTCTGAAACTTCCTAAAGAAATGCTGAATTTTGGCTGTGGAATTCCCTCTAGGAATTCAACCAGACTGCGACCTGAGGCTGTTTCGTAGAAATGCAGAACCCCAGTGAATTCCTTTGACCTCTGGACTTTTTTTTTAACCTTATATTCCCACCTGAAACGATTTTATCCATCCACAAGCATTGCAATTTTACCTCAGCCAACAGCTAAGCACCACACAGACACTTACTCACTCCTCCCTCAACAGGATGGGAGAGGGAAATGGAAGAGTGAATGTGAGAAAATTCATGAGTTGAGTTATAGATAGTCTAATGAGTAAAGAAAGACACACTCACAAGCAAAGCAAGACAAGTAACTCATTCTCCACTTCCCATGGTGTTGTGGTTTTGCATGGCAAGGTTCTGGTGGAGGAGGTGGGGCTGTAGGAGTGGCTCCTGCAAGAAGCAACCAGAAGCTTTCCCTAGGTCCAGCAGAGTAAATACCAGCTGCGCTCAAGGCCGGACCTGCTGCTGACCAAGGGTGAGCCCAGCTCATCAGCGACAGTCACAGTGCCTCTGGGAATCAGATTTAAGAGGAAAAACCCCTCAAACAGCCCCTTTTTGCCACCAGAAAAGGGAGTGAGAAGATGTAAGAAACTCTGCAGACACCAAGTTCAGTGAGAAAAGGGATGAAGGAGGAGCTGCAGGTGCTGGAGAGGCAGATTCCCCTGCAGCTTGCGAAGACCATGATGGAGCAGATTGTCTTCCTGCAGCCCATGGAAGATGATGGGGAGCAGAGATCCCACCTGCAGTCTGTGTACAGACCCCACATTAAAGCAGGTTTAGACATATAGAAGATGCTGTGACCCTCATTGGGTTAATTTGTTAAAACTTCTTAGTTCATGTTTTCCATTAGAAATTACATTCTTCCCCTCTCTGTGTCTCTGTGTCTTGTAAACAAACCACATGTAGTTACAACTTTGTTGGTTTTTTTTTCATTCAACGTTGAGATATTAATGGAAACCATTTAAAAATATTAGTCTAAATTTAATGGACATTATTGATACTGTGAAATGTTACCTATTCTGATAATACTGAATACACACACAGAGAAAACTGATTCTTGCCTTCATTACAGACTAGTTGGGAAAAAAAAAACGCAAAAACTTTACATTTATTTACAAAATTTACGTTAAAACCCTATACTTAGTCTACTGTTAGGATAGCCTACAAAAATTAAACTGAAAAAAAAATCATAATCACTTTTAAAGAGGCCATCCCTGACAGTGATTCTTTGGCAGAGAGTATTCTAACCAGCAGCAGCCACCTTGTGAATTATTAGTTTGCTCAGGTGGATTTCTCTCTTTGAGAAGCCATAGCTATTTTTCTTTCTTACACAGTGTACCAGTCCTTTGTTCTACTACTTGTGCTTCAGAAATTGAAGATATTTTTGCCCTGTAGGTTACAAAATAGATGTGGAAAAATACAGAAGATTACACTCTGATCAGAAATGCCTATTTATCATCCTTATTCCCCAAATCCTGTGATGCCTGACTCATTTCATTAGTCCCTCTAAGAGAAGAATCAGATCATAAACTGTTACAATTATTTCTGACAGAATTTACTGGAGAATATGATTGTAACATCAGACCTAGATGAGAGAAATAGAAAGTTCTTCAGCGTTAGTTTAAAGAGTGATTAAAGAACCTTTATCTCCTCCAGCAGAGAAGTTATTTATTTGAGGCATATTCTTAAAATGGATAGTTTAAGCAACATTTACTTATTCATGTCAATTTCTTCATCACAGACACACAATGAAAGAATTTCCTAACATGAGTACGTATTTATATCAGTTATTTCCTTGGTGTTTCTACTCAGTGCTACTCTGAAAGGTAAAGTTTCCTTTTAACTGATTTTTTATTAAAGCTTCATCTGATTTTAGTCTGTTACATTATTTTGATTCTTCTTTTCACACCATTAAGACCGGCATCAAAACCAACATCTACTAGCACAGTATTGCAGGATTTTATTTTTTTTAACACAATGAAATTGTGCTGTAAAAGACTAATAAGTCAAGTCTGTGGAATGCGTTCAGTAGAAGATTTGGTAAGAGATGTCCTGGTAGAAATATAAGATGAAGTTTTAGATCAAATTGATAAAGAGCATTGTTTTAGGAGAGCACTTTTTCAGAGAGATTATTCATTTCAGGTGTAGGAGGTCTCAGCTCACATTATTTGACACTTTTGCAGACAATGTATGTTTTAGATGGTCAGACAGGAATGGAATTTATATTAGCTGTCTGGCCTAAATGATGATTGACTTTTCTAGAATTGTGACTCAGGTTTACTCATGGATATTTCTAGAAATATCCTGTTTTTCTTGCCAGTCGCGGTTTCATGTGCTTGTGTATCACTGGTGTTCGAGTTTAGTGGCTCTTTGAACATTTGCCACAGGGCCTGAAAGGGAAAAGATTTAAATGTTATAGATTAAGAAGGAAGGGAAACAATTATTCTTTGTAACTGTCAACTATTTAAGCCATTTGAATCATAATAGATTATATTTCTGCTTGATCCTATGTTTCTATCAATATTACTGTAACAGACATTATATTTTTCTCGCTACAACTATGTGCCAGTGAAACTGGATCATATCAACATGAAATTTATAGTGTGTTAGGAAAGATCAGGTATTACTGAAATTGATTACCTAATAGGGATTTCTTTCCCCTCTGGAAACTTGAAACTGGGCTTGTGGCCGTCAATGGCAATTAACCTGTTCAAATATGGGGTATTTTTAGGTTTCTGAACTCCATAGATACAAGAAGTATCAACTATGTCAGCAATATTAGTGGAGGGGAGTTTCTCAGCATTTCTATAAACTAGGTTATATATAGCATTTCACTTTTTCAAGAACTGATTAGCTACTTGTTTTTATAGTATGCTTGTGGAGTATTTCCAGCGTTTTTTTCTTTCCTGTAAATGCTACTTCTGAGAGAACAATTAAGATTTTCACCATTTAGATACTGTTTTATAGTACACAAGAATATAAATTAATTCATGTAAATATGTGGTGTAATGCCAGAACTCCATTAATGAGTGCTGGAGAGCTGTGTCATCTTTCCCTGACTCGGTAGTGTATGAATATTTAATGCAGCAGCTTGTTTGGCCATATGTGGAAACAAATTTCTTATAATGGCCTTATAATATAATAATGTTGATGGAACAGTAGCTAATGAAGTAAGTTACAGATTTTTCATTTGTAGCTTAAAAAAAGAATCCACACAAACAACTAAAAATATCCCTTTCGCAACCCAGCTTTTTGCCTCCAAAAATCCCTAAAATATCCCAAATGCATGTTGAATAGTTCCAAGACATTTCAAACTATCCTTTAGGAGAACATTATTAATGAATTTGATTTCAACTATGAACATGACTCAAGATATAAGGCCTATTTTTGAGTTTGGTCTTCCAAAATTAGGTAAAGGTACCTTGGTTTCTTTTAATGACACTTTGCTTAGGCTTCAGAAAACTTTGAACAATGTTGTCCTTGAATTATATTATTATATTACCATTTTAATTGATATAAAAACCTTGAAGTTTCTGATGGATATAGTAAAAACAACCTGCATTATACTGGTGGTCTTCAACTTGCTGGTCTTGAGTTGTATGAACCATATACAATAAAACTAACACCTGTTGGTCATTTTACTCCTTAGAAATTGAACATTTCGGGGGTTTTTTTTGCTTGTTTTCAGGATGGAAATGGGGTTTTTTATGTGTCTTAGATAGCATGTCTATCTCTCCTCATCAGTTGTGAGCATCCTAGATGAGAAGGAATTGCTATTTGTGAAAGGCACACTTGGTCCAAAACGTGTCCAGTAGTGGTAGGGGTAGCATGCTCGATGGGATGCCATTCCATCTTATCCATTGTGGTCAGGCATCTGCTCAGCCTTGGCACAAGGTAGAATACATATGCTGTGGGGAATCCTTAGAAGCCTCAAATTTCCCCCCCCCCTCAAAACTGTTAAGTAGTTGCATGATATGTCTTTTATTTTTACTGCAGCCCTTTTCACACTGGAACTTCAAACCCGGGACAGAATGTGCCTTTCCAAACTGATGAAAGGTAAACAATAAATGTTTCTGACCCTTGTCATATGTACCCTCTGGACTTGAGATTTCTTTCTAAACAAAGCTATACACTTTTTTTTTACCATACACTATTGAAAAGCTGTTGTTTTTGACAGAAGTTTACATGTGCTAAATATCTCCTCATGGGACACAGATCTATTTTGCTTCTACACTTTCAGCTTAAAACTAATATTGTCCAAACTGTTTAAGTATATTGGATTTTAATAATTGTATGTCATTATTTAAAAGAAATCTACAAAGAAATCTACATTTTTAGCCTGTGTATTTTTCACCTTCAAGAATGGGAATATTTTTCCAAGAGAAGAAATATTTCACTTGGTAAGGACGAGATAGAATTTAGGAATATGTAGAAGGCATTTTGTATTTCACTTTAAAAATCCAACTGGAACTTTTTTTCTCCTAATTATTCAGAAGAATTTAGGTATTCAGTGTTCTTTATAGTCATGTGTCCTGTTGACTGAGGATATCCTCCTCAGCAGGATGTGTTTGCTCTGTAGGGCAGGCAAAATGGTAAGCTGTGCTTACATGTCTATAGATGCTGTTACTCTGACTTGATATTGACTAGAGGATGTATGACTGTTTCACAAAAGTGTTTTTAAGAAGGTCATTAGGCCTAAAATTCCAAAAGGACTTCAGTACCTAAATTCAAAGTTTGTATTTTTCAAATCACTCTTCATACACACTTTCTTTCCTGGCAGTACATAACTTCCTGAAAACCATACCCGCAAAATTTCCTATTTTCTGTAGCTTGACATGGGTGCATGCAAGCTCTCTCCAGCTGACAGAAGCAAAAGAAACTGGACACCTCTTTTCTGAAGGACCTCACGCTGTAGACTTTTTCAAAATTAGACAAGTTATACCTTAGAGCAAGAACAAATAAGTAGTTAAGAAGTCTCTCATATCGGTCATCTTGGATATGAGAGCCCTCTTTTCCTGAATGATTTGAGTAGGATTTCATTTACTGCTCATTAGGAAATTAGTTAGAACAGTTGGCTATGGGATATTGAAACACAATTGTGAAATTCTAGTTAATTCTAGTTAATTTGTGATTTACCTTTACCCCGCCCTTAAAGTGAAACACCTTCAATATTGAGAAAATTATGAAGACTCGAAGGTACTCTACATAACTTGAAGTTGTTCTCCACAGTGTTTCCTGCCAATGAATTGAAATGTGTCCCTACAAATTGTTCAGACTTCTGAAAATTACATCCTTAGTCCAACAACATGTGTTCAAAGAAATGTTCAAAGTCCGTGTGACCAGCTCTAAAATGGTTATGTTGCAGTGCTGTCTGCACACAATTTTAGAAGGGCTTTTTGGAGTCAGGCTACAAATGGTTGTTTTTTTTTTTTCTGGGGTCCTCCTATGGGTGAGAGATGCTCAAACTTGAAGCTTAATGTCTTTATGATGAAAACTTCATGTTTAGACATTATACATGACTGTAAGGCAAGGTTAGGCTCAAGTGTGGAGTCAGGCACAAAATTTGAAATGTTTTAGCTTGCTCCTTTGTATGCCTAGGTGAAAACATAAACCACAATACACCTCTACACCCGAGTGATGTACAAGGGTCTAACATATTAACTGGAAGTTCAGGTACTGAAAACACTGATGTAAACCCCTTTGCCAGTGTGGCTCTAAGTTCCTCCATTTGTATTTATGTCTTGCTGTCTTGTGAGCCAGAGGCACCTCATCCATTTGCATTAAAAATAGGATTTGAACTGTATTTAATCTTCCATTCTGATACAGAGATTTTTGCAAAATTCATACTTGTAAACCAGCTTTTAAATATTTTTTTCTTTTTCTTTTTTCTGTGGACATGATTTCCTTTGTACTAAAGGTTTACATGTCATTTTATCTTCACTCTCATTATCTAGGCAGTTTATTTACCAGAAAACTTTATATAATGAACAGTAGGACACCAGAGCCTTACAAATCATTTTACAGGGTCATCTACAAATTTATTGGAACATTCCAGAGGAATTACAGGGATATAACAATGTGTCTCAAAGTGGATAGCAAAATCCTAATGCTGATTTTCAAATGATGAAGTATAGAAGATTAAGTAGGCTAGGGAATGAGAACATTTAATCACGTGAAGCAGTGTGTCTTAAAAATTTTTTTTCTAAGGAAAGGTAGGACCTGCTGGCTGATTCCTGACACACTATGCAGATATATTACAGCAGTTATGTTTCTTCAGAGTTTACTTTTTTGACTCTAGGAATATTGCAATATTATCTGTCCCTGTTAGTAAATGAAGATGTGGAGAAGGGAAATAGTATATATATAAAATTATTATAAATTAACTGCATGCCTCTTTGGTTTTATAGTATGAATTTATTTTAGGTACCATATTTTTAGCATGGAAACAAGCTATCAAAAATATAGAAATGTGGTAGTTCTGTTTTTTATAATAGGGAATGAAAGGCTACAACTCTGATTAAGGATGGAAAGAGCAGGAGTCAAGGTCTCATTAATTGTCTATTGGTGTTTTTTGGAGTAGACCTCATGAGCACTTAACCAGTAGTAGATATATCACTATGTTACATAGTATAGACAGAGAAAAGTAAGAGTGTATGACATTCTAGTAGAAGGGTTGAAAACTGCTGAGATTTGGTCCAGGAACAAGTGAGAAGAGGCATCTTTATGTATGTGATCACATAAAATTTCTGGCATCATGTACCAAGCACTGAGCTAGACTAATACATATCTAAGGCACTTTACTGTTGCTCCTCTTCACTGGTAAATTCAAAACCATTTCTGATGTGCAGAATATTGGCTCCTTTTATCTGTGTGCTTAGAGCTAAGAGTGACACTTCCTCAGTCTTATTTTTGAGACTGAAATGCAAAATAATAACTGTATTTATTTATAGCACATACATTTCATTCTACCCAGAGAGTTATCAAGATAGCTTGGATGCATGTGCCTCGGTTAGGGAGAAGAGTGCTATGACACATAAATACTTCTTCCTCTGTAGTGTAACATTTTGGATGATCTTAAGGAAAGGGGTAGCATTTTTCTTCTGATCTTGAACACAATGAAGTTTGCAAGCATGCAAACCTAGAGAGAAAAATGCCTCTTGCAGCTATTTCTCCCCTGTGTTATTTCGGGCATAATAACAGTGAATCATAGACTTCCTGTTAAGATCTTTATAATCCTGTTTCCACAGTTAACAGAAGGCCAGGCCTTATCAGCGGCTGATAAAAGATCAGCCTAATAATGTTCTCAGCTTTCTTTGAAAAAGTGTATTAGATGAAAAGGATCATTCAATACATGTTTGTTAGCTTCCTCAGTGCCTCAGTCTAAGAGTTTATCTTTATTTGCATGCTAATCACAGTGGGCCTAGAAATATGTGTAATGGTGTAAATCAAAGTTTATATGTATGAGAAGACAACTTTCACCAGTAAATACCATGTATGAGCTGATGTTACTGATTGAAGTTTGACAGACAAGTGCAAAAAGGGTTCTTTGAAGTGCAGAATGTTGACAGGATTTGAATGATTTGTTTGGTTGGTTTTGATTGGGTTTTTTTTGAAGATGTGGCTCTTAATGCATTTTTTGCGTCTATGCTACTAAGCCTTCACAACATGTGTATTTTTCCCAGTCTTTTGGTACTGCCTGGACTTTATCAAAGAGCCACGCAAAGAAGTCCCATATTTTGGGCCTGTGTGGCAGTGGATTCTTTTGTATGAGGATTAAGAAATCTAGTTTCCATTTGTCTAACAAACAGCAGCCTCCGCTCCAACGCTGTACAGCAGGGTCTGACAGAACTGAGTCCGCCGAGGAGCAGGGTTTGGTCAGAGTTGAAGTTGCTTGAAAGTGCTTCCCTGCTTTGTTCCTGGGGCTGGTTAGTTATTAGGTGAGCCTTGAAATCGTAAGGACAGCTTTGCATTCAGTTTATCACTTCATGTTTTTCTGCATTGTTAGTTCTACTGTCTTTGAGACAAGACCAGTTTAGTAAAAAACAGCTAACAAGGTAATGAAAATTAGAAGGAATGATGGATAGGGTCATGGTTGAATCCTGTAAATACAGGAGGTCAAATAACATAATCATGTGTCTTTGTTGTTTGTTGCCTCTGATGCCTCAGAAAATAAAACCTTGGCTCAATAAAGTTCAGGGCCTTATGTGTGGTTTTAAATACAGGAATTGACTTCAGGAAGAGTGAGTGAGAGTTCATAAGCATCAAGGTTTCCAATTTTGATTGGGAGTGCTCGTCTGAATATAATTTTCTGGTTGTTCTTATGTACTTTGGTATGCATTTTACAGCTGCCTTGAGTGCATGAACTGACAGTGCCCCTTTCAGATGAAATGGATGCAAGAGACAGACTTCAAGGATATGCTTAGTATAAAATCCATAGTCCTTCTACTGAAATTTTGTAGAAAATGTTGGTTTTCTTTTTTATTCCAGTTTTAGCTGGTATTAGTTGCCCTTTCTCACCAAAGCTGATCTTCACTATGCTTTTCTTATTGGTTTTATTTCAAGAATTGAATTTTCATCAGATGATACATAAAAATAATAGATTCTTGAAGTAAACTTTGAAGAAACATAGGAGAAAATGTCTGATAAGCAAACAAGGTTAAAATAAGTAAAGAAAACACGCTTTAGTTCTGAACTAAACTAAATTGAGTAGCAGGCATGTGTCATTTTAACTGCATCTATATAAAATGGTTACTCTGGGTATGGCCGAGACAGAAAGGCTAAATATCTAGTATTTTAAACACTAAGCGTCCACAGCTGGGATTGATGCTACCTCAGTAATCTTTAAAGAAATGTATTTGTATTAAAAGACGTCTAAAAGGTAGACTTAACAGAGAGTAGCCTGAAAAAAACGCGGTTAATTTTGTCCCACCTTTTGAAATCAATTAAATTGATTGCAAATTGATAAAACAATCAAATTTGGAAGAAAAAGCTAGATCCTTCCAAAATGGGGGAAATAGGATCTCAGTATGTGCATAAAACAAATGAACTAAAGAGTGAGTCTGAAATCTTCCAATTGCTATAGAAATAGAATATTAAAAAGTTGGAAAATTGGAAAAATTTAGATTATTTCAATAATATTTTGCTTTTCAGTGATCTTTCAGGCATGCACAGAAAGAAGTTTCCTCTCTTCCTTTTCAATTGCTATATCCAATCTTGAATATTTTGTGTAACTGTTGTGATGGAATAAGTAAATGCCAAAAATTTTCCTCCTCCTTATTTAGGCTGTATGGTTCCTGGTCATCTGGCTTCTCCTCACAGGGCCATTGCTCCAGATGTGACCATTTTGATGGCCTTCTGCAGACCTCACTCTGGTTTTATTAATGTCTTTCTTGCACTAATGTGCCAAAAATTGGAGTGCTAGATTAGATCTAATTAGTGCAGAGTGGAGAGGGATAATCCTTTCCTGTTATGCAAAGCCATGCCACTAGTTTGATAGACCTCCAGAAAATCGTAGTTGTGGGTACAGAAAAAGTATTTTAGCTTATCTCATGATCTAAAATAAGAAAATACATTCCTGTCTCAAAATCCTCAGTGTTTACCTTACAGTGTTTCCTTGCAGTGTTTTTCTTCTCCTAGAGTACTGAATTAGTAATTAGTGATCTGATGCTCAAGAAACTTAATGTGGGTCATATTTTGGTGGAGAACACCAAATTTTGATACCTGACATTTGGACAGTTAAAGTTAAGTGCACAAGACAGTGAAGGATCATAGCTTTTAGAGTATAGGTATTGATCTTACACAGTTTCCTAGCAATGTTTCTGCTCAAGATTAAACATACTTGTCTCTTCTGCTTGCCTAAGTTCATCCATCATCAGTAACAGTGGTTGGTTTTAAAAGTCAGTTTACAGAATCTAAAAAAAATATTGCCACATGCCTGTGAAAAATTTAGTGCTTTAAGTAGTTGGCAGTGCATATTATAATTTTTGTTGTATCCTAACATGTCTGAAAGACTTACTTAGGTAAAAAGTTGCCATGGGCAGCCTGGGTGGCTTATTCTTCCGTCTTGATACAGTCTGGTTCAAATACAAGCAGCCTGGGAATGAAATATATTTTTGTATTAGAAATACTGTGTTCCTAGGAATCCTTAACTCAGACATTTTATAATTTCTGTAAAGTAGGTACTATTAGGAGTGAACTAACTAGACACCTCATTTTACTAAAAACTGCTCTGTAATGTATGTGCCATCTGTTCACTTTAGTAAAAGAAAACGAGACTGTAATTCACCTCTGTGTAATTAAGCCACCAATCATTTCAGTTAGTTTCCAGTTGTCTTTTCTCTTTGTAAAAGTACATCAGAATAAAAGGGCATTGTTAAATTTATTTCAACAAAAAGTGTTGTTGATGTTATCACATGAAAAGTCCTACTTTCATGGATATCCTCCTCCTATATTCTTCAACACACCATAATGTATATTCTCTAAGCCATTTTTTAAGTATGGTTCAATGACTATGTCTCAGTGCCTCATCTGGGATAGTGATCTCACTGCATGAGGAGAACAGTTTACTTGTATACTGTACTAATTGCAAGCCCAGACAAGGGATGAAATCCAGGTTCTGAACTGCATTAAAAGCATGCCAAAAAAGCTGGGGAAAAAAAACCTTACTGAAATAGCAAATGCATCAGTCTATCTAGTGTAAAACCTCCATAACCTACCAGTCAAGACAGTTTATAAACCTTCAAGTTTTCAACCCCTATTTTTTTCTCTTCTTAGACATTTCTAAGCCAAGGACGTTCTGAAATTTACCAGTTTGGAATGTACAGGTATCTGATTTATTTGTAGTTAGAGAGGTACATGTCTATGTTCTTTCGGCAAGTTTGTTTAAGCAGTTCTCCCACCTTCCTAGAGTTTCTCTCTTCA
>VZTU01000853.1:0-83055 GCA_013400835.1 Zapornia atra
GTTTCTTTTCATAGCAGTGAAAGTCCAGCATACACAAATTACATTAGTTTCAATTAGTTACCTCAGGGCAATGCCAGCTTCGTTAGAGGGAATGCCCAAGTTTGGCTTCCAAAACCTGCATCTCTCATAGAGATATAATAGAGATTAAATACAAATACTCTTGTATTTAAGTGTCTCCCTAGCATCCTGCATAATCACCTCGTGATTTATATCTTTGCATTGACCTCATGACTTCATCTTTAGGTGCTTTATAATAAGACATGGTGTGATGCAGCATGTGTACTCTAACATTAGGAATGGAGATGAGCAGAGAAAATTGGCTACTGATTTGTGCAGTGTCAACTTTCTTTTTGCCTTAAAAATCAATTCAGCATATCACCATTCTTGTTGCTTTGTACTACAAAATAAGAAAAAATAAATAGTTGGCCCTGTTTTTCAGGACTGGATTTAGATTTTGATTCAGTAAGTTGATTCCCTATTCAGCAGAGCACATGCTTATATCCTCTTGACATTTATTATGGAAAAAAGCTTGGCCCAGAGATAAAGGCACTAGCTTGAGGCTTGTGAAGTCACAGTTCCTTATTCTGTTGGTTCTCTCATAATATTTGTATGTGACATTGAACAAATCAGGTTGTTTTGAAGAATAATTTAGCATCCCAGCTTCACTTACTGAAATGCATGCTCTGAAGAGCTTTCTAAAAATGTTGTGGGCAGTCTTTCTGTTCATCTGTGCTTGATTTATGAAAGAAAAATAACAGCATTGCATTATCAGCCTTCTGTCACACATGCAGTACTGACTGGGAGTTACCCAAACACTAACTAGGAGTTGCCCAAACACTCTCGAGTCCTCTAGAGATTTCTTTCCCAGTGTCTTGGATTTAAGTCCATTTTTAAGCATGGTACTGAAAGGAAACCCAAAGCTGGAAAAGTTGTAAAATAATTCCTCCTCATTTTCAGGATAACTTCATTAAAATTGAAACATGCACTTTGTGGATTTGAAGCAACTCTCTCTCGTGCTTTAAATGCCATGGTAAAAATTTAAATCATTCTCACCTGCTGAAGAGGAATGATAGCAGCCAGTCTGGATGCAGACATGTAACTCAGTAACTAACAGTATGTAAGACCTGTTAGAATTCTAATATAAAGCCAGCTGATGCACATAGGAAGATAAGAGCATGTAGTATATCACAGGTGAAACAAGAAATAGCTTTATAAATCGAAGAACTGTGGTTACTTCAAGCAATAAATTAAAGCTGCCCATTAAAAGCCTTGTGAAATATAATGGTGTTTTAAATCAGAGCAGGCTTCTCATGCTGTAATTTTAGTTATGTTGGAGAATTTCAACCTATCCTTAATATTCATCATTGAGTAATTAAAGATAGATATATCATTAGACTTAACAGTTTTTCAATAAAAAGGGAGTTATTTCAGTGTGCAGAAACTGAATGTCTTCTCAGTTTGAATTAAGGTCGTTGGTAAAACCCTGATTTGTTATGCAATTCAGTAGACTTCCTACTTCACAAAAGGCTGGTGTGGAAGATAACAGCTCTCCATCCAGGTATCTGCAGTATTTTTATGGAAAAAACCCAGCACGTTTTGTTTCACTTAATTTTATCAGTTACAGTATTTTCTTTCTGTATTTGGAAACTGAAGTCTATTTACTGTTTGTGTTTTTCCTACAGAAAAACGAAGCTGTGATGCTGTACCTACAGTGTTATGTTAGTTCTGTTTCCAACACGTTAATTGAATGGATGTTTTAAATAGCATCTCCCAGTGAGAGGAGAAACAAATAGGCCAACACACATACAAATTTCTTTTTTTTTTTTTTTCTCTGTATAAGTGAATCTGTAATTGAACTGATGAGGTTTGCTTTCATGCAGAGAGAAATATAGTGTGCTTTCAACTGGATTTTTGGAAAATACTTGAATTGGTTTACTGGTCAGCTGTATAACTGTGCTGAGAAGCACAGGACAAGGTTTAAAGTGCATTTATCTTACAGAATGGCAAACTGGTTTTTTTTTTTTACTCTTAGTTTACATGTTTTGCTGAAGAACCTTCCTACCTACCTGTGAGTTTTGATTTCCAGCTCTGGAGGCACACTCTGCATCTCTGCTGCTTTTAGAATACCTGAGGAGCTAAGGTTTTGTTTGGACTTCATCTTTGTTTAGCCACCATCTAGCTGGATTCAGAAGTATTTTGAGAAATGTTTCCTAAAGGTAGGAACACTTAACACAGCCCATTGGATTTTTTCAGGTTTCTAGCCAGTGATAGGGATGAATTGCCTCACACAATGCTTGCATGGTCCCTCCTCTCTCACAGCTCCACCATTAATAGGCTTTTCAGGCAGTGAATCAGTTGGGATTTTTGATTGTTTTCCTATGATTAAATAACCAGTGGAATGGCAAGTAGCATGGATGTTTATGTGAGAGCTGGGTGGAGTGCAGAGGTGCCAATGGGGCTGTTCTCTGTGGGCATTCCTCCACCACTCCCTCAAAAAACCCACTCTTACCAAGCTTATGTATCCTCACAGTGATTGACAGCATCGTTTCCGGCCAAAGTATCCAGTGCTACTTTGAAATGATGACAGCTCTGATGCACATAATTTAGATGGTTATCTCTGGGATGAATCTTAATGCAACTGCTGTGGTATTCAATTGTGCAGCTAACTGAAGCCTCAAAGAAAGAAATAAGCTGTGACATAAATATTTAAACAGTTGTACAGGTGTTACACTATTTTTTTTAGCGAAATCTCTCTTTGTAAATGTCTGTAACTGAAGCAGGCTTAGTTGAAGAAACAGTGCTTTTAAATTCCTCATCAGCTGCACTTGTCTAGGAGGCACTAGTGCCTGAGACACAGAACCATTTCTTAATTAAATTGAAAAAAACCTCTTCCACTTTCCTCCTTTGTACTTGTCTGTTGAGTAACAAATCTCATTCATGTAGGTTTTTTTCCATGCAGCTATTGTAAATCTAACAGCCTCTTAAGAAGCAGCAGTTTATCTTGTTTGGTTTTAAAGATTACAAAGTTTCAAATATGATTCAGTTCATGCAGGAGCCAGTCAGGATATCTCTCTTTCATTTTTCATGATTATTGATTGTTGTGAAGTTTATGACTGGGGGAACATGAGAAAGGGAAGAAAAGACATGGTTTCTTTGCATAGGTGCTAAGGAGGTGGGGGGGTGGTGGGAAGATGCCTGCCTTGTCTATTGAATAATACTTGGAAGCAAAACTTGTGGTTCTGCCGTTTCAGTTTGCAGGGATATATATGTATAAAGCAGACACGTGCTGTTACAAACCCCATCTAGACTTTTGTGAGTAAAAATGATCTATAAATGAATGTTTTAACTGGTACCAGGTGCGTTTTTCACTTGGCTCACTGAGGATTTTCAAAGGAGTGGCATTCCTCTTTTTGAGCTAAGGTTGTGTGTCTCTTCCATATGCCTTGCCTGGATCAGTGTCCCAGAAAAGCATGAAAGGGCCACAGCATAGCTGGAGGATGGCTTTGGAGGAGGATGCGTGATGAGATCATTACAAAACACCCTTGGCTTTTCACAAGAATAGGAGACATCTGGAGCTCTAGTTCTACCTTGTATATTGCTTTTAGCCAATGGATATTTTTCACAGCCTGTCAGTATTATACAGAGAGTGCAGCACAGGAGCAAATTACTGCTGTGTCCTGCTTTCTCTTGATGCTTTCAAGGATACAAAATGTCCATTCACTCTACTTTTTTTTTCTTTTTCCAAGGCTTTTTGCTTTCTAACAATAAAGGGACCACAATATCTTCATTTCTAAGGGATGTCTGTACTGTACTTGCTTGCCTGAATCATTCCTTGAGGCTCCAGTAGACCTGAAGTAAACCTCTCCTAGACCACAGCTATTCTGACTCCTAAATACATTTAAAGGTCCAGGCACACAGTGCACTGAAACCCATCCAGACTGTACTTTTGCGTGAGCAGCAAAATATCCCCAGTCACAGAACAAGCAAGAGACACATGTAATGTTAAAAATAAAATGCAAATGCCTGAGTTATTTGAATATAATCACTTTATTAATTTAACTGTCTTACAGATACTGATGACAGTCTAATAATAAGGTCCAAAATGTTCTTTCTCATTAAAGGAGTTAATGAACTCGCACATCTTAAGAATTTCATTTTAATTAATTAGGAATAATTTATACGAGAGAGAAGTGCCAGAAAATATTCCTATTGAGGGGTGGAAAACTGGTAAATCTGTTAATGAGGGATGCTGGGTGCCAAGACTTTCATGAAAAGATTCCTACAGTTCTCTGATCCCCACGTGTAGGAAGCTGCTGGTTATTCTCAAAATATCAGCACTGTAGGCATTCCCCCTCATTGCTATTGTATGGGCTAAATAGTGTGCAATCCCTGTACCAGCCACAACAGACACTTGCTTGAAGACAAAAAATTCATCCCTATGTATAGATAGGGTATTAAAATGATTAATTAGTAATATAGCTTTTAATTTCTCCATAATTTCAAATCATGGAAAAACTGAACACAAATATTTTCCTTGAATTGTGAAGGGTGGTTCCTTTTTCTGGCTCCATTAATTAAATTAAATTTCAAAAGTTGCACTTCAGAACCACTCATTTTATACCTAGTCATGCTCTCATCCTGTAAAAGAAAGATGGGTTTGGCCTGGGTTATGTTTTGGGCTTTTTTATCTTTCAGGAGTTAACAAACAGTACAATGGATGCAGTAAGAGTGTTGCTCTAAGAAAGCCACTTCAATTCTGAGAGATCCCTGATATTCTGCACCCACAATGACTTTCATGAATGACTTAAAAGGAACAAACCCTATAATTGTGTTCTATGCTTCACTGGGTTAATTTCCTTTGTCTGTAGTACCCAGATTTCAGTGTGTTTTGGCTTTGGAAGCTAGTTAATATCAAATATAACTAACTTGAAACTGCTGTAACCATGCTTGATATGGAACAAGGTAAGTCTTAAACCTGCAGAAAAGACTGGAAGAGGTAAATCAGGGGTGAATGGTAAGCAGACAGGTTGGAATGGGTAAGCAAGGTTCTTTTAGGCTTGTTAACATAGGACAGTACCTAAGGAGTTTTCACTGTTATTACAACATTGTTTATATTTCATGCCATAGGTATGCTTCAGGAAATACCATTCCAGCCATACCTTGGAAGGACCAGAGGAAGGGGACTAGCCAGAGAGCAAGGAGCAATGACTTTCCTGAGATCAACCAGCAGCTCAACAACACAGGTAGGAACAATGTGTGGAGCATCAGTTTGGCACTCCAGTGCTCTGAGTACTATACTCACTTTCAGGCAGAGATTGATTTTGAGCAGGAGCAGTTTCAGAGTTGGTTTTGTTTCTGCCTGATCTTTCTGGACCGGATACTTGCCTGGTAACCCACATGCTGGGCAGGTTTGCTGTATGTGCAGCTCAGCCTGAAAGTGTGTGTCTGTGTGCTGTGTGTTTGGTCAGAATGTGTTAGAGTTGTGTTTCAGGACTGAATGCTCATTTGACAGGAAATTGTTCTTTGTCAACACATGTGGGAAGAAATCAAAAGGAAAATTTAGCCATAAATGCCCAGAAATTGACCATAAATTCTCTGTTGGAGATAAACTCCATTTGTAATTATTTTTACTATTTCTAAAGCATACATTCTATCATATATGCTTTTGTTTTCAGAGACTAAAGCTTGTTTTGAGTAAATATTTACAGATCAGCATAGCTTCCAAAGGCAGTTAACCTCATGCTAAGGTAACATACAGTATGCAAGCCAAGAAAAATTCAGTGCAGACACGCCTCAAAAAGGAGTCATAGGATAGAGTTACAAAAGAAGATGACTTACTTTTCCTTCTAATCTGTTTGCTTCATTGTTGAGCAGACAGTTTAATGGATTAAAAGCTCCTCTGCAAAAAACCCTCCTTCATTCTCTGTATTCCTGTGTATAAATACACATTATGTGTTCATCACCTTTTTGCTTATGGCCTGTTGATCCAACTATTACAATAACAACAAAAGGCAGGAAGGATTGTGTAAGCTTTTAGGCACAAACTGCATGGTAAGGGTGAAAGCAAGTAACTAAAAGTGTAGATTTATAGCTCTAACATTCAGTCCTATGTTCTAATAACATTCCTGGCACAACCTTAGAAGAAAAGACTGCCTATGAAGCTTTATATATGGCTGGGGTATTTGTATTTGCTTTGTTGTGACGTTGAGCAATCAGCACTGCAATTTTTTTCCTTTTCCATTCTAAATGGAAACCATGAATTTTTCCATCCTAAATGGACCTAGAGGAAAGCCATGTTTTTAGGCAGGCAAACATAATTTTAAAATAAGCATGATGTCGAGGTCAATAGCCCCTGCCATTTCGATGGATGGAAGAAGCTCAGAGATGGGTGGCAAATTGTAATGATGAGTGCTGAAGAAGCTCCTTTGCTAACACGTCAGTGGTGATTGGCAAGGGAATATAATTTGGTGAAACCTGGGCAGATTTTAGCAAAAGGAGGGTGAGCAGTGCTGCAAAAGACAGAACACAGTGCCACCTAGTGCCTTCGGCAAAAGCCAACTGGATATCCTCAACCGACTTGCAGCTGGGTAGGGTTCCAAAACCAGAAACTGCATGACAATGTTACTAATGTGTTAACGTGAAAACCGGTGGGCTGTATCTTCCGCGAGCAGGCAGGTCTATTCTGACCTCCCAGCAGAACCCTCCGGGTGTAATACGCATTCTCATCTTGAGTGGATCCCTCCCAAATCCCCTTTTAGTGTTGAAATATGGGGTGTCACCTGGGCAAAGAGTAGGACGTGATTACGGGTCAAATCTCAGCGGACAGTTCCTTTCCCAAAGGATGTTAGACACCATGTGTCCAGGGAGGCACCCCCTCTCCCCGCCCCCCCGCCTTCCTGACAAGATTAACCTACTTCCTGAAATCCAAATTGCAAAGTTTTATCCAAATTACAATGTTTTATCAGTCTTTTTTCATTGACTTGATGGACCATATGGGTTTTTTCAATGACATTTTGATGGGCACAATTGTTATGAAAAAATACATCACAGAATGATGAGTTGTGTGACATATGGACTTGGAAACACAGACCAAGTCTGCCCTTTGATAGATTGAGATGCCCTCTGGACTTTTCTCTCTCCATTGTCTGTGGACAGAGCTGCAAGTGACTGCTTTAATTTCTCAGATGGGTGGAATTAATCCAAACAGGAGTGTAGGATATTCGGATTTGTGTACTTCTATTATGTTGGGCAGCTTTGAATATCAAATTTCACATGAATTCATGTCAAATTCAGGGGAAGCAGTAGCTCATGTATCAAATACAGAGGAAACAAACCAGCTCAGCCCTGTGTGTAATTGTTGGGAGATAATATTAATGTGATAATGTAATAGGACTGGCAGAATGACAACTTTTATGCTTTTCATACTCAAAGGAAATGAGACCAACTTGAAGAATCTGATAAAAACTGCCAATGTGATTCTGTTTCACTAGCACAGAGGAGTATCTCTGTCATCTTGGCTACGGTTAAGGATTAGCAGCTACTGCTCTTAGATTAATGGGTCTCAGCTCTCCAGAAATGGGCTAGTCAAAAGTAGAGGAGACTCTCTGAATGTTCTGTAGTGGAGTAGGGATGCTTTGAGGTGGATACAAAAGGAACTTTTGACCAAAGACATCTTAATTTGGATGACTTGTATTAGAATCTGTGTGGTCTACTGCCTTTGTCTGTGTTTCAATGCTTTGAAACTTGTGGAAAAAAGAATAAGAATGTATAACTTTTATTTTGGTGTTGTGTCTAGCTCAACTAAGAGAGACCATTCTTTATTGTAATGCTGTAAAATTGTAAGCTGTGCATGATATGTAGTGTGAAAATAAGTGAAATTCATCTTTCTGAGGAATCTAAAGTGGTCTTGTATAAACTGCTCTGCCAAGGGTTTAGTTTTATCTTTACTGCTTGTCAGAAGAACAGGGCAGAGAGGGGGGAGAGTAGCAGTAACGGGTAATTTGCAGAAAGAAAACTGCTAAGTTTGGTCTGTTGTGATCCATACAGTCCCCCTGTTTGATACCTGTGAAATGCATTATTCATCAAGTCTTGTAAATCCTCAAAGCTTTTTAATCTTAGCAGTGAATGGAATTTCTTCCAAAAAACCCTCTCAGTCATTTGTTGTCCTCCCACTTCAAATGTCTGTTACCCTGTGCAAGGGCAGAACCAACATTGCATGATGCTGAGTGATCTGTTAGACAGCATGACTAATGTTTACTAGCTAGTCTAAGGGAACAATTTATAAGTAATTAAAAATTTGAAACTTATTTGTTCCAATTGCTTGATAGATACTTAACAAATCTAGGGGGAAAAGAACAATAAGGCAGCATAACAAAAGGCTGCGTGCATCCTTAGTATCAGTCTCCTTAGCTATTTTCTTTTAAATTAGCAGTTTTGAAAACTAAAAATAAAAGAAAAAAGAGGAAAGTTGCTTAAGAGATTTAGTTTTCCCTGAATTCCATTCCTTCCTTGACTGGTTGGAAAAGTAGTGGGATTGGAAGATTTCAAGAGATGTTAATTAATACATTTTTCGTATTGCTTGATTTATTGAAATTAATTTTTTGTTCTTGTGACCTTGATCATTCAGTTTTTCACCCCTTTTACATTTATCAGAGTGCTCTAGTCAAAGTAAAAAGGGAAAACCGTGGCACTAATCAAAAGTGATTGGATAAAATGGATGTGTATTAAATAGACTAAATGAAAGACTCATCCATCCTGCCTTGAGTGCCAGAGCCCTGATGTGCACCAGAAGTCTTCTTCCTGTCCTACACAGGCAGCCCAGCAAGTGCTGACAGCCCTCACTCATGGCACACAGCTCACAGGCTGAAATAAATCATAGACTGTAGGCAGCTTTCCCTTCAAAGAACCAACTTGGCTTCTTTTCATCTGTTAGTTGGTTTATATATCTGAGGGTTTTGATGTATCTGCCTTATAGTACAAAGCAGCACTGGAATAGCTATATTAATAGATGGACAGTATTGATGAAAACATCCTGACTTTGTGGAATTGAGAGTTGTACAAGTGTAACTTCTGTCATTGCAGGTAGTTTGGCACATTAAGGGCTTTGTTGGCTTCATTTGTGCCTCCAGCCATTGCAGACAAATAATTACAAATACTCTGCTTAAGTCAGTGGATTCCTGTTTTTAATAATATTTTTTCAAGTGGAATCAAGAATTCTGGAGTCTAACACTGGACAGTGTCAGTATCAACTACTTGAGTTGAACCTGGACTCTGAACTACTACGCCAAGGCATGTTTTGTAACAGTTAAATGCTAATGAGAGTGGACTCATTAGGTTGCATGGTTTCAACTTTCTTACTCTCTACTACACTGTTGCCTGACTCTGAACCCTGGTGTTTGCATTTAATATGGATTAAAGCTATTGCATCTATTCCTTAGGAAATACCTGAAGCATGAAAGCTGTTTTATTAAATTAGTTCATTACAATATTACATGCATAACTGCATAAACATCCATTTGGTCCTTGCTTTGATCACCTCTGATCTTGGCTGTTCCTGCTACTGACTTCTACAAGGATTTTTTGCCTTGTATGTTTTTTAAATCTAATTTGAAGCTGTCAAGAGCAGGTTCTATCTATTTCTGATGATGAAGGCTTGCCTAATTCTTAAATAGTTTTGAATTTAAATCAGTTCTGTTGGGGCATTTTTACATCAGTGTTGAAAAGGCATTGATGTGCCAGCAGTGTTTTGCTGCTACTATCTGTGTTTCACCTAGAAAAGCACCTTGGTCTGTCACTGAAGGGCACTGCATGAATGTGATATAGTATTATTTATTTATTATCATAGTACCATACTGACAAGCTGCCTCCCAAATACATCAGTAACCAATCTACCTTGGCACATTTGTCATTCCAATTTACCATGTGTTCTCTCCCTGTGTGTTTGCTTTACTTATGGGTCCTTGGAACACTGCTATGGTCTTTCTCTATAATTAGATGCCAGCAGTTTGTGTCAAATCAACCTGTTTCAGCTCTTTGGATTGTTCATCTATTCATTTGGGTTTTTCAGTGCCAAGTGCTGTGGGTTTAGCCTGGTTAAGCAACTAAGTGAGTGCTTCTCACTCACTTCCTTGCCCCCCCATCCACCCAGTGGGATAGGAAAAGAAGAAAGGAAAAATAAGAGTAAGAAAACTTGGGGAATCAAGATTTATAAAAAGAAAAAAGGCAACAAAAAGTTGGTAAGTGCAGGAGAAGAGAAGAAAACCATGAAATAAGGCAATCATTCACCACCTCTCATGGGTACATCAATATCCAGCCAGTTCTTAAGGAAAAGATGGCTAAACTTTGTAAAACTCCTTCTTTTCCATTCTGTCGTTGAGTTATGTGGTATGGAATATCTCTTTAATTAGTCTGGGTTATCAGCCTGGTTGTGTCGCTCCCAGTTTATTCTGCACACCCCAATCTATTCACTGGGGGGCAGAGTGAGAAACAGAGCTCATGCTGTGCAAACACAGTTCAGCACAAACTAGAACACTGGCTTATTGTCAGTGCTGTTTTGGTCATACAGTAAATTAAAAGATCTTCTAAATTATACAGACTTTGAAAGAGGGATCTTGTCTCATTTTACTTTTTTCTTATAAGTGATAGGGAATCATAGAATGGCATGGGTTGGAAGGGACCCCAAGGATCCCAGAGCTCCAACCCCCCTGCCACAGGCAGGGCTGCCAGCCTCCAGGCCTGGAGCTACATAAGTTTGCCCCATCCAACCTGGCCTTGAACACCTCCAGGGATGGGGCACCCACCCCCTCTCTGGACAGAAGGTTGACATTGCAGTAGGTAACTAAGTTAATGGACTATGTGCTGAACTGTGTTAGTGCTTATGAAAACATCTCATCAAGTACAATGTTATATGTAGTTGTAGACAATTTGCTCTGGCTTTTGTGACCGCTGTGCCGTGGTGCCCAATGTCTGGGTACCAATTTCCAGTGGATGTCATCAGGCAAAGCTGAGACAGCTGAATGGGAAAAGAAACCTTGAATAGTCAGGAAATAAGCTTAGGAGATCAATGGCTTTAATACTTTTGTTGAACCATTCCAAATCTACTCATACTAGAAATGCATGCAATTATCCATAAAATAAATTGCCTTTGTCTCATAATTGTCTTTGCTAATTACCTTTTCAGCAAATTAAAAGTTGAGAGGGCTGAATGCTTCTGTCTACATTCCAGTATTGCATGCTTGTATTGCCTCTTTGTCCACACTGATATGACTACCCAGTTTAAAAATGTTAGATTTCCACTTTTCCCTACTACCTCAAGCAAAACCTGACTGTGCAATCTGTGCTACCTGTAAATAAGAGAGCTTTATAATTGATGAGATCCACAGGCCTGTCTCTTTCTGCAATACTTTTTCCAAATGGGAGAAAATGTTCCAAATAAAAGCTGCCCGCAATTAAAAATCATATCACACCTTTCAGTGCTTGCAGTGTCCTGAGGGCTTGTGTTCTTGTTTTCTACCTCAGCTGAAGACAGATTGGATTGAAAAAAAAAAAAAGTAGTATGTTTTGGAACTGGAAAGAAGCATAGAGAAATCTTGTTTTATCACTAAGTGAAACATAGGAAAATGGCTGTAGAATTAACTTGATTTTCCTGCCTTAAATGTTAAATCTTTTATGCTTCAGAGTTTACACAAGTTCTGATCTGTGAATAGGGAGAAATTTAACAGCTAGACAGATAGAGATCTAAGCTGCTTAGAGTTAGTTCATCTCATTTAGTTAAGATTTATCATAACAGCATCCCAGCCGTGAGGCAGGACCATTACAGTACCACCACGGTTCTTGCTGTTTCCCATTTCTCCGACTAAACTTCTAGACACGTAACAAAGGAGTTGGAAAATGACACAGATTTAAAAACATGACTCTACTTTCTGCCTATAAAACAACACAATGTGCAAATAGTATTCAAAAACTTCTAAAGTATAGTTCAATATGTCTATATTTTACCAATTTAGTGGAGCTATACCAGAGAATCTGAGTGTCAGTGACTGTTCTGTAGGCATCTTGATAACCAAAACATATACAAGCAGATCTTGCACAAGTCTTGCTCTTCTAATCAGTGATACCTTACAGAAAAGGATTTGCTCTCCATATGAGTTAGGGAGCTTTTCTTATGCAGTTTGTCCAGTTTAAAACTTGAACAGAACTATGAACACAGAGAAGAGCTTTCAGCACTGCCCCAGAGCACTCTTCTGCTGCTCTGGCAATCCTCATGGGAAGCAGGGCTCCCAACTACTCACTCATCAAAATGGTCTTCCTTGAAAAAGAAATCAGCATCCAGGTTAATTTAGCTCTGCTGTGATTATCCCTGCTTCAAAGCTATGTTGGAGTTATTGTGTGATCTGTGCTCTTAGCACAGATATATCCTCTCTGGCTTCTGGAAGCAAACGTAATAAGGCAGAAAGAATCAGCTTTGATCCTTTCCCACTGGATTACGGGATAATTTGTTTGGCCTCTGAACATGTGATGAATTATAGGGAAGGCATGTGATAAGTACTTGCACTGAGAAAACCTCTCTAAGCTACTCCCTGGAATGAAAACATCACTCTAGTTTGCTTTTATATCCCCAGACCACTCAGATTAACCCTACAGAAAATGCCCCCTGTGTTCAGTTAAGAGGTTTTTGTGCCTGGATGGGAGAGGAGTTGGAGGTTACCTGAGGGAGAGCCTAGGTCAGCGCTGAAGTGAAAACTATTGATGCAATATGGATTGTATAATATGCCATAAAGGATGAGTACTGCTGTTCTGCAGAGGACAGTTGTACAGCTTTTCCTTTCTTTATGTGATTTCAAACAGAGCTTTGCACAGAGTTTCTATCAGATTGGCACTTAGGTTCTGAGCTTTTGTTTTACCCTGCCGTGTTTGCTGAGAAGAGACTGAAAATTCGGTCAATCCAAGGAGATAAGGCATCAGAATACCCATATGAAGCATAATCCACTACATCCTGATAGTAAAACCACACTCATAACAATATTGAGAATACTCAGTGCCCTGGAACTCCCTTTTAGCTAGAATTGTTAAAGCTGGCTGAGCCTGGAATAAAAAATCTGCCTCTACTTTGAGTCCCTGTTCCTGTTCTTTATTTGAAGAGCTTTGAGCCAGTGAGCCTGGAGGGGACAAATTAATTAAAATTGGGAGAGGATTTAGAACTTGAAGGTGATGCAAAACACTAATGGAAGAGGCCAAATTCTCAGGTGGTCGGGACTAATGTATGTCAGTGACTTCAATTAAGCTATGCTAGTTTCTTTAA
The DNA here is from genome assembly GCA_013400835.1 of Zapornia atra. Lineage (NCBI taxonomy): Eukaryota > Metazoa > Chordata > Aves > Gruiformes > Rallidae > Zapornia > Zapornia atra. The sequence continues at coordinate 13,301 of VZTU01000853.1, forward strand.
CAGCAAAGTATTTGGCTCTAGTTTTTGTTATCTGTTCAGAGACTTGCTTAGGGAGCCACTGATCCACAGAACTCCTCAGGACTGGGTAAAGACATCTGCTTCTGTATGGCAAGACCAGTGGTTTGGCCAATGCTGTGTTATTGAGTTGGGCTTCGTGCTTGTTTCTTTAATTAAAACATTTTCTGGTTTAAAAAAAAAAAAAGAAAAGAAAAAGAGAGATGTATTAAATCAAACTTTTGTATTTCCAAATTTTTCTAGAAATGCCAAACGAAATTAAAGAAAATAAAATAATGGGGTCCTGTTCTGCTGAAGGTGCACAGAAGACTTTACAGCAGTATTGGTAGTTTAGGACAAGAGGTAAGGATTTTAAACTGAAAGAAGATAGGCTTAGGTTGGATATTAAGAAGAAATTCTTCCCTGTGAGGCTGGTGGGGTCCTGGCACAGGGTGCCCAGAGAAGCTATGGCTGCCCCTCTATCCCTGGCGCAGGGTTCAAGGCCAGGCTGGATGGGGCTTTGGGCACCCTGGGTTAGTGGAGGTTGTCCCTGCCCACGACAGCGGGTGGGACTAGGTGGGCTTTGAGGTCCCTTCCAACTCAAACCAGTCTGTGATTCGGTGATTGGATTAGGCCAGACAGGCTGTCCAGCACCTCTGTGCTGATGTTAGAAGGCTATTTGGCTTGTCTTGAAAGACACCCTATTAAAGCACCCTACTAAAGCAAAAATTGGAATCCTTTGTGTGTGTGTGTGTGTGTGTGAGAGCCTGAATCTGAATAATTTAGTAGCCATATCTGGTTTTTGAGATCTCTTTTCAGTCACTCTGGCTTGCTAATTGTTGTCTGATGGATGGTTGTGGAATAACTGTGTTGGAGAGATCTCCCCTGTGCTGGAGTTCCCTGCTCTGAACGGTCTTTGGCTGCTACTTACCACTTCTGTCAAATTCTATCAGCATCTATGCTGCAGCATCAGAAGCAGCAGCTGAATGCCTAAGAGAAAGTGTCCTCTTTCTCACCTTAATAATGCCATCTTCTTTATGTTGCTTGGTGGGGGTTAGCACCATGGTTCCAGCTGCATGTTTGGAGGGAAGGCAGAGCTGCACTACTTGGTCAGTAGCTGCAGTCGAAGTGATGCGTTAGAGATTGGTACTTGCAAGATCATAATGTAAGTAGCATCTTCTCTTGGGGCTTCAGGCATGGAATGTTTATTTTCTAGGGTATATTTCTGATGAGTGCATTTCTTTTCTTTACTCTGCTGTACAGTTCAGAAGACAGAGAGGAACTGCTAGAGTAAATGACTGAAGGGCACAACCAAGGAAGGTTTCCTTGATCTGTTGGATTTCTTTGGTTTCATTTATTGGTATCCTTACCAGACTGCTGTAAAAAAGCCATGATAAACTATAATTGTGGAAGCAACTGGTCCTAGGTAACATTTTTAATCTGTAAAAACATGTATTCTTCCAGCTCAGTGTCATTTTTGTGAGAATATCTACAATCAAGAAATAATAGCACATCTCTTTTGTCAGCTAGCTGTCTGCTTCAAGATGTGAGTCCAGATGTCTACCAGAAAACAGATGTACAAACTACATATAAACAGATAAGACAGATACATTAGTCAGTGTCTAAGTAAATCCTGCTACTTCCCAAATCATCCATGCATTAAAAAAATTGCTTTTTTTTCCCTCAATAAAAGGCTTCTGTTCAGAAGAGTGATGGAACATTTTCTGTTATTTTTGAAATCTCCCTAATTTCCTTGCCTAATAAATGTCCCAATACATGTTTGAGGAGACTCAATAGTGTTCAGAAGCCATCTGTTTAGACACAGAAATATTCTGCCCTCCTTGTTAGCTTTATTTGTTATTTCAATTTCTTGTATTTACAGCAATGAGCTGCATATTACTTTTAACATAATTAATTCTTGTCTGAATGATTAAATGTTACCACCACAGGAAGATTTTCAACCTTTAAGTGTGACAAACGTGAGGTACCATATATTTTAAAAATCTAAAGAGAGAAAGAATTCCAGAAAGTTACATAAAGAGAGTGACAAGAATTGCCTGTCTTAGAGGCCAAAAAGAAGGAATTTTGTCATCAAGACTAATGAGAACTGAATCAGAACACCAAAATTAGTTGAGATAGCACAGGTGAGTAGAAAAGTCAGCAACAGAAATCTCATGGGCAGCAAAAGGCCAAGAGGGATGTTAAGTTGGCAGTGTAGCTCTCAACTTCATCCTCACAATCCTTGGATGGCCAAGAGGCCTCCAGGCTTCCACTGCCTTCTATATGGTGGGAGTGGAGAAACTAATATAAATAGGAATATCATGCTGTATTTCCCCAAAATACACAACCTGAGGTCCCCTGGATGTCTGGAAGATACAGATCCAACTGAGAGAAGGGGAAAACCGATATTGACAGGTCCATATTCTGTGGTTTACTTTCACATAGGCATGGGTTTCCTCCTTCAAGCTAACTCTAAGGTTTGGGTTACAGTAAGAGTCACCATTTCAAATGGGTTAAAAATTGGGACCTGTAGTATGAAGCTTCAGGATGGTAAGAAAAGACTGGACTTACTGGGAGCCAGTGACATTTGTTGGCTCAGACATCTCCCCTCTTTCATGCTGACACTGAGGTGGGCACTGCAGTTAGGCTTAACTGCTTGGAACCAAAGCATCAGGTATTCTGGTGAGAACTGAAAGATCCTCTTTGCCAAAATAACTGTAGCTTATGAAGAGGTCTGCTATTAACAAGGGCTGATGGCAAGGGGGCTTTTTGGTTTGGTTTGGGTTTTTTTTTTTGTTTGGTTTTCTGTTTGTTTGGGTTTATTTTTGCCTTGATTGTGGAATTTGAATGTTTGTTTCTGAGGACAGGTCCAGTCTTTACAGTGAGGCCAGTGGTCAAGTTATGGTTAGGCAACGTTTGGTCTTGAATGCTTGGGTTTGAGAAGGATAGATAATTTCTTGCTACAGTAGATGTGACATATATTGATTATATTGTTTCTTAGCATGTTTCATTTGTTGCTGAGCCATTATTGTTATCTAAATGGACCTTCTTCCTGTTGTGTAGCTTTTAGGCCATTAATGCTACCAGAATTCTGCAGTAAAATTATGTCTCCATCTAAGTTCCTTAACTCCCTCCTTATCTTCTCAGTAAATAAACCCGATAACTTTATTGCAGAGCACGGTCAGGAATTTACATGGCCTTATTTTACAGTCCTTTACCCTCTGTGTCAGTACTTGGTCAATTAGCAATAGATCCATTCAGAAGCATGAGTGTAGAATGTAAAAGCTCCTTTTCGACTGGTAATGAGACCTTGTCTTTCAGTGGTTAAAATAATTAAGCTCTTTTTCATTCACTTCTGGCATGTCAGGGCTTCTTTATGTACTCCTGAGTGATGAATTGGAGACAAGTGTATTTCCTGCCTTTGACTATTAGTATTAACTTCTGCTGATTCTGAGAAGAATGAAACTGTCAGGTAATGAGAGTAGAAACAGTATTTTTCTGCTCCTTCCCTCCCCCCTCTCTGTGCATCCCAAAGAGAATGTGATTTCCCAGAACTGTGGGTGACAAGGATCCAGTCACCTGTCTCTATGATATTATTAGTTTATGCAGATATATTCACTGACGTGGTCAAATTTTCATATCCTCTGTCACCGCCTGATGGCATTGTAGCTGTGTCATGTCTTTCTTGATGATTTTTTTGTTGTTCTTGATACAATTAGCACACCCTGACCTGGAGGCTTAAAGTCCTGTAGATCCCAGTAGATGGTCAGGTGTGTAAGTAAAATATAAAGTTCCTCCTGGAAGCAAAGCTTATCTTTCTAAGGTACTTTGCAGGGTCACTTATGACTGGGTTACAAGGCCCATTCTTACTTTTTCCAAATGTTTAAAAATTTTCAGTGAATTATCTGTCTAGAAATCTCATGGAATCTGAGAATCAGGTAGAAAACAGAAATTGCTGTTTCAGTAATGATGAATTGAGTCACAGTAACACCATGGCATTTCTTTAAGCTAATTTTAAACATTTAAACAAGGGGAATGGATTAAAACTAAAGGAGGGAAGGGTTAGATTAGATATTAGGGGGATGTTTTTTACAGAAAGAGTGGTGAGATGCTGGAACAGGCTGCCCAGAGAGGTGGTGGGTGCCCCATCCCTGGGGGTGTTCAAGACCAGGTTGGATGGGGCCCTGGGCAACCTTGTGTAGCTCCAGGCCTGGAGGTTGGTGGCCCTGCCTGTGGCAGGGGGTTGGAACTCTATGATCCTTGGGGTCCCTTCCAACCCAGACCATTCTATGATTCTAAACATCTGCAAGGAATATTCCAGGGGGGAACGTTGAATAATTTGTGGTTTGGCAAGAGCATCATATGGTTTATTATACCACACACACCTATCCTGGTTATGCAAGTGGCGTTCTGACTTTTATGGAGAGGAAACGGAGGAACCAAATTAGATAGTAACATATCTTCTCCTGTCACACCTATAAATGTGAATTAGATGCAGTTTATTGAGAGTGAGAGGCAAAGATGCAAGTTCAGCTAGACTTTGGAAAAGCAGGTTTTAAGGAATTATGGACTTATCTATATTTTGAATTAAAGGAACAGTTATCTGGTAAAATCCTGAAGTTGGCAAAAAAGAAAAATCAATAATTCTGGTGGATTTCTCCAATGTGAAGGGCTGTGTTTTTGTATTCTCTGCTAAAACATAAAATGAATTCCTGCTTTGAAAGACCCTTTATCATGAATTTAAGTGATGCTATGTCCTTAAAATAAAATTAGCCAATCCAGCAGTAAACAGTTTTGCTAATCCTTCAGGTTTTATCATGAGCAAGGAGAATGTTGGAAGCTCCAAAAAATGCTGTAGAAAGGAGGAAATGGGATTTCATCTTTAGTTTGATTCCTGGTCTGTGTAATGAACTTAGACTGCTTCTCTGGAGAAACCGAGATGTTCTCAAGTTAATAATTTAAAAACCCTTGAATGGGAAATTTCTAAGAATTGGAACTCTTATTAATTATAAAGGTGATGAAGCAAACTTCAAATGAGCAGCGTGAGATCGATTTTTATACAGCTTTAGAGTATTTTGACATTCCATAAAGGCTTCCATATTGATCTTCAAATAGAAGAGAGATGTCTTTTTACTGGAGGGATAGCTGAAAGAATTGCAATTTATGGTCTAGTTTAGAAAATTTTTTTGTTGTTTCCTATGGGGTTTTTTTTTTAGAGCTGAAAACTTTAAATAATGCCAGTGGTCGAGTATTGATTGATGTCTTGGATTGTCAGTCTGTGCCTGCATCCTTATTTTCCTGAAGAGCCGTTCTGCCTGAGCTTTCTCTCAGAAGTGGGATTTAACATTTTTGCATTTTCAAATAGCAAGGCAGCGATGAGATCTACAGTCAGAAGATGTTCTGTCAGACAGCTCTTTGCTCCTGGAGCCATCAGCGTGTGTGGCTCTTACAGAAGGAAAACAAGCAGCTGCTAACGGCAAGGAGCAGTAGGGTGGCAACAGGGGGCTTAATTATGCCCAAACTGCACAATATTTAGGTGCACCTGGCACCCTTAGGTAGGTTACATGGGTTTTTTTATTACAAAGATTTCAGTGGAAAAAAGCTATTTAGGCTTTAGCAATGGTTCTGAAAAGGCATTTTATCCCTATAAATGCTAATTCACTGGCTGATTTTTGAAGTGTACCCTCTAGGTGTCAGGTGACGCTTCTAGAAATACAGTTTCAGGGTGTCAGGTCTGTTAAGTAAAAAGCAAGGCATATTATGGAGTAGCCTAATTACCTGCAGGAGACAGACACAGTTCTGAAGTATGGCCCATTGCTCCTGAGCGACCTGGCTGCGACAGAACGTGCCAGGCTGAGTGTACAGCACAAAGCACTGAACGTGGGGAAGAAAAAAATCCTCATCCTCATTTTCATGCATATGGTGTTCTGAGAGAGTCAGGGTCACCTCTCTCCTATTCTGACTGGTTTAGACCAGTGTGTCTTCTACTGGAGCACTTAACTCTAGTGTCCGATATGAGTGGCCTCCCTAAGGGTTCCCAGGACCAAAGAGGGGTGGCTTTTGCTGGGTGACTTATGACTTATTCCCTCTTATTGAAGCATCTGTTCCCTTGTTGGCCCTTTATGCCCTGAACAAGCTCAGAGTAAGCAGACCTTTTCTTCTGCTGCTGGTGCTGTCATTTCCTAATCCAAAACTTGTGAGTCAATGGAAGGACTCAATTCATTGGCTTTTAGCAGTTCTGTTAGGAGGCTGAACAGTCAAGGAGTGAGTATTATGGGATTGTTTTAGTCTTCTGTCAATTTTGGATTAATCAAGAGGGATCCAGTGAGTTTCTGAAGGGCATGTGTACAGATGTGTATATGTATTCAGAGTTTAGTTCCTGGTCAATTGAAGAGTAAAAGAGTATACCCTAAAAACCCCCAAATTAACTCAGTTGTCCATAATATTTCAGATTGTCTCAATAAATCAGAGAAGATGGAATGTAATTCAGGTTATAATTATTCCTGTTCAAAATTTATTTATAAATAATCTACCATTTTATCAGGAAAAAAACCAAATTGGGTAGATGTATAGAATGGAGACTAGATGTTAAACTGGGAAACAGGGTCAGGTGACTGACAAATGATGATGATGTAGAGTTAATTTTACTTCATTTGAGTGCAGTCTTATTCTAAGAAGGATTTCTTAAAGTGTCAGTCTTCGTTGAGAAAACTATCAGTACTCATAAATAATTTTTAGCATTTTTGTGATATTCCTCTAAAGATAAATTTCACGTTGGATTTTCATTCATTAAGATCAAGAATTTTTCCCAAGCCTGATATGTTTTTCTGCTTACTCAGCATTTCTAAATAGCTGACTTTAAGGCTGTGCTCTGTTAAAACTGATTTATATTTTCTATGGCATGAAGTGTAAATTTTTAAAGAAGGTATTAAAATTTAAGTAAACTCCCTAGTTCATCCTTATCTTTCAAACCCTTGAGGTGAAAATAGTGTAGGAGAAAACCAATGAATTTAAGTTTCCCTAACTTTCTTATTTTGAGGAAGTAATAGATTTCTGAGTTTTCCCAACAGCAGACAAATCTGAATGAAGTCAAAAGAAAGTAAAATGATAGGTGACTCGCCAATAACTTCTGAGGAAATATATATATAGCTTCTGAGGAAATGTATAGATAGCTATAAAGCATATTTTCACAAAAATAGAAAGAAATGTTACATTAACTACAAGCTTCTTTGTGTGCTTAAAGTAAAACCATCTCAGTTTTGAGCTGCTAACAGTTGATCCACTAGTCTCTAATACTCTCTCAGCATTTCTGTGGAGACTTTGAGTACTCAGAGAAAAGATGACTATGGCAGAATTCTAACACAATAAAATAGATCAAGATCAGAAAGTAAGAGCTTTACATCTTAAACTAAAGAAAACCATGAATTTTCAGGTGAGCAATGCAAAACTTCAGGGTGTTATTAATATGTTCCTCCACATGTCGTTGTTTTACATATGAAATTCCCATCAACTGAATGGCTGAATTTATCATTTGAGTTTGGTGTTGGAACAATGTCTGAGACTTTTAGGGACTTTAGTGAGCTAAACTTCAATTTTATCTTTATTTTTTATAGGGCAGAAATGTTGGCAAACTTTCCACAGCATAAAACTACAGTATCTTCATAGTGTATTGTTAATTGACGTTATTTAGAATTAGTCATTTTCCTTTTATTTCAAACTAAAATGTATAATCTTTGTCTGATAGTCCTTGTAGTCATGTTCTACCTTGCATAATTTTGACACACTATCCAACTGTAGTACATTTTAAATGGAGCTTGAAACATGTCTAATTTAGGAAATATTTACATATAATCAAGGAAACATGACAGGGAAATCTATTTAGTAGCAATGCAATCAGCACTATAATTGATATTGGAAATCTTTCTAGGAGGACACAGTTAGTTTAGCAAAACAGTTATGGCTTCATATATTGCACACAGAGGAAACCAGCAAATTGCACTGCTTATTTATTTACCACCTTTGTCATTATAAATAATATTATTGTGTGGATTTTATTTTTACCTATTTAGCAACTTTGCTAGTAGACCAAGCTGCATTTTGTGCTTGATATTCTTTTCAGGATTCATATCAGGGAGTGGGGGGAGAAACTCATCAACAAAATCCCAAACCAAAACACCCCAACGAACCCTCCCAAAACCAGAACTGTCCAAAGGCTTGGTTTGATAATACTTTTCTTATCACAAGGACATAAAGGAGAAGCCATGCTTTCAATCATGTGTGATAGAGTGTGAGGATTTCACAGTGGGTCTTACCAGTACTTCAAATTGCATCCCTTGGAATATGTAGCTGAAGCCTTTTCCCTACCAAGTTTCAAGAAATTATTCTAGTTACTTGTTATGACCCATAATATCTAAAAGTGCTTTAAAATAAATGTAGATATTTTGTGGGGAAAAGATTGTCTATTGTGTATTGCTGGCAGGTTTGAGGGTGACCTGTGGTTGGGGGGCACAAGTTTGTTGCCAAGTGAGCGGGTTGATAGGAAAGATAGCAATTAAAATGTTTAGCACTGACTGCTTCCAGTGTACTGCTGCTGAAAGAATTTCTTCCTTCTCTTTCCCAATTTCTCAAAGACACCCATCAGCAGCAACAAAGAACACCCTTGCCAGCTGTAGTTACTTGGGCTGAGCCCAGTGTCAGTGGCTGGGAGACCCCCAGGGTTTGTGGGAGCAAGATGTTCTGTGCTGAAAGGCTGACACTCAGTTTGGGCAGCACTTGCTTTCTGTCTGTCAGCAGGATCATATGACTATAGCTTTGCCCACTCTTTCCCCTTAATTCCTCAGTGTTAAATTCCTACGTGGTTTTATGGCAAGTATAATTTTCTTTTCACTTTCTGTAGTTTCACTGATGTACAAATATTGAAGAAGCTAATTTGCTTGTAGGCAATGTTTTATTAAATACATTTGTGTCATTCACGTATCCAGCAATGTGCTGATTCTTGGATAACAGCCACATTTTTATAATGCAGTAGCCTAGTGCTAGCTGTTATGATGTGTGAATCGGTGCCCAGGAGATGAGCATTGCCACTTACTGAAACTAGCTGTGAAAATAATAGATACAGCTCTAGGCTTGAGATGTGGATGCTGTTTATTTCCATTTGGGATTTTTTTTTTTTTTTGAGATATCTTGCTTCTTTTCTTAAGCACAGAATCTCTTGTCTACCAAAGGAAATGGGTTATAAATCAAAACCTTCTGGCTCCTGTGTTCAACAAGAACTCAGAACTCTCATTGCTTTTTTCTTTTCCCATTTTAAATGTTCTCACATGCAACGTTTCCTGAGTCAAAAGTTTTCCTGCTAAAAGTTTTCTTCATGTAACTTAGTGACAGCCTGAGTAGCATTACCAGCAGAGGAGAATACAATCTTTCCTTTAATATTCATTGCTATGGTTATATGAGTTCAATATAAAGTTACTAATTTCTTGGAGGCGAAAGCAGTCAGTGTTAGATTTAAAAGGCTATGAATCTTAATATTGGTCTGCACAGCAAATGTAATATTTAATACTGCTTTAGTGAGACAGTGAACAAAACACAAAGTGATGATAAAGGAATAACGGGGTCTTAACACTGCTAGGAAACCGTGGGATGCTGCTTGTCTAGACATACCTCAGAAGTTGAGGAATCAAGGTAGAAAAAACACTTGTTCACCAACAGTTAATGAGCTGTCTCACTGTGACAAAGGTTAAGGCATTGAAATCTCTGATAATTTGAGATTCAATCTACTGTACTTTATGAAGGTGTAATGCATTTCTATAGAAACTGCTCCAAAGATTTAAAAATATTTATTTATGCTTTTTATAGTGCTCAATATTCTGGGGGGAAAAAAATCTCTAATAATTTCAATAGGATGGTTTTAAACCAAATATATTAGTGTGCTGTTTTCTAGGTGGTTCTGTAGTACTTTTCTATAAAGGTAGTAATTTTGAAATGACTAAGAAAGTCACCTTTTCAGAGCCATAACACATGATCTGAATTAAACAGATCGTTGGGTTGGCTCAGGCATCTTGTGAAAAATCATTTTGAATCAACTCTAACTCAATATAAGGAGTAAACTAGCATAATTTGCGTAGAGAAAATGGGTTTGTTAGCCTATTCTTTAGTCAGTGTTTGCATGTTTTGAAGAACTAGTCACAGACACTAATTCACAACAGGACTTATCCATGAAATACCAGTACCTTGAGCGAGTAAGGTAATGGATTCCTATATACTTCTTTCCTATATTAAGTCCAGCTATTTTAGGAGACAAGAAATTACAGATAAAACAGGAAATTCAAAGGCAATACAATTCCCTGTCTGCCAAAGAAAGCACAGGTTAGCAATTAAATTGCCAGTAACATTATTAAATGGAAACCTGCATCGCTGTAACTATATTCAGGCAAATGGATAGCATCCTTCTGATGCATGGTGTTCATGAGACTGCCCTTTTTTGGTGCCAATATCATTAAAAAATTCCAGAACAGAAGGTATTCTTAACTTTATTTTTTTGTTTTAGGTGTTTGAGATTGTCTGAAGGTGTTTTTCTTTATAAAGCTTAGATTTCCTTAACTAAGTATTTTGGAATCTAAAGAGTCTTGTTAGTGCAAAATCTAAAGGGTACTGTTACTACTTGTAGTAAGGTCATCTAAATTTTAATTTACTGGATACATAGAAGAGCTCTGTAGTAGTTCCAAAATTATGCACTTCTTCTGATCCATATTAGAAATTTCCTAATTTGTGGTTCACAGAAGATGAAATTTTAATTCTTTGATACAATTTGCACTGTGGTTACTATTATAATCATAAATATTTTTGTGGGAATGAAACAAAACATTTCCAGCAGTTTAAATCCCCACATGCTTTATGTGCCCAACTCCCATGACTTTGGTTTATTTGTTTTGCTGGTAGACACATTATAATCAAGCTTTCTTCATAGTTAGGGACTAATTTCACTCCCACTGGAATATATATCAAGGATTATATAGAGAGTGAAGTTAGAATTCTAGTTGCACCATTGTGCTGAGTAACAGTCTATAGCTTTTGGGCTTATCTCTGTATCTCTGTTGGAACAATGATGCTCTCAGCCAGGATGTCAGAGCTAAGCAGGAAGAATTTTTCCTTTTTCATTGTGCAGATCTCATTTAGATGAATTACAGAGGGGTCACAGCTTTTCATTAGAGATAATCACTTTTATTAAATCACAGGCACCATTGTTTCTTCCTTCGTACATATTGAGAGCCAGACTGGAAGTAATCCAAGCTGATTCATTTTTGCCTGAAGTAGCAAAAGAAGTGAAAAAGTGCATATTCTAAACTGTCTTTCCAGCCACTATTCTTTCAGGTTCCTAAGAAAGGTAAAGAAGTAAAAGAAAGTAAAGTCACTTAGTAAATTATTCTAAGAATCTAAGAGATACAACCACAAAGAGATCTTTGAGGACATTTCCTAACACCTTATTTCAAAATCATAGATCTGTTTAAGCACTCTTCACCTGATCTAGTGAGGATGTCCCTGCTTACTACAGGGGGATTGGACTAGATGACCTTTAAAAGGTCCCTTCCTATCTAAGACACTCTGCGATTCTATGATTAGTTGTTAAGAAGCATCCTGGCTATTTTATCTTTTGCACCATGAGAGTCAGTGATGTGGCTCTCTATTCCCTCTAGAAGACAATATTGCATCAGTTCTTCCTACTGTTCCTTTCTTGTATAACTCAGGAGAAGGTATACACATTGAACTCTTACAAGAGTAATTACAAGAGAATTCCAAGTAATTCCAAGAGAATTCCAAGCTGTTGGAATTGTCTAGAAGTGGGTTGAGTAGGATTCCCTGCACCCATTCACTTCCTTTAATTTCACTACTTCACATCTACAATTTGTCTGGTTTTTTCCCTGATTTCTTTGGAATTATATTTCTTGTGTTATTGAGCTAACGGGGAAAATGTATTTCTGTTGACTTCCCTTACTGTGAGATCATAGATTTATTGGATTTGTAGGGTTTTATTTAATACATGTAGACACAGAAGAAATAAGACATTGAGAACTTCCTTAAAATGCTTTAGAAAGAAATCACGCAGAAGAAAGAGTAGCATTAGAGAAGTCCCCTGACTTCTAGCTTGCTCATAAAAAGCTCTTCCTTTAGCTTGTAATGGATTGTGAAGCATGAGCAACCAAACACAAAGATTATAGTACCAGAGAGTCAATATGAGTGTTTTATGAATCCAGGTGGATAAGAAACAAGAATTGATCTAATTCTATAAAGTCCCTTTCTGACCATGTTACACGCTATAACTCAAACTTCTGTTTATTCTGTTTGAACTCAATGTGGGGGGAAAAAAAAATCCATAAAATGAAATGCAACAGTAAATAAAGAATGCCAGTGCTTGGAAGAAACATCAGAACTGTCAGTACCTGGAGAAGAGTTACTTTGGGAAAACACTCTTTATCTTTATGTCTCTTTTATCTTTGTGCCTCTTACTGTCAGTTCTGAGTCTATGGAAGCTGGGGAAACTTTGTAGTTAGCTAATGCCTTCAATGCAATGTACTTTATTTCCTGTTCATATACCAGCATTCATATTTCACTACCTGCACAAAAGGTGATTTCTGTAGTATATTACTGCAAAATTATGTAGCAATGGGGAGTAACAGGAGTAGCTGCAGCAGCAAGCCTTTTTAAAAATATTTTTAGTATTTGATGTCATTAAAAATTATGCTAGTAGTGTCCATAGAAGAACGGTACTATAGATTTTCTGAAAGTGAACAATGAATTACTGTTTATTCACTGAGCTTCTGCAGCTCCTATGCACTTCAGAAATACAGCCATAGGTTTTGAAAGCATCAAGGAAATGTAGTCATAAAGGTCTGTGGTGTCCAGGAGTGTAAAGTGCTTTCGCTTCACACATTTCAACTGAATTGTGCCAGGTTTATTGGCTAAAAATAAAAGCCAGCACCAAAATAGAAAGATGGCTCAGCAACTGTGAGCATAGATTGAATGCCCAAGCCACTTAACATACCCTGAATTAAGGGTCAGCCAGAGTTTTGAGAGTATTTAACCTAAACATGCTTAAAAATAGGTATAGTGAGTGTAAGACTGCTAGAGACCTGGAAAAATTAGAACTCTATGGAATGTAATTACTGATAGGATTCCTACAGGAGACAAGTTTCTTTAATTTTATTACTTCAATGCAAGAACTACTCCTAAAGATATAAAGTAACTTTTGTTAGGTGGGCACCATAATTTCAAATTCAGATTTGAAAAGGGAATTTAGGAGAGGTCAGGTGTAGGTGAGAAGTGAGGAGTATTTAGGCCCATAAGAAAACAAGTTAAGTTTATATTTCACTGCCAAAAGTAATACAGGAAGGAATGTATTTGGATCAAAACTACATTACTTCCACTCACATAGTTGCTTTCAGCAATTCAGCTGTCTTAATGTGCATGTTGTGCATCTGTATAGTCATATGGTTATTGCAACATCGATCCCTAAAGTCCTGAAATGTGTCTGAACGTAATCTCACTGCAGCATCTTGTTCCACTGTACCCTCTTGAGTGCAGCAGGGCCATGCACACCCCTGTGAATCCCTTAAAGGCAGAGAGATCTTATGCACGCTAGGAAGGTTAGTGCTTCCCTGCAGTAGCAAAACGATTCCCTTCTGTTCATCTGCAGCTGAGGGGGTCTCATAATCTGTTTGGAATTAACAAGCTTCAGCTTCTTCACCTTGACAATAGGGACCATGGCACCACCACCGTTACTCTTTGTCATTTTTTCAGAACATATAGTAGGCATTACAGATGTAAGTTTACTTTAGAGCTCTTGAAAGCCAGATGTGCAATGGGGTGCTCATTAAACAGGAGAACATGTACAACATGAAGACTTCACAGACGCATTTCTCCTGCTGTTCTTAACAGACAGTTATAGGAGAGAGCTAGTTACTGCTGTGCTTTCTGTTAATTACAGGCATTTTTCTTCCTTTGTCTCCTAATGGATAAAAAGTAATTTACATATTCTTTTATATGAAATCTTCCTCTCCTCGGAGATGTTTGTTAATATAATTGAGGTGTCGTTTATCCCAGGTAGTGGCACTGCTGCTCAGTGGCTGTTGTGTGCATATATGTTTCCTTTTGCAGGATGGGATATGGCTGAGGAGCACAGATGATTTTGCACTAGAAAAGAGAAGCCCTCTCTATGATGAGAATTTGTGAAGATGCTGCAATTGCTAATGAGCACAGGAATGAGTAGAGTGAAACCTTCCCAGAGACAGGGCTTTGATTGACAGCATAGTCAGGTTTCAATCAGGACCAGGCTCCCTTGTACCAGTAATGGATTTCCTTGTTTGTAGAAATTCCTTCTGCTATATCTGCAAAGATGATGGGTAAATAGGCACTGGAAATAATGTTTCCTTTTGACAATACAAATTTGCAGGGAGAGTTTCTATTCTTCTTTAGCATGTTTGTGACACAATTAGCAGGTTTGCTGATGGATTCCTATTTATTTCTTCTCACCAGTCCACAAAAGACTGACAATACAAAGCTAATTAGTAACATTAACAAGGTTTTCTGTGTCATTGTGATAGTGTATTAGAATTTTAAATGAGAGAGGAATAATTTCTGAGCTTTCTTTCCTGAAAACCAAATGGTCTTTTTTTCTTTGCATTTGTCATCAAATCTCTCTTCCAGGCTATGAGCCCCAGAGAAGATAATTGCCTAATATATTATATATAGATCTGATGGCCATACACTAGTTTTCCTCAGTAGCTGTATTGCCTAGTAAATAAATTCCTTGGAATTAACCTCAACCTTAAAAATCCCTGAGCATCTTCAGTCGGCTGGTGCTTGAAAATCAAAACAGAAGCAAGAAAAGTTGGTTCCCCCCTCCTCAGAGGTTTACATTTCTGCTTTGGAGGAGTGAAAATGGTAGAGATGCTAAGGTAAAAGCAAAATTAATTATATTTTGGATTGCTTTATATGTATTCCATACTGAAAAAAACCTTGAAGTCAATACAGTAAAACTCATAGGGAAAAGACACCTGACTTTGAAGGCTGAAAGTAAAACTAGTGTCCCTAATACTTTCAGTCATGTGTTTTGAACCTACATGCATACACTTATGTAGGTACAGATCATACAGAGTCTCATAATAAAACCTGCCACCCAGGCTTTGTATGCTGTGGGCTGGTGCAGTATATACATTCAACTATTTGAAATATTACAATTTTCTCTTGTGACTTGTCCATCCAGACTATGTGTGTATGTTTTACACCAAACTGAGGTTCAGCTACAGATGGTAGTAGAAAAGGAAATGAAAGAAATATTTGAGCCATTTTTTTTCCATGCTCATACTTTGAATTCTCTGGAACATACACTAGACATACTTTTGAGGGAAAAAAAATCTGAATTAAACTTCTTGCCAATTTATTGATGCTGTTAAACATGTACTGCATGCTTTCCTAATACAAAATCTTTATGGTGGAGACTTACATCCCTAGAGGTTTTGTGGAGGCTGGAGCCACTGATCTGAGTCACGTTCCTTTATCCAGACATTGATTTTCTTATCTAGGAAGCATCCTATATTTGAGATGTCTGCTTCTCTGCCAGATTCAACTGAATTCAACCAATAATTAATAAAAATGTTGTTAATGAGTAATAAAACTACTGTCATTTAAGCCTCATTTCCTTAGAAAAAGTGGCTTGAGCTTTTCTTTAATTATTCAGATGAACTACAGTAAAACATAGTACAAAGAGACAAGGTGCAAATAAGACTTGTTTCCTTGGATGCACTCTGTGATGGATAGTGATGGGCATGGCAAAGTTTGTTTTTGTGGGGCTGTATAATTTTACAAAAACCCCCTTTTTTAAAAAAAAATTTCTCTATTTGAGCTTTTCTCCTGTTTACTGCACAGTATGAATTAGGTTGGAGTATATTAAAATGTATGAGAGAGGGCAGAGACAAGCAAACTGAAATGCTAGAAAGAACAAAACAAAGTATTGCAAATACCAAACACTGGGCTCAGAACAGTCAGGTAGGGTATTTGTTCTGCATTTATTGTGCCCTTGAAAATCTGGTTTAAAATAAATCATCTCTCCAACTATGCAATAAATGGTGTTCTCTGTATCATGCACACAAACTAATTTGTAGCTGATCAGCAGGTAACATCCTACTCTGGGGCATCCAAAACAAATATGTGGCCTTTGTTCTTGAAAAAAAAAAAAAATTAGATTTTCCAGGTGTTAATTTTGGTTGGGTAGTGGATTTCTCCCATACTGGCCATTAATCTTCTACTGCTGACATTTCATAAATCCAGTGCAGGCCAGTTGCACATGGGAACCAAAGTTATTGTCTTGTGGGATTCCTGTTAAAATAGCTTTTGTACTCTTGGCCTAGGACAAATAGTAATTTTTAAAACAGTAACAGATAGCAGGTATAAAAGTTGGCAAGAAATATATGCCATTTTTTCCCACTATTAAACCTGTGGGGTCCTTTTTTTCTGTAGCATCTTCTACAGTATCTTTTGTAGCAGCATCTCTGAATCGTTGGATCCCTGCTGTCAGGATCATCTTGAATATTAGTTGCACTAAATGTTTCCAACAAAACATAACCCTGAACTTAATCTATTTGGGTTTTTTTCTCTGTCTTTTTTTTTTCTCTTTCTTCCTTTTCCTTTTCATTGATTGAGCTCTCCAGATAAAACTACAGAGAGGAGGGCTGGATGCTCAGAAGTGGTTAGCACAAGCTAAGTCAAGCAATTAATCCATACATGTCTCTGTGCAACGTGTAGGTCTCATGTTCTTTGATGACATAAAGATTTAAAAAAGAAAAGGAACAAATAACCTATACAGGACACAGTAAAAGGGCTCCTATTCCTTCTCCCACTGATTTAGAGCATCTCATTTGAAAGGGTGGGGGGGATAGGGTCAAACAGGGGGTATCTCAGCAGGAATGTGTTTTGTTAAAGTATACTGTTCCTTTAGGTTGGAAGAAGGTAAGGTGATTGTGTGGGTTTGGTTTGGTTTTTTTTTTTAAAGTTTTCTTTTTCTCTGTGTGTACATAATTTTTCCTGAGTTTCTCCATTGATTTTGATGGAAAAGGAAAGATGCTTTGGAATTCTGAAATTAAACTTTTGTTCTACTTTTTGAGGTACCTGGTGACCTGTATAACTGATCTTTAGTCTACTGAAAGACTTCTTTGGAAATTTGCTAAATATATCAGCTTGTCTTACACCAGTGCAGTTCCACTGCTCTTTATAGTGACTGTCACAGGCTGGAAAATTCAGCCCAGTCTGGCTTCAGTTTTCTTTTCCCTTTGAAGTGTAACCCTATTAGCCAGAGAGCTTTTGTTGTAGTCCTCTGTGTCTGCTTAAACCAAATTTCATTATGCTTATTCACCATACACCTGAAAGAAACATGCATTAATGTTAAAAGTGCTCAGCAAACACTTGTAGCCATAATATTGCTGTGAGAGATGGAAAAAATTTGTCATTTGCCCAAATCTAGAAAAAGATCCAACTCCATGCAAATCATAGTGACTAAAAATACAGCCAGCAGAAAGCCATTAATTATAACATCTTTCTGAAATCCAGAGTTGATTGCAGTGTGTTTTTTAATGTAGATGGAGATTGGGACCAATACAGATTTTATTACTCTTGCTGTAAAGCAGAAAAATTAAACCATTCTGCATTGCTTTACTTAAATGTCAGGTTGACCACAAAACAACTTGCTTTATACATATAATATAGAATAAATGTAATTTTCTTCCCTACTGAGTTCTTCCATTTCCACAGCAGGATGATCAGCTTGAGGCTGTGTTGTATTTTGATACATCTTCACGTGTTAATAAGGAAAAAGATTAGCAAGTAATCTTAACTCTATCAAATTCTTCCTGATGTTAAATATCTGTGGACCATGACAACTGTCTTTGCAGTTTAATCTGATTGCTTATTAATGAAAGAGAATACTGCAAATTGGCAAGGCACCTTTGAGACTACACACAGCGGTACATTGCAGAGGATGCAACCACAGTAACAGACAAAGGGCATTCACACTCTGGATGAGTCTTTCTGAAGATGTTTACGTGGGAACGTATCTGCTACACTTGCTGAGAGTTTTCTGAGTCTTTGTTGCTATATATTCACAAAATGCTGGTGAGGAAGGTAGTCCTGCACTGCAAGAAGTGTCACACAAGGGTTGGTTTTCTGCAGTTGGCTCCACCAAACCCAGGCCACCCAGAGCTGGTGTTGGCAATAGACCTTCATCAAGTGGGAGGCTGGACTAGAGATCCTTTCCAATGCTTATTCCCTCTGCAGGAATGACACTTTTCTGAACTTTTTCCTGCATTGATACAAACCTACTGAAAGAAACATTCAGTTAACTGCTGTGGATTAGTAGAATGCTCTTTTAGTTAAAGAATCTATTACTATGGAAAGCCCAAAGTACTTTACCCCTATTGAGTAGTGTATTCAGAATCCAGTGAAACTCAGACATAAAAGCTGGGCTGTAGATTTATTTAAATTCTCTTCAGATTGAAGAATTAATCCTTTCCTGTGAAGAGTTACAAAGTAAGATAAGGGGGCTTGTTAATTTTTTTTTTTAATCCTCCCACTCTAATTAATCCAAAGAAAGAATAAATGTCAGCCTGACAAATTAAACTATCCCTAGATGATACATCTGACAAATGTATGAACGCTGTCCCAATAGGCTAATAATGGTAAGATATTAGCACCCAGCAAAAGGAGTGACCTGTGCCCTCTTTTGACTAGAGCCTGCATTTAACGATGGATTGTCTTCTGCATATCTTATTTTTATCAGATGATAATTGAACATCCTGCTTACTTTCAACCGAATGATTTCCCATCCTCTTCACAGACACTACTGATTCAGAAAATTTAATAAACTAATATTCAGTGCATTTTAAAAATATTATTTCTAGTGCTACTTAATAGGAAAGAAGGTGTATAGAGGAGTGGAACATGATCTGCCACCTGCCTACAGACCATCTGTGTGATTCCACAGGATCTAGTTTCAGCAGCTTTGACCTTTGGTATCACAGAATCACAGGGGTCAGAAGGGACCTCGAGAGATCATCGGGTCCAACCCCCCTGCCAAAGCAGCTCCCAGCTCATATTACATAGATAGGCATCCAGATGAGTCTTGAATCTCTCCAGAGAAGGAGACTCCACACCTCCCTGGGCAGCCTATTCCAGTGCTCTGACACCCTTACTGTGAAAAAGTTCTTCCCCATGTTGGTGCGGAACTTCCTATGCTCCAGCTTACAGCCATTGCCCCTTGTCCTGTCCCCACAGACACTGAAAAGGGGCTGGCCAATTCCCCCTGCATCCCATGCCTAAGATATTTATAAACACTAATTAGGTCCCCCCTAAGTCTTTTCTCCAGGCTGAACAGTCCCAGCTCACTCAGCCTGTCCTCACACGGGAGATGTTCCAGGCCCCTAATTATCTTCGTAGCCCTTCTCTGGACTCTCTCCAGGAGATCCCTGTCTTTTTTATACCAGGGAGCCCAGAAATGGACAATCTAGAGCAGATTCTTTTTCTCCTCCTTACCTTCTTTTTTTCCTAGATCTTGTGACTATGTGCTCAAAGTTGTGTTATTTCTAGATCTAACAGCCCATTAATTTCTGAAATTTATTATCTCCCCCTCTTTTATAACATATAGAAGATAAGTTCTCAGTGGGGTGGAAGTGCAAGGTACCTGTAAGTACTTAAGTACATCAAGAATCACTTGAAACTTAGTGACCTAATAAATGTACAAAAATGAGAGAGGAATATGAGCAATAGTTAGCAATATAACAAAAGATGGTTAAACTATCCACACAGACCAATTTTTGGTTCAGGTAGAATCTTCTGTTCAAAGTATGTTGCCTCTAGCTTTTTGAAGAGCTGTTAAGCCCATACAGCTAAGCTTCTTAGAGAATGCTGTTCAAAGTCTGGAGATATGAACTGGAGACTAAGATTTATTTTGTAGTCCTTATAGAAGCAATGAAAATATATTTAATCTAAAATGCAACCATGGGAAGCTACAGGAAAAGATTTTGCATAAACTAATTCAGCCCTCATCAGATTTCAGGAATTTTTTTCTTACCTTTCACTCTGTGGAACTAAAAATTTTGTCTTTGTTTCTTCTTTTGTCTGTGTTAATATCCACATTGGATTTCTTTTGAGTTACTGTAGGGTACAAAAATGTTTTGAAGCAAAGGGAGTGAAACGTAAGACTTTTATTTCCTTTTCAATCAGAAAAAGCTAGATAAATTTTGAAATGACCTACTAGTTTTCATATGTCAAAAGGAGTGAGTAGGATGTCCATTTAACAACATTCATTACCTGATGGCAGTCATCATTCACTTCTGTGTTCATTTCTAAAGTGCTCTTGTGTACCCTGAGACTCAGTGAAAGAATCAAAGTAGATTTATTATTACAGAAGCAAAAGTCTGAAATGCGATGCCAGCTACTCTTGATTTTCAGCCATTAATCACCATTATAATAAAATCTCTTTAAATATAGCATACATGTTAATCTACCTATCAAGTTTATAAAGTCGTGTTGCCAAGTGAAAGTCAAGAGCTCAAGCTTCGCTTCTTTGTAGTGCAAATAGATCTACTACCTCAGAGAATTTGTTTTGTATGAATGAATACTTTCTGATAAGAAAAAACCTACCAACCACCCCACATTTAATGGGCCAAGCTGCAAATTAAGAAGTTAATGACTCCAGATCACTTAAATTACTTTTAATTGAAGATGATACTACTGGGTTTCAGTCTTCTCAATCCTCATTTCAGCTGTTCTGTACTGTTGCAGGTTTGCTTGCTTTAAATAATAATCTGTACTTCATTTCATTTTGGCAGTGCAGAGGAAAAGAGATGAACTGTCCACAGTACAGAGCTTAAAACGTGATGCAAAATGCTTAGTTATATGTCCTTGGAAGTCCTTGACAGATCTGAGTTTTTTCCTTCTTGAATTGGATATTAAATATTTTTCCTTGAAAAGCATGTTCCTCTGCATTAATACCAAAGAAGCTATTTTAATTGCAGATTGCTATAGATGCAAAAGGTATAATGTTTCCAGACAGAGGAGAGCCTATCCTGTTTTCTTTTCTCTTTGTCTTTGCACTTATTTGACCAATTATTGCTTTGAACTATTTTTGTGCATTACAGTTCTTCTTCTGCAATAACTTCATGCAAACATGGATAGACAATTGTTTCTGACAATATTTTATCTGAACTTCTGTGAAACAAGGAAAGGTCTTTGATGCTTCCCCCCCCNTTATGCTTTCCCCCCCCCCCCCTTATACCTTCTGAAGCCTTTGCATCTCTAAACTACAAAACTCTTCAGATTTTACTCATAATATGACAACAGGAGCATCCACACACCCAGTCTCCTGCCCTTTAGTTCAGTTGCATTTTCATTCAGGCCCCTAACGCAGCTAAGTTTCTTCTCCTGGCCTGAACGGATGGAGATTCTGAGTCAGTGATGTGACGTTTGTCCTTGCTGTGAGGGAGGATGTGAGGGAACATTCCGTGCAGCTTAGCATCACTTAAGCACCCCTGAATATCTGGTTTAAGGTTTGCCTCTCTTCTTTAAACAGGCAGCTTGTACACTATGTAAGCAAGGGTAAGAATGGCTGTTCCTCTTGAAAAAGGAACTAACCTTTCCTCTGTGGAGAAAAAACACACTATCTTTAAACTTTTTCTGTGTATTATTCTTTCAGCTGCATGAGTTCATATTTAATGAAAGGTTTATTGTACTACCAGCTCATTATGTTCTGATTTTATCACAGTAAAGTGATGACTAAAGAGATGAAAGCCTAGTAAATTAAATGTAAACTTTTGTTGGTTATTACATCTATAGAATTTTTTTATCACTGGCTGAAGACTACGTTAATAAAATGATATGCAACATAGATAAAAAGGTGCAACGTGCAGCATAATGGCACTGACTGTGATTTAAATGTAATCAAGATCACCAACTACTTCAGTGTCACATCACATACTATGTTGTGCATGGGTAGTACTTTTCTGATATGGGTTTAATAAGATACAGGCAAGAATAATAAGAACAATAAATGTAACTGGAATATATATTCTTTCAATATTTTTAATAATCTTTCACTAGTATAGATCTGGCTTCTGGTGAATGCTCAGTTTCTAGTGGCTGGATATCACATTTTCGATAGCTTTAAAACCAACTGAATGTTCCTGCATACTGAGATTTTCTTAGATTCTGGGAAAGATAACAGAAAAAAGCCCTGTGCATAATAGTGAGGGTAACTTATGCATGTATATATGTGGATAAATTAGGCTGTGTTGTTCTAAATACGTGCATTACACTTTGGAGTAGTTTTACATTTATGAACCTGGTTTTAAACGGAGATGTTTCTCTCTCTCTCACACACACACCCACACACACCCACCCCTTGTCCAAATGAGAAGTGTAGTGGATTTAAAGACTTTTTTTTTTTTCCTAGCAACAAGTACAAAAGTTCAAAAGGCAATTTCCTCTTAAATTGCAAGAAGAAAAGAGCTGCAAACAAATGGATCAAACAAGAGATTACTGTAAAAAGATGGACTGGTAAAGGTGAATCTTTGGCAAAATTGTATTGATTTTTCTCTGTCAGGACTATCTGACTCTGATGCCTGGCAACAAGCAACATGTAACATTAAAAGCAAAATATTTGTAAGTTGTACTACTGTTAAGACATAAATCACATCTACACATTTAAGCCAGTTCTGTGTTTGAATAATGCAGTTTTTAACTTTATCTCCTTAATGCCTAGTCTCTGTCTTGCAAGTCATAGTTTCTTTTGAGAGCAATTTTGAACTCCTAGACTCTTCCATCTTTTGTTTGCTTCTAATGGGAGTTCATTTTGCTTCCCCTTTTTTCAGGCAGTTGTTACATGGATTATTGTCCTCACTAGTTGTTTCAACGTGGGAATGATTTATAGATGACAGATTTTCTCCTAACAATATTGTTCAGAATAGAAGCTTTCACATGAGTTTTCAGAACTATTCCATTAAAACAAAATTTTGTCCCAGACACTCATATTGCAACAGGAAACTGTTCTCCCTCAGGTATAATTTGCTGAGTGAGATGGTATGTTGCAACTAGTTGATTGCAAGTACTAAGAAACATGGTAATATACTTGGATTAGGTCAGAAGACCTTGAAGGTGGCAGAAGCCAAGCAAAATAAAATTCTGGTTTGTTTTCTTTCCTCCTACTAATAATGAAAGATGAATGATAAATCCATGTGCCTACTGCTATGTCTCTGATATTCTAAAACCATTTTAAAACTGATCTTGTGATTTTGTAGCTGCCCAAGGAACTTGTTACATGAAACAAAGCCCAGGGGAATTTATCCAGGAATACAAGGATCGATCACAACTCTCTTAGTAGCACCTCAAACCCTGGGGAAGAACTCGGAGAATCCTGCAGCTTTTAGCTAGTGATTCTCACTCTGGGTTTCCACTGAAGTGCCTGAAACCTCCTGGTGCAATGCTGAGGAGTCATTTAACTGCCAGGGATTAAACCATGTGGTAGCCCATTGGCAAAAAAAGCTGGGCAAAACAATAGCTGGTTTGAGTGGCAGATCAATTGCACTGTTGTACTGTACCTGTGGCACAGAAAAACATATAAAAAAGACAATTGGAAACAAATATTTTATATTCTAGGGGCTTCCCTATTGCTGATACCAGCAAGTCAAAGCATAGCATGAAAGAGTTGACAGCATTATTCTTTTTTTTCCCCAAATAAATTTACTGTATGTCTCCAACAGTTTACAGGAGAATGGATACAGAACGTTCATTCAGTATATTAATGTTGAAAAAAGGACTTCACATTTGGAGTGTGGTTTTATATGAGCACTTCTAAGTTTTATTAATAAAACAGAAAGCTCACTAAGCTGTTGCAAATCCTGCAGAGTTTTAGGAGACCAGGGTGACATATCTACACTAATTCTTGAGATGCTTCTTAATCTCTTAGGCATTATTCCTTGAGAACAGAATGCCCTGATAAAATAATTGTACTTTTCCTTTAAAAATCCAGGCACCAGAGCATGATGATCCCTCAGTTCTGTACAGTGAAATGGTAACCTTTATCAGAAAATTAGGTTTCCTGAGCACAGGCCAGGTTTCTCCCTAGGCCAGGTTGTTTTCAGGCCCAGGCCAAGTGGTACAATTCTGATCCTGGGCCTATATTGGATCTTGAGGAGTTAACGTTAAATTTCTATGCACAGCATGAGACTGTGTCATGTAGGGATATTTCTTGTCGTTTCTGATGTGAAGAGAAGGTCATAACATCAAAGCAAGAACCTTGAAATTGTCAGATTTTTACAGAATGTATTAGTAAAGGATCAGCATTATGAAGTGGTTGTAAATAGCTCTTGATCAGGTACAGCACCGGATTGAGTTCACTGAGCTGATCATACAGAGCAAGAGGGTGCTTTGAGTTTCGGCCTTCCTACCTGTCTTGGTGTCATCTGAGATAGTTACTTGTTTGTTGGGCTTTTTTTGTTTGTTTGCTTGTTTGTTTTCGTTGATTTGTTTGTTTGTGGGAATTTTGTGGGTTTTCTCTTTTGTTTTATTGGGTTTTATCCCCAGTAGCTGGTACAGTGCTGTGTTTTGCCTTTAGTTTGAGAATAATGTTGACAACACACCAATGGCTTTTCACCATCATCTTATATTAAAATCAGAAGTACTTAGAACCTAAGTGCCATATATATGAATTATATGATATTCTTCTGATCATGCTAAAAGCTGAAATATAAAAGTGCAAACCACCCTGTGGTGTTCTGGGGTTACTGCAGGCCTCACCCTCAACTGCTACTAAGAAAGTTGGGGATGTATTCCACAAAAAATCAGTCACAACATCAGTTTAGTTAAGCTCCTGGATGTGGTATCATGGAGTTTATTTTACAAGCTGGCATGAGTTAAAATATAGGTTACCTATTACTATATGCATGTAAATAGATTCTTATGATGTTTATAATGTACAGTATGAGAGTACAGCAGCTGCTAATAAGAGAGCTATTTCTCCATTATCTTTCCCAGGTTCACAACCTGTGGATTTTGAGTTCTTTCAGGTGTGACTATGCATGCAATAAACTAATTTAGTATCAATATTTTTAGAGGGAAATAACTGCTCTTAGCAGTTAATATTTCATTGTTTTGTGGTTGGGCTTTTAAAATCATTTTCTCCATCAAGCTTTCAGGGAATAATTGTAGGCCTGAAATGACATTTGTTTCATTCCCATTTAATCTTTTACACCAAGAGCTAAACTGAAACTAGTTTTATGTGATGACATTGCTGTGTTGGAACAAAACAGCTTAATAGATTTACTGATGTAAGGAATAATATGCATGTGCACAGACCATATTCAACAAAGTTAATTTGAAAGACAGCAAAACTGAAGACCCAAAATTTCCAATTGATGCTTAATTCTGTATTTTTCTAAATCCAGAGATTTGAGTGGGAATTAGGGGTCACACAGTGGGGTCTAAAATATCTACTGTTTTCAGGAGAAATTAGTCTGTCTTTTCGAAAGCTGTATTCCTGCACCACAACTCTACTAGAAAAATCGTCCTCTGTTTTATGAGGAGTAATTTGGTATATATTCTCTATTAAAAGAGTAAATCTTTCCCATGAATCCTGTGAATTTCTCTTTGAGATTTTCTATGCAGTGTTTCTCCATCCCTACCAGCTCTAGTCTACCTGCAATACCTAGTACTTTATTAAAGGGATGAGGAGAAACAACCTCTAGCCCCAGCAGAGCAACTTCCAACCTTTAATGTTCAAATCTGGATTTAGTTTTAGCAGTCGAGTCTCATCTATAGTTTGCAATTCAAATTCTGACATTTGTTTTTGCTACTGCTTTTTGTTGCTATTGCTGTGCAGTTTATGACTTCCTCTCTGGCATTATGGGAAACAGAGAGAAGCTTTTACATAGCATCACAGAGACATAGGTGGTAGCATGGTGGTAGCATGCTCTGCACAGCACCTGTCTTGTATGGCAATTACTGTACAGGTAACACAGGATTTTTGGTTTTGAGTTTCAGCTTGCCTTCAGAAAAACGTGGCAGCTTACAATTTCTCATTTTTATGGCTACTTGTGGGCCACATCCCTCTTAACCATGAGATTCTCTCCACATTAGTGATCTTTATTTTTTCCCTTTAGCTTATCCTACAAACTGCCACCATGCATTTCGGTCTCTCAGAACTCATGGTTGATGGCCTTCCCTTGATGTACTTGCAAATCATTGTTTATATTGCTTTTACCTTCTTATTTAAATGTCTCAGAGTTTTGACTTCTCAGAACTTAGCTATTACACTGAGATCTTACACAGTTTTGTGGTTGGAATCTGATTATAAGAAGCTGCACAAAACAGCCCCAGAAGCCTGCATCCGAAAGCTAATGTTCCCAGGCAGCCTTCAGAGACTGTTCTCAACCACAAGCAGTTAATCAGGGATACCAGCACATTTAATTGTCTGCCTATTGTGCCTGACTCTCTGACTTATAGCTGTTATAGTGCTCATGTGGTCACTGTGCCAGCTAGAGCTAAGCATAGTATGAGCTAACAGAGTAGCTCGTGTTGGTGCTAGGCTTTTCCTCGTGTAGTACTTGGTTTTTCTGCAGTTATTTTTCTGATTGATGTTATTTTTAAAGAACTGGGCAATGTGAGGAAAAAAACAAATAATTTTTTTTGGTGAATTGTGATTTTTATCATAGTTTACAAAGTTTTCATGTCTTTGAGACTTTCTGAGAAGTGACAGGTGTCAATATTGGCCGATATTTTGTATAATGTCATGCAATGTTCTGGGCTGAACTGCTTGAGTGAACAGTTTCTGGTGATTTCCCATTCTGCTGATAGTTCAGACAACGTTTCAGGCAACTGAGTTTGGAAGTTATCAGTCATGCAAAACTATTTCAAATGAGAAAGAAATTGAAAAATGTCCTTCAGATTTGAATGTCTAAGTGTTAGCCAGATCCATCAATATGATAAACCTGCCAGAACCAACCTTAAAACACTGTTTGACAGGGTGAAAACTCGGTGGGAATCCAGAGCAAAATGAAAGATAAAATCAGAACTAAAAGCATCCTACAGTAATTCTAGTCTGTAAGATATGTTTCTTGTCAGATGTTATACATGTGTAGTTAATAGTCTGAAACTTCATGAATATTAATCCCAAGACATCAAAGTAAGACTACTGTGTATAACAGCAAGCTAATCTCTGAATTCAATAAACACAGTATACTTTTAATTTAGATAATGAAAGGCTTAAGGTTTTAACCAACATAAATTTTACACAGTGGTTAAAGAATTGATAGTTTTATTATCCTGATTTACTGTGATGGAAATGTTGCAACACCCTGTTCTTTCTCTTTAACCCTAATGCTTTTAATCTTGTTGTAACATCTATTTCATAATGGATCAGTGAGGCTTTTAAGCTGATATTTTAGGGTACCACTATCAGATCCATCACTTCTGGAAGTTCTGCTTAATTCAGTCCATATTTTACTTAAGGAGGACAGCTTGAAACTGTCATGTTCTAAACCATGTCAGAAAACAGGGCTTGGAGAAAACAACACTGATATAAAATAAAATAAATATTTCAGCAAAACATTGCAGGAGTTGTTTGCATTTGATAGAAAAAATACTATTTTCTGTCCACAAGTAGCTGGTAATTAAACAGAAAAGACTATATAAGAAGCAGTAAGATAACTATGAAGTTTTCTGATGATAAAATTATATTTTAAAACATGATTTCTAGGTTCCTTTTGGCAGTTCAGGTGTTAACTGAAATGTGTTTTAAAGCTGGCTGTATATTTCCATAACAAAATCAACAAAATATGGAAAATGCTATAATTAAGACAATTTCTTCCTCACAAATAACATATGGTATGTCTGTGGTTGTGTTGGGGTTTTTTTTGGTGGTTTTTTTTGTTTGAAAGCACAATTACAGTGCACCATGTAATGGAGTGGAAATAAATGTAAATAAGAAAAATGTGCAACGAGAAAGAATAGTGATCCTCTGGAAGCACAGAAAATGCCCTCTCTTTTCCTTTAAAAAAGCATACATTTTAAAAACATTTTTAGAATGTTGGATAAAATTGGCCTGAGGTACCTTGAAGACATTGAATACATGGATGTAACTGGAGATTTTAATAATTGTCTCTTTAGAGAAAGTAGTGCATCACAGCCTTTGAAATAGTCTTAGAGAATGGAAAATAAAAGCGAGTTCCACCTGGTCTAATGCAACACTATGATGGACTGATGAAGTCATTAAATGGGAGAAAGATGTAGGTGTGTTTGTGGGAAGAGGTACTTTGTGAAATAGATGAAAAATTAAAGGTCCTTTTCCAACAGCTTGGAAAAAAAACCCCAACAAACAGTTGGGCTTATTGCCTGTTGGAATTGTTTGACATCATTTCAGCAGTTACGGAATGGCAATAATGGAATTGTTATTAGCTAACCATAAACAAAAATCTGGCCTTTGCTATCTCTGTTGATAGAGTGGTAAGGCTGATTACAGCCTGTAATTCTGAAGGATACGACCATGCATCACTCAAAAGCCATGTGTGATAGATGCTTTATACAAAATAAAGCAAATTAGGCAGCTTGCAATACCATATGTGCAAAGGTACTGCAAATACGCCAAGAAAGCTTTGCTTATACCCCTGTCAGAGTTTTGCATTCCTTTTGAAATGGCATAATGTAAAATAAATTATCTCTAGCAAACAACAGTTGGACTGGATGAGAGACTCTTGCAGCTATTTTTATGACTGACATTACAGCTGAAGCGGTGAAGTGATATTTTTTGACAGTGCTGCATATTTCTTGAGTACAGAGTTCTAATGTGGCACTGGAGTCTTGTCATTGGTTCCTTAGAAAATTCACTCTCATAGTTTAAAGGCTGGAAAGGACCAACTAGTAAAGAATTATGTGATGTATCATTGAAGTATATGAAAGCTGCGAGGTGTGGCTGAATATCTTCTGCTGACGTTGCCCTCAGTGGGAGGCAAATGGTGTCTGCCACCTCTCAAGATCAAATTTAATATCAACTCTACTTTCCTCTCTCGTCCTGTGACAGGATTATAAAATACTGGGATGTGGTTTATTGTGGAGTTGGCTCTTAAGTAACAGATGTTCCCTAATGATAACAAAGGCTGCATATTATAAATTGTCTGACTATTAACATGTTTCTAAACCTTCACAATAAGGCAATGCCGCTAATTGTCTCTCTGCAACATCTTTAGCCTGGAGGCTCTATCTGCAAGAGCAAGGGAGCCAGGGCAGTGCTTGGGAAATTGCAGTCATGTAGGCATTCAGCTTTACTAGAGAACATGACAGTAGTTGTTCCACAACATTGACCAACTGAAATAATTGTATGTCTTCTTATAGAATAAAATGGCAACTTTCTAAAGCCAACATTATCTCTTTTCATTTCTGTAGCACTTTTTTCCTATTGTGAAATCTGCCTCAGCTAGTAGGAAATGTGCTTTTCTCTGAGCCTAAAACAAATTGAAGAGAAAGCCCACAGAAGACAATTTTGGAGTTCATAACCCAAACTGTATCATGAAAAGTAATTTATAGATAACAAACCATTAACCTTGAAGAGGGAAGGTCAGCAAACCAGCAGTACTTTTATTAAAAAGCTGTGTGGGAAGAAAAGAGCAATATCTCAAACCCATCACAAACATGTGAAATGCTATGATCATTTTACACCTCAGTAAGCAGGGCTTCTTAAAGAATTCACATTATGAAATAAATTAGATTGAATTATATGGGAACACACCAAACACAAGAGTGAACTTCTGCTAACAGTATTGTGAAGATCCTGATGTGTATGTATTCAAATCTGCACCTAAGCATTTTTAACCAATTAAAAATAGAGCTGCTGCACTGCTGATAGAAAGACTTGCCAATTTTCCTTTGACTACTGCCATCTCATTGCTGGTTCCTGCAGGAATTTGACTATTTATAATGATCTGTTTACAGTCATTTAATGGAAAACCCTCCTGAGTCCTACTTGTTCCTCATGGCTCTTAAACACGTTAATTGCATATAGTCCACTAAATGATCTCATTGTCTTCTTAGCATTTTGGCATCATATGTCAATCAATTTTTGCAATCATTGGGTGACTATAGTCTTTAGGTAAGACTGTATGTTTCAGGTCAAAATTCTAGCGTTAATATTCTGATTACCCAAACTTCCCTCAGATTCAGTAAGTATCAGCATTGCAGAAAATTTACAGGAAAAAAATGCATTTTTACCAATCAAGACCTATTCTAATACTGTATTTAGATATTCTGTATGTTCTGCTCTTGGTTTAGATTACAAACGAGGGTGAGAGTCCTATTCTTTCTGCTTGTCAGCTCAATCTCAGCATGGCAGCTAGAAATTCAGAGAATCCAAAAGCAAACTACATTATCTTACTAAGCAAGTCAGTGGATTGTCTTGCTTATTTCTTCTCTAGTATGTATTTTTCTTCTGTCTGCTTGCCTGAAAAGACATAAAAGATCCAAAGGGTCCTTAGTTCCTTGAAGATATCCCCACTGGCAATACCAGGATTTCAGATGGATACGTCTGTACTACAACTGTCATTCTTATCTAATGAGTGCTACCATCTGGGCAACTATAAACTTTTCTTACTTCTAGAGTTGCTGTAGTGTCCTGGATGAGAAACAAAGCCAAGAAGATTGGTAAACAGCAACAAATAGAACTAGACATTCTTCCTAGGTGATGAGTATGCACTGTTGTCCTAAAGGTCATAGAATGGTTTGGGTTGAAAGGGACCTTTAAAGATCACCTAGATCATGGCAGGGACACTTTCCATTTCCCCAGGTTGCCCAAAGCCCCATCCAGCCTGGACTTGAACACTTCTAGTGATGGAGCATCCCCCATCTGCTTCTGTCAGCTGATGCTGACAGTTTTTAGCACCAAACAAATTTTGGATACTGAAGAATCCCAGAATACTGTTAATACCCCTTGTTTTCTCTTTTTTTCTGAAGCATGATACGCACTGCCAGGCTTTTGGTTTTTTTGCATATAAGTGTTTTAGTTTAATGTATTTTTCTGTGGCTTGTGATATACGGTCAAGAACTTTCTGGGTTTAATGTGATTTACATTAATGACTGTGATTACAGAGGTTTGACATGGTGACCCAGAGGCCTCTTATACTCTTATGTTTTAAGTCAGTGGCATTACACTGATAGTCATCAACATATGATTTGAACCAATGAGGAATACAGCTGATGGATGTCACCTTTTTACACAACATTTTCAAGAAGAGAGGCATTGAACCACAGGAAATGTGAAAAAATAGACTAATAGTTGCCATCAGTCTCCATTAATCCTGGATAACAAGTGCATCGGAAAGCATGGGCAGTGGCGATAGGCTGGTGGAGATAATAGACATGACCACTCTTTAGCAAGCAATCTTTTTGTTCTTAGCTACCCTAATTGATTGCCCATTACATAAGCATATTCAGTGTTTCTCCCCCCTTTTTAAACAAGTGAAAGTCTAGGTATTTCACAGTGAGTACTGATGTGGTAGCAATCATGCTCTAGCAGTTAAATATATACCCCTGGAAAACCAAATGTTCCCTGCTGTCCCATCTCCTCTAAACACGTAGGTACACGAAATACCCTCACTGAGCCTGTGCTAGGTATGTATGGCACAGGGGTCAGCAGTAGTAAGAACTTCAAACACTGTAACAGCTGTTGCTCTTTAACAGGGAACATCAACATTATGTGTTCCTCATTTGTTCTAATCTTCTTGGGAATAAATTATTTCATTATGATATGTGATTAATAAGCATGCAAAAATATTTACACTGGTTAGTTGATGGTTGTAAATGGAGAAATGTTCACTGCATACTAGCTGCAGGAACTGGATGTGGGAGTGTAATCAAACAGATGTTACAAGTCATAGTCTCAATTGGAACCAACGTAACCAAATATGTGCATATTTACAGACTACTTTGGTTATCTCTGCCCTAACAATCAGGGCAGTGTAGCATTTTTCACTTATTTGTGAATTGTGTACATATACCTGTCAATAACATCAATGTACTGATTTAAACATGATACTGGTCTCATTCTTAAAGAGGAAAAGCATGGGTCCAAAAAACAAATGACCTTTTAATATCAACTCCTACAGCATTTCTTTACTTTTTCTGAAGGAAAGAAAAGAGGAAAATGATCTGTTGAAAGATTTTTCAAAGCCCTAAATGTGTCCTCTGGAGGAAGGGAGCTCTCCTTCATCTGATGCAACAGAGCTGTTGCTTATGTTCATCTTAGTTGGTGTCTTGATGATGTTCTAGACAGAACAGAAGCTTTGGATACATGGAAAAAGTACTAGTCCACTGGCAAAGACCATAGCATGAGAATGGCTGTATGGATTGAGGGTTTAATCCAGTCCAGCAGCCTGTAGAACAGTGAGAATAAGCATGTAATTATGGAAGAAGCAGAACCAGCGTGTGCTATGCCTCTAATGTGCCTTCAGCCGTCTATTTTTTTAGTCCATAAAGAGAATATGGTTTCTGTGGATTTCAACTGGCTGTCAGACCACAATTTTCCTGTGGGTTTTTCTGTTGCTTGCTGACAGAGCTCTTGCTGTCTCAAAATAATATCATAAATCGGATTCCCAGGGGTTTTTTAAAGAGTCTTCCTTAACTATTTGTAGATTTAAAAGACTGGTGACTTCAGTTTCTGCCTGCCTTTTTTTTAATGTTACTGTTAGCTGTCTTATTTGGGCTTGTCTTTCACAGATGCTCTGAATTCTCATCTATTCTGCAGGTTTTGGCTTCTGAAAATCCTGTGGTCTTTCAGAATCCCCACCTTGTGTAGAATAACATTCTTTATATTTCATTTGCTGCCTCTCACTGGTTTCCATTTTAAGAATAACTTCTGATTCAGAAAAAGAATTGGAAAGAATTATAAGGATCACAGAATTTGCTGAAATTAATGTAGGTAAAAAATTGAAATACATATGCCTGCATTAAGGCGGCAATTAATGAAATGAATTGATATCCTTTTAAATTGGAATAACACACAGCATTATACCACTCCAGTATCGCATGTGTTGCTTTGAAAGGCTTTTAAGATGTGTTTACATACTAGAAAAACAAGATATTTAATAAAAAATTCCAACCACTTGCTAGAAGTACACATTTCCTTCTGACTGGCTTG
Organism: Zapornia atra; assembly: GCA_013400835.1. NCBI lineage: Eukaryota > Metazoa > Chordata > Aves > Gruiformes > Rallidae > Zapornia > Zapornia atra. The sequence goes on from VZTU01000853.1 coordinate 46,509, forward strand.
AATATTCCTTGAAAATGTGGCTTATTTCTGGATTTTACCCTTCCAGAAAATGTGGTGACTCACATACACCTTTATTAAAGCATTGGCACGTATGTAAAGAAAAATATTCCACAATTGCCACAAATGTAATCTACTGGATTATATAATGGAGGTTAGTTGATTTTCAGCCTTGGCTGACTCTCTCTGGGCTTTTATTGAGATGACAGAAATTTGGCAGACAGTGCAGTGAATATTTTTTAGTTCTGGGGGGTGTGTGTGGGTATGCATGTATATCTATATATGTGTGTGTATATATATATATATATGAAGTTTCAGTTAGTTGGGATAGGAAAGAATGCTTTCTGGGTGTGGTGTTTAAAGGTAAATGTAAATCAAGACCTGATGACATAAAATCCAGATGTTTTAGAAGATTATCTTGACTTTATACTTAATTTCTATTTGTAAGGCTTGTAGGTGTTTAGTGTGTCAGGCAGTTTAGTTTGGCTTTTGCAATCCCAATAACAACTGGTCAAAATAATATAAGTAGCAATAGCACTATAAACCAAAATTCTCATGATTATGTTTCCAGACAAGTGTTTACAAAGCTCTTCTGGATGGTAGGCAAGACCATTCTGAAATTTAATAGAAATGCAATTTAGAACTGTATCAATAGCTAGAGAATACAACCACGGTACTGGAAAAGGTTTTGCAGCTTGTTTCTATTTATTTGTTAAAAATGTAAGAGCAGAGATAACCGAATACGTGCACGTGTGACTGAAGAGATTGAACGTGTTATTGCAGTCGGGTAGCTTGACAGTTCCAAAGGAACCATCCACACAGGCTAAAAAAAGCCACCAAAATCAATTCTTTCCAGCCTTTCTGACTGCATACAGAGAGTGAATGCAGGTGTCTAGAAGACAATGTAAATCTTTTTCCCAATGTGTAGAGCATTAGATTTCTACAAGAGAGTTGATAATATTACCTCCTGTGTTAGCGTTTCCTAGGGTGAGAACCACACTGTCCCTTCACTCTGTCATACCCATCACGTGGGGGCTAGTAAACAGGCAATTAATGCTGTCCACCAGGTACGAGGGAGGACTCTAGTGAGTTTAATTAAAGACACTGGAGACTGTAAAGGAGACATGTAAAATATACCCAACAAATTAAGGTTTGAAAAAGACAAGAGGGGGAGTGCATATTACAAAGTATTATGTATTTTATTTCATATACGTCTTTCCAGCTTTATAGGAGAAGATTCCATGGGTTACTCATGGGTTCAGAGAGAGATCAGGGTTTGGCATTTTGCTTAGATATTCAGCCCCTGACAAGGCTGAGGGTCGCTTGTTGTTTCGAGTGAAACGTAAGGAAAACAAAATACTATATGAAGCCTGACTCAGTCATGACTGCTTCCATGGAATGCATTCATGCCATTATTCTTGCCAGAGAAAAAGTATATGAAGGCAGCACCTCTTTGGACTTTCTTTTTTTCAGCTCTCCCTCTAATCCTTCACTTTCAGGAGTGCACAATGGAGTTGAGTAATAAACAGCAAATAAGGGAAAAAATGAATAAAGAGTAGAAAGCACTGGAATTAATCCATTGCATGACTGTCTAGATTCACATAAAGAAGGCTTTCTACTTACCAATATATCTTTTCTTGTTTCAAATCGAAAATTCAGTAGCTAGCATGAAGTGTGAACTGAAAAGTAAAACTCCAGGTTTTTCTGTTTCCAACTGTGAGTGAAGCAACTTTCATCAACATGCGCTATCCATCTCTGAAGACTCTCCCAGTGATCAAAAGAGTAAATAAATATTAAGGCAGAAAGAAGGATTGGTGACATGACTGCTGGTGTCATTTCTGATTTATGCCCAAAGAGAAGAATGATAGTTACATCTCTCTATGTTAAAACTTGTTTTAAAGCTACTTATTGATTTTTAGACCTGAGTTCCCCAAACCTAGAAGCAGGGCATGTAATTGTTACTGTGCTTGCTTACTTTCTGTGTCCTGGTATACTGCAACTTTCAGGAAAGTTTGTGGTCATAGAGTGATAGTAATTAAAGAAAAAAAAAGAAGTCAGGTTATAATTAAAATTAAGGCAGTGTGGTCAGACACACTGTGCCTCATTCAACATTACCATGAACATTTTCTTTTAGTCAGTATAAAATTCTATCAAAACGTGGTTTGTCTCTTACTGAGAAGGTGGTGAAAAAGCAATAGAAAGAAAGATTCAAGATTAAAAGGAGGAGATGATGTTTTGCTGAGTACAAAAATGATGGGTCAGATATTGCCCAGTGTAGTCTGTGTGAGACAGTTCTGGTATTGACTTTGTCTAAGGGATAAGGTAAGATGCAGCTATCAGGATAACGAGCTTTTTATGGTTCAGACAAGTGAAACTAGCAATAAAAGAGTCTGCCACTCCCATATAACTGTAACTGCTGGTGACTGTCACTTCTGCAGCTGATGGGCTCTAAATTACCCTAGAAATCTCCCGATTTGCATTACTGCTGGCCTAATCCCACAAGGGGAAACAAAGATGGGCTTGTAGTATGGACACAGCTGAAATGTTTTTAGCATTCTGCTTGTCAGTGTCACCTAGGTATTTTTGTCAAACTAATCAAAACTTCTAATTCTTTGTATCTGAGATAATATTTACCTGAGATGATATGAGATAGCAGAATAATTTTTTTTTCTCTTACAGAGCGATCTGAAATATTTATAATGTGTTGGTGTCCCTGATGCCCCACTCCCTGTTTCTTTCTCCTGTTTAAGGGATGTAAATCTTTCATACTAAAAATTTCCAGGTTCCTTTTCATTTATTACAAAATCTGGGTAAGATTTAAAAATTCAGAGGAGAATTTCATTGTTTAATGTTTAAAGTAAATATTTAATACTTAACATTCGAGCTCCCAATTGTTACACTTCATGAAATCGTGTCAGGAACTATTTACTGCAGGTGACAATACTAATACCACCTTCAGCTAGAGATTCTGAAGTATAAATAGCTGTGGTGGGTCTGTGCACGAGGACTCAGCACTGGAAGGAAAGTTTAGGTGCTGTGTGAGTGAGCAGCTCAGTGTGATGCACCAGTAACTTGTCAGTGGAAGAGAAGGGAAAAGGGAGATGATGGAGATGTGTTGGAAGGGCTTTCTTTCTCAGGAAAGCTTGGCTATGTCCTGGGTCAGACAGTGGATGTAAGCAAAGGTGTGAAGGGATGGAGCTGTTGGCAGGCAGAAGGTGTTGAAGAGCCCAGAGACCTGCACAGGATACACTGTGCCTCTCTTCTCTGGCAGTGCAGACATCCAGCGATGTCACAGAATCACACAGTTACAGGGGTTGGAAGGGACCTCCAGAGCCCATTGGGTCCAACCCCCTGCCAAAGCTGGGTCCCCAGGACAAGTCACACAGGTCGGCATCCAGACGGGGCTGGAATCTCTCCAGAGAAGAAGACTGCACACTCCCCTGGGCAGCCTGTCCCAGGGTCTCCCTCAGCCTCACCGGGTTCTTCCAAATATTGGTGTGGAACTCCCTGTGCTCCAACTTGAGGCCATCGCCCCTTGTCCTGTCTCAACAGACCATTGAAAAATAGGCTGGCCATTTCCCTGTGTGTCCCACACTTGAGATATTTATAAACATTGATCAGACCCTCCCTTAGCCTTCTTTTCTCAAGGCTGAACAGCCCTAGTTCTTTCAGCCTATCCCATAGGGGAGATGCTCCACTCCTTTAATCATCTTGTGGCCATGAATTATGTCAGGAAAACCCTTACTGGGGTGCTTTAAGCCAGTGCCTGATGTCCACTGAAGGTAGGCTTCAGGGCAGATACAGAGCTTTCTGAATGCTGTTCTGAACAGATAAGATTAGAATATATAATTCAGTCTCAGGTTGCACTTGGAAGTGGGAAGAAGTGTGGAGTTTCAAATCTATTTATTGGAAATTATGATGATATAGTCTATTTTATAACCACACGGTGTAGATATAAGGGCTTAGAAAAGTGAGTTACAAAAATGCAGGATGAGAAGGGCAGGAAAATATGAAAGGTTCCAACAAAAGAGGTAAGGAAACAAATGCAGTTTTCATTTAAATAGATTTTCTTCATAAACCAGATTGATAAGTGTTCAATCACTGAAAATCTAAAACTTTGTGAAAAGATAGCCTGCTTTCCTGAGAGAACTTCATTTTTTCCCTGTTAAGGCTATCTTTGCCACTGTTGGTTTTATGTTATTGCCTTTTCAAGCTGATCCTATTTTCCTGTCAAAAGCAAAACTATTAGTGAGCTTTCTGAGTGGCTTTAACCTCTAAATAAAATTCAGAAAGTGTCTTGCTTCATCCCTCTAGTTCCTCAAAACACTTTATATGTTCAGGTCAATAACTGCAGTTTTCACCCAAAGATCAGGATCTTTGTGAGAATGTTGTCCTCCCATTTCTGCATTTGCCTTTCTGACTACAGTAAAATTGCACTAATTATTCCAGACATGTTTCAGACTTGGGATAAGTGTGTTTGGTAGGTTGTTGTATAAAACTAATGTTCACTTGCTGTTTGACTTGTGGGGCTTCCTGAACCGAAATACTCTTTGGCAATATTTGCTAACTGAAGGACAGCGTTTTGAAAACCATGTTGCTAAATACTTCCCACTGTTAAAATATTCCTCAAGGGTCAAATATTTTTGTGGTTGACAGCAAGATGAAAATCAGTTTAAAACCCAGCCTGAATGTCTCGATGGGAAAGAAGAATTTTAACCTTCCATAGAAATTTTATTTGTCTTCCAAGAGGTAGGGTGTTTACCAAACATGGTGCCAGGGGGCAAAAATATTTTCAAGTGATTTATTTTAATGTTGATAAGGTTCTATAATAAAAGCTATAGGTGATACTTCATCTGAATTATAATCAATCATAAGGTAGATGTGCTGATAGCCATTTACTGACTTAAACTTACGGCTATAATAAATTCATATTTTTCTATTTCACAAATAATACTTTGATATTCTCAGCACCCTTGGTTCTGTAGCATTTCCAGCAGTTATCAAGTGGGATATGCTTATCTAGCTCAAGCAATGCCATGGTACAGATAATCAAGTGAATACAAAAGTCTATCCAGCACACTTTGCAGCACCACGCAGAGCTAGTAGCTTGAACCCTGGAAACAATATCCATCTGGGCTCCAGCCAAGGTAATTAGTTCTGCCTCCCTGGAAGGGTAATTAGTCAAAGCACCACACTAAGGCAGCCATGGTGCTTCTGGCTCCAGAGATAACTCACCACAGCCAGCTCAGGTGGCTCTGCAAGGCGATGCTCTACTGAGCCCGGGCATGTTTGTCCCTACGGTAGCAGAATAGCTTTGCCTCCCTTGAATTGCTGCGTCTCTTAATCATTTCTCTTTGTAATCTGCAATAAGTAAAGCAGCTTTGGTTGTACTTTCCGTATGAAATGTTACGTCCACATTAGCTAAATGAAGGTCAGATCTTTCCTCCTTTGTAAGTTCTTCAAATAAGCTACATCTGTTATGAAACTATTATGGCTGACCAGAGGACAGTCATTAAAAACACACAGCCCATTACAGGACACCATTTATACTTCATATGTGTAGTAGAGAGATCATTTAGGTAGTTTATTTTAACATGTTTGCCCCATTTAGGCTGTGCATTCACTTCTTCAATGTGTTCTCTTGAAATTGTATTATTGAAATGAAATCTAATCCCTCTTCAGCCCTGCAACCCATGTCCCTAGTAAACCAGCAGATGTTTCATTTGCCTCTCTTACCTTTCTTTAATCTGAATTTTCAACATTTACCTTTTACATTGCCTCATAGAGCTTTTATTTTTTAAAGCAAAGTTTAACTTCCAAGAGAACCACCACTGTGGTTTAAATGTAATAAAATGTCCAGAGGCTCAGCTATAATTCTTCTAACTACGAGTCAAAACAAGTTGCTACCAATTATTTCAGCCAAAACATCTGAATTCTGGAATGGTCTTCCAGTGCTGACTCTTATGTAAACACCATAAAAATGACATTTATAACTGCCAGGCAGTTTTTGCAAGTATCGATATCACAAAAGTCCCAGTTGAAATGTGACAGGAGTAAATACAGAAGATTGAAAAATGGTCCAATACTTTTTCCTTTTTTCTTTTTTTTTTTTTTTTGAGTAAACACCAACCAAGCAAAATAACTTTCAGCTATTTGGACGGTTGTCTGTGTCCATGGTCCAGTTTTGGTTGCCTGTGCATGCCTTGCTGCCTGCAGAACTGCACACAGTGGGCTTCCAGGTTTTGCCTGGTCTTTGTGGACTACCAGAACGTTCTTCTATAGTTGGGGATTTTTGCCAGTTTAGTAGAAAAAACCCACTCATGCTGTGCATAAATGATAGAGAATGCACCAAAAAACCCCAACTTCATCTATATGAAGTGCTTGGTACTGTCATCAGTCTTGGCATGATGTACCCTTCCATCTTGTTAGCACGCTGTTGTTTGAAGTGAGGATCTCTACCTTCATCTCGATGTGTCAGTTCAACTGCTTTGTAATGATGCTGAATAACACATTTCTTTAAAGGTTTATTTAATTTAAGAAAGCTTTTCTATGTTTTTTCCAAACTCTAGTTCCTCCTAGAATGGGTTTTGGGGCACATTTTACACTGTCTTCCACCTGCACTATATTTCAAGCTTGCTCTGAGCCCTCATAATTCATTCTTCAGTGGTTAAGAGGTGAGATTAATAACTAGCATGATAAACATGTGAATACCAGGTTGTACATCATACTGTCCATCAAAAGAAGGAAAACTTCAGAGATCTTTGGTTGCATTCTCTTTAGCTACTGAGTATACCTTCTACATATTGACTGAGTCTCATAACTTTTAACTTAATAGAATTAATTCCCTGCTGACTATACTCATTTATTGAATGTGTGGAAACCCATACACGGTCATATGCTTTATGATCAGGACTCGATGCTGCCTTGAGTATCCCTGAATCAAGATATTCTTCTCATTTTTGATAATAGAAGCTGATGTGATACAGTCAGGAAAACTTGGATATTTGTTGTATAAATTTAATGACAGTTCTCTGTGTGTTTTGATCCACTGGCTGAGCCAATCAATCACCATATGCATGAGCTTGAAAAATACAGCAGGCAAGAACATGAAAATCACCTAACTGCCTGGACACTGATGCCCAAAGATTAAAGAATAAGATTAAGATTTAGTTACTGATTTCCCATTCAGTTATACCCTTCAAAATAATTGCTAATCAATATTGAAAAGCAACAGAAAACAGATTTCCAATAACCTTGTAGAGTGGCTAGATTGAAATTAATAGGAACAAAACTATTAGTATATTGGATAAGATTAGGGCCATTTATCCTGATGCTGACAAAGGTTAATATCAGCTATTTTAAAGGAAAACTTTAGAAAGTAAACTTTATTTTGAGATGTTAGAAAAGAACTGTTTCCTTAGAAAAGAACTATCTGCTTTCCCATTACTGTACATCTGAGAAAAAGTGATCTGAAGACAACCCAATTTTTCTGTGTTATTGAATTCAGTTGGAAACTGTAAATACAGGGCTGAAAGCCTGGGTGATTAGATTTTTTTTTTCCTTGTTCATTGTGCTCATTTTTAATTCCTTCTTTTCCCTTTGCTTTTCTGATTCTGTTACCTTCTCTTGCAAAAATAACATCGTATATCGTGTACTTCTAAAACTGGGCTCTACAATTTACAAATAAAGCTCTGCTTCATCCTCCCTTTGTCTTGGAGCTGCATGTTAGAGTGTAAGAGTACACATTTTACTGTTACAGTGCAAAGGGAAAACGTAGCTCCCAATAATTAGACCATTATCCAAAGGCTGATCATGACATAGGGAATTGTGCTTCCATTTCCCATTTTGCTAAAGTAATGACAAGTCATTTCTGCCAGTAATATCTCCCCCAAATCTTTCTGAATAAAAGAATATTCATTTACAATTATGTTTCAAACAGATTTTCATCACCAATGCATTCCTAGAGCACACAGGTGGATGTGCAAACTGAGGTACCATCGAAAGCAGATGATGCATTTCAAATCTGAACCAAGCTCTGACAGGCTGCCTACCTTCAGGCTTGCAGAAGAGAGGGAGTGGTAGCACTGCACAAGCAGCTCTGGGAAGCACTATTAACCCTGACCTTTTAAGAGGTGGAAGGCAGTTTAGTGGAGTGTCAGTATTTTTCCTTATCTCCTGATTCAGCCAGAGATGTAGTACAGTTTTAGTAGTGTCTACATTGACTTCTGTATAAGTGTGCAGTACTACAGAGGTGAAAAATATGCAACTTAGTATGTTATTCATACTTCCTGACAGGTTTGCTAGATATTCATGTACACAACTGTTGCCTGAACCTTTTTTGGGGGTCAGTTTTAGGCTTGAAAAATCACCTTAGGAAACAATATGAGTCTTAATGTGCTGAAGTTACCTCTCCAATAATTGTTTTTCTAGAAAGTAGTCCATTTAGAGTGTTTCAGATCTTTGCATGGGCCAAAAGTCATCTTTTAAGAACATGTCCACAACAAACGGTTGAAAGGAACAGATCAGGACTGCCTGAAGACCCATTCTCTCATCAAAAAAGTGGTTTGTGTAACATGAAGCTTATCCTGGTATATACAATGACAAATTAATTACTATTTAAAAAAAAAATAGTCCTCAAACCCCAAAATCGTAGCTGTTTATTATAACAGGGAAGAAAACACCATCAAAAATTTACCTGTTATTTTCCCAACTGAAGTGTCAGTCCTGAGAAGTGTTAATCGTTCAACATGGCTTTTGTCTAGGTAGGGTATGCAGAAAATACTTAGTTCTTATTCAAAAAAATAGTTTGTCTTTTAGAGTGAAAAAAAAATATCTCTAAATAATACCTTATTAAAGAAAATAGAAAGTACTGTGGGGCTGTTCACAATAATTAAGAGAAAAAAAGCAATGCTATAATCGCTTATGTAAGGTGAGTTGGGATGTATTGTACTTATTCTTTCTCCTCTTTTCAGCATAAAAAGATACTGGTTTTGTCATTCAGGTTTCTTTATCTTACAACAGATGAAACAACTCATCAACAGGCAGGCTTATGATGGATTTCAAAGTCTGCACACAAAATAGGTTCAGTAATATATGCCCAGCCCCTGTAGGACTGGGGTGAGAGGAAGAAAAGACTAGATAATGCTGTGAGGAAAACCCACGATCAATCCCGTTCTGTGTTCAGTGGGAAAATGTGCTATTCCCTGAAAGGCTGTGACATGGTGGGTGGTAGTTTGCCAAAATATTTGTACACAGTTATTCAAATGACTGCTATTGCATAGTGTAGGTTTATGGCTGTGTGATGTGTTCTTGCTAAAAATTCTTGTGTGGGATAGAAAATATTTGGCATTGAACAGAATATAACAACTGTCTCTTAAAGCAGATGCATGATGATCTGGTCTGGTGTCTGCATTGACTCCCTGAATATAAATGAGCAGATGAAAGGATTCCATTCTGTAATTTTTCTAGCAAGATCTCTTGAGGAAAATATCAATTCAAAACAATATTAATTGACTTTTCATCTTTTAAAGCAATTGATTTAAAAACAGAGTTGCAAAAAGTTCCCTTGGGCTTTTTATGTTTTAAGGTGAAACTTAACTACAGTTCCCATCTCCATTCAGATCACTAAGTATGACCAAGTAAGTTTATAATAAAGATGTGACCTTCTTGCATCAGGCAAAATTAATATTATATCTCTAAAAATGCAAAGAGGTTCAGTTGTATCACAGGTGAACATTAGAGCTTTCCAAAGCCTTGGAATATTTCTGGGCAACAGAGAGACACGTAGCTGTGCTCCCCACATTGCTGCTCTTAAAAATCCCAAGGCACCCAGATTCTGGCACACACAGAGGTCCTGTTGAATTGAACCATACCTGGAGTAGAAGCTGTGTGTCAGTGTTTGGCTGAATCTGAACTGCCAAGGAAAGCTCAAAACATTGACATGAGATTTATTATCCTGGTCATACACCATTTACAACAAATGCTTCATGGTTCAGCTTAATCAAATGCTGGCAGGTGAACCTGGCAAGACATAGATTAAGAAAATGAAGTAATACCAGGTTAGGAGGGAATGCAGAGGCAGTGTGAATGACATGGGAAAGGTGACTGTTTAACCACACACACCACAACATACTGTGTCGTTAAACCACCACGACCTGTGTAAATTCAAGTCTGCTCTCCTACTGCCATTCTGGGGGCCCACTAGCCTCATGGAAAATATTTATATTGATATGAAGCTGTTAAATCAGTTTTATTTGTGCACTGGTTTCATTGGCAGAGGAGCTGGTTAAACAGTTCAAAGACATTTTACTCTTCCATTTTCCCTGCTATTAAAATAGTATGGTTACTAATAGTACTTGTCTTCTCTCTCTTTCTCCCCTTCCCTTTTCCCTGTTCACTGTTCAGACAAACTCCACTTTAACAGCAATTCAACTTACTGCAGGAAGAGATGGTTTTCCCAGATAGGTGGAAATCTTATTGTAGCAGTTGTCATGGCAAATTCACACTTTTTATTCTTGAATTCATATCATATTTGCAGTAGATCACATAAAAAGAAAAGTTGTACAATTATGAGAGAAGTTGGCTTGCAACTTGGAGACTTTTAAAAATCCAGAAAATGAAACATCTAAGAAACTATTAAAGATGTGCCATATTAATTAGCATCAATTGTCATTTCTTGCATTGAAACAAAACGTGATCATCACTGCCTTTGCTTAGTAATGAGAAGTAAAACCTTAAAGAAGTGTGAAATCAATTACTTCTATGATTGCTGTGTTGTGTTATGCAATCAGAGGCTGATTTGCATTCATAACACATCCAGAATCTCCTATCTGAATAAGCTCACTTATTATAACTGTTTCTCTAAACCTTTGTTTCTTCTGAAAGTAAAATCTTTGATTGCAATAATAGTGCAATTTATTGCAAAATTCTTTTTCATCCCATGGTATAAATTGACAGAATCAATATGTAATAATAATTTGAAGGTCATACTCTTCAATTATACTCAATCTTATGCATAGGTTATGAATTGCTTTAATCGGGGATATGTTAGGCAAATGCTTTGGCTCTGTAAAACTGGTTCTTCTTATTATATTCTTGTTTATTCTTATCACTTCTTTATTTCTTAATAAATGTTTCCCAGAACAATGCAACTGTTTTTCTGGAGACAGACAGATGAAAACATGGGCACTTTCTCTAGTGAAAATATTGATTCATTCCCATAATGTGAATATAATAAATGGAAGATTAAATAGTGGCATCATACAGCCACTATCAATACAGACATTTCTGTGTGTAAGTTAGAATTATGTTGAATGAGAACTGTGTTATTTTGATCTAAAGATAACTTTGAATTTTGTTTCATAGCATGCATTTGAATTCTGAAGAATTTGGAGTATATGCAATATTAAATTCTTTCATATTTCAAGTTCCCCAAATAGGACAATGGATAAGCAACAGATAACTCTGTCCACTTAAAAAAGAAACAAAACATGACCAAGACCTTTAAATGCTGAGAAGTAATATTTACAGAATTAACTGACCTGGATTATGATTCTTAATATATTAAATGTCATAGACATTTACAACAGCCTCTTAAGGAGTTGTGATTGCTGGAGGCATATAAATTAGAACAATTTTGGATTAAATGGGAAGAAGGTCTCACACTCTTTAAGTGCTTCAAGTTGACTGGATTTGTTTGTTTTCTTGAGGGCTGGAAGAATTGCCTGGCTGTGTGTGGCGAAGTCGCTGTCTCAAGAGCAGAGCTGACGCGAATAACAAAGCAGAGAGGGTTTTGGGAGGGATGTGCTGTTTTGCTGAAACTGAAAAATTCCACAGAAATGTGTTCAGCTGAAGGAAAATTTTAATAGGTGGAGTGTCTAAGGTCTAGGATAAAAAGGGTGGAAGGAAAAAAGGCATTCTCACAGTGGCTAATAATGCTCTGTGCACTCAGATGGACTTTGGGAAAGATGGGCTGGTTCTTGATCAGCTTCATTTCATTCATCTCTCAGTCCTTTGCAGGAACTCTTCTCTTCCCCTCTGCATGTTAGTAAGGGCAGGGACAGGTTGATTTTGAAAGAAGGTTGGGACTCTCATCTGGGATGCGGCCTCAGGGATGCCAGCCTAAGCTCACAGCAACCCTGAGCCACTTCTGTGCTGGGTCAGCATCAAATAAAGCTGACCAAGAAAAAGGTTTCTGCAAATAGTTTGCTCTTTATGAGATCAGTTTTCCACTGGTTTAGCATATTCAGAGTCTGGCTGGTGCTGGCATGAGGACACAGGCAGGAACAGGAAGAAAAGGCAGGTACAGAAGAGGACAGTTTCACCAGCAAGCATCACCAATGCATAATGCTTGACTTTTCTCATAAAGTAAACACGTCCCTGGACCAGTGAAGGTATTTTTCTGTCCCAGATTAAGACAGATTTTCTTAATTGTTTAATTCAGTTTAGTCTATTTTAATCAAAGCCATTTCTCCAACCTCCTGCTACCCCCATCGTAGGGAGGTACAGAAGGCTCTTTTGTGTACTACTTATGCATTAAACCAATTTGATGCAGTATGAATTCTGCTTACAGTGTGTCTGAATAACAATGTCTCAGATGAATTTTGGCATTTTGGGGTACATGTGAATCATGAAAAATGGAATACATAAGTTTTTATATATTTTCTTCAATATGAAGAATAATATTTATTAAGTTGTCTACTATAAATCAAGCTGTCATTCTTTACCACCTTGCAATGCTGCACTTAAATCTCACTAAACCAGGAGCTTATTTCACAAGTTGGTGTTAATGCATTTTGTGAGAGGCTTAGGAAAACATTGTTGTGTCAACTGCTTTGTTCACAGAAGCTGAGAACTTTGCTTTAAGCTTTATTCCTGCTTACCTAACTCTTTAACTTTCAAAATCTTTCACACTTTCTTATGCATGTCATGTGAATGATGTGCATAGTGCTAGTAGGATGCCCATGATTCTTCCAGCACTCTGGTTGTCTTATAATCATGATTTTTTTTCCTTTCAACTAGCAAATCACAGAATCAGTGAATAGAAACTTTGCATTTCTTCACAGAATCACCAGGTTGGAAAAGACCTTTAAGATCATCGAGTCCACCCGTTCGAGGCCTATGCTAAACCATATCCCTAAGTACCTGGTCTACCCTTTTTTTAAACGCACCCAGGGGTGGGGACTCAGCCCCCTCCCTGGGCAGCCTGTTCCACAGCCTCACATCTCTTCCAGGGAAGAACCTTTCCCTCACATCTGAGCTGACCCTGCCCTTGCATAGCTTGAGCCCGTTGCCCCTTGTCCCATCTCCTGTCCCCTGCCTGAAGAGACCATCGCCCACCTCTCTGCACCCTCCGGTCTGGGCAGGGGAGGCGGGGAGAAGGTCTCCCCTCAGCCTCCTCTTCTGCAGGCTGAACACCCCCAGCTCCCTCAGCTGCTCCTCAGAGGATTTGACCTCTAGCCCCTTCCCCAGCCTGGCTGCCCTTCTTATGGTGAGGAGCCTGGAACTGGACCCAGCACTCGAGGTGCAGCCTCACCAGTGCTGAGTACAGGGGCAAAATTTCATGGATATGAAATCTCACTACTTGGATAAAAGGTCTTCATGAGCAGCAATTCTGTAAGTGGTGGCTGGAAAGCGGTGGCATTTGCAAGTACATGAACATGGGTGCTGCAGCAAGGCTGAAGGAAAAAAAAGCCTGGTTAAATCTCTGACCACACATCCTGCCCACTAACTCATCCCTGGCTTCTGTCACATTGCAGTTCCAAAGTGGCTCATCTTGATGCCTGGCAGGGATTCAGTTGAGATGGAATGAGAATATATATATCTGTTAGGGAATTCTGCAATGGCTCTTTTTTCCCCCCTCCCAGCTCCCAGGTAGTCTCAAACTGTAGTAGGAAGCAACACAACTGGGAGAGTCGCCTTGTAAGATCAATCAGCACCAAAACAGTGATGAATTTTACACAGGTTTAAGTCTCCTGTTTTCTGGAACAATCAGTACACAGGCACTTCGTTGTTACTGATGTCTCTGCTCCAGAGCTATTACTGTGGTGGCAGAGTGGGCTGTTTTCCTTTCTATTTCAGGAATGACTGTTGTTTTCACAGCCTTTATACCTGCTAATGCATACAGAAGAACCTACCTTGCTTTTTTTCAACACAGCAGATGCTTCCTGTAACTGCAAATGTGCTTCCCAGGAAGACACATCTCTGACAGACAGCGTTACGTGGGACTACAGTTGGATACAGAATTTATTTTGTAGATGAGTATGCAAAGTGCTTTTGATCTGAAAATCTGAAAGGAAAATATACATTACTAATGAGTAATTCATTGATTAGAACTCTTTGTGAATTATTATAGACTTGGAATGACAGAGAAATTCCTCCAAATTTTCAAATTTTGAATTTCTTCTTGATTTTTTCTAACCTTCCTCTTAGATTCTTCATTCAGTTGTCTGAGACAACCTGCTGTATAAGGAGGTGGCTTTAAATACCTCTTCTGCTCTGAAATGGTGTACAACCATATGAAAATTGATTTATTTTTCACCAGGTGTCCAGAGTAAATTACTATATTTGCATATTTTACAGATTGTTTATTTTACTGAGTGAATCCATTGCTTGGGTTACTTTTGGTTCATTTTTTTGCATGCTTTTGAAGAACTGTCACGTGTGTGTGGTGTTTAGGTTTTGGGTTTCTGTGTGCAAGTAGTATAAAAATAGAACTCCTTGCCTCAATTTCTGCACAGAATTTCCATGTTCACACTTATTCATGTGAGAACCCTTAGTAAATAAAGCAGGCTTTTTAGAATTTAAACTAAAATGTGTATTTAGGTATTGTTAAGTACTGATTTCCCTCTCACACACACAAAATGATCTGCCAAATGGGCTTGACCCTAGCTATCAAGAGCTCACTGGAAAGCTTTCTACTGACTGCATGTGAAGTCCAGCTGAGTCTGACAAGTGATAGATGGTCCAGCTGACTAATGGCTTGAGGGGCATAGAGACAGCAAACCTCACTGACAGCTCTTTCTAATCAATCTACACAGCAAGAATATTTCTGTCCATTTCAAAAGGATTCCTTCCCAGAGATCAAACATTGCTCACAGATATTCCAGGATCTAAGAAGGAGGCAAAGCTCAATAAATCATTTGCTTGTTTACTCAGTGGAAATTGAGGCGTAAAGATATGTTCCCTTCATTCCATTTTCCTTTTAAACGTTGAGATACTTGCCAAGTTAGGAACCTTTAGAACGTTACTGAATTTTAATTTTTCTTCTGAGAGAGTTCTTGGTGTTGACCTTTAATTTAAAAAAAAGCTTTATGTTCACTTCAAACTTCCATGAAGTTTTCTTTTTTGTTTGAGTTTGGTTTAGCTGCTAACTTAACTGGGGTTTTTTTAAAGATTATATTTTCTTGGATTTTGCCCACAAAAATCTTGCAGTCACAACATTTGCATTCATAAAGGCTGCTTAATATCCTGATGCCAACATTACCAGTAGACATGTAAAATTCTTGGATTTGAACTGATAGCATTCAGAAGAAACCAGAATTGCTCAAGACCTGATCCACTGTGCTTTCTTCTGAGATTTTAGGAGGCTGATATTACTCATCACAAGCCTTTTCTCTAAAATGACAACTGTTTAAACACTTTTTGAAATCCACAAGATTTTTAAAGTCTTTGTGAGAGCAGTTTTAATTTCATTGATATCTAGTGAATTGTAGGGTACGTGCTTTCTTAATGAACTGGCATGTAGTCATTACTATGGGAACCAGTCTATATCATGCCCAATTTAGCAATCTCCTGCAAAACAAAGTTGGAGTCAAGTGCACTTGGAAAACTCAAATGGTAATGCCTCTGTCATTATATCACATGGCTTACACACATAAGTGGTGGTACTGAGTCAAGACAAAGGTCTACCTCACAACTGAGGCCAACAGCATATGATTAGGGGAGAGCCCCCCAAAAAAGTCAAGCATGTAGTATAATTTCCACATACAAATCAATACTTTTTTCCCCTCCTGTAATTTAAGTGATTTTTAGCATTGGTGAATGTCTTTAAATGTGAATTTTAAAAATAATTTTGAAATGGTTTCCATTTAATACTAGACCAGGTACATTCATATCCAGGTTAAAATATGTCTTTGAATGTGAATTTTAAAAATCATTTTAATTCTGAAATGGTTTCCATTTAATACTAGACCAGGTACATTCATATCCAGGTTAAAATATGTCTTTGAATGTGAATTTTAAAAATCATTTTAATTCTGAAATGGTTTCCATTTAATACTAGACCAGGTACATTCATATCCAGGTTAAAATACCTCCTTTAAAAAAGAGTTGTTTCCTATCTAGGTGAAACTTGAGCAAATCCCTGAGTCATTTCCAGTTCTAACAGCCAAGTGGCTTCTGTGCATTTTCCATATTTAATCAAACACGAACAGTTCCCCCTGAAGTCAAAGGGATTTAATCTATGGTGTCTTTAGATATGTTGGGACTTTTATGATGCCTGTGATCTTAAAATGTACTTTTCCTCTGCACAATTCACCAGGTGTTCTGAAAAGTTAAGGATAGCCAGATTGTCAATTGGCAGTCATCAGTGTCATTTGCCACCATTTTGTAGGTGGGAAAATTGAGGCACAGGGAGGTTAAGACATCTGATGCTGATGTGGTGAGAGTGATAATCCAGAGATGAAATCACTGTTCCTCTAAATGGGAACATCTGCTGACTTCAGTTGAGCTAGCAGTGCCACTACAGACTCTGAACCTTATTTTTTACACTTCTGTAGCCTCTACATATAGTGAGGAAAGAAAAATCCATTTAACTTCCTGAATTACAAAAGCAACATAACTCTTCTCCTGCCACAAGAAGCAGAGTTCCTTTACGCCATTATGCAGCAAAACCAATACTTTCAATCCCACGATGCTACAGATTCATGGCTTTAAGGGATCCAGGAATAATCAGAACACTAGCCCTTTTAGAGGCCCATTAAGCATAGTGAAATAATCTGACATTTTAAAAATCATAAAATACATAGTAGACCCTGGAATGGAAGACTTTTGAGTTTCTCATATTGTTTAATGCTTGGCAGGAAAGTCAATATAACACCGTATTTTGGCTTGATTTCCCCCTGTATTGAGATGCACATTTCTTTTCTGGTGAGACTCCCATGTTTTTCACAGGCAAAAAGTATCCTTTCCCAAGCCTGAATTCTGTTATACTTCAGCAGTTATTTGACTATAGATATATAGTATAGTATGTACTATATATACCTATATATGACTATAGTATACCTATATAGTCTACTATATATATAGGGTATATATGCTATATTTTGTGTGCATATAATATATATAGTATATATATGTATATACACTATATAGTCTATATACACTATATAGTCTATATATAGTGTATATATATAGTATATATATGTATATACACTATTTGGTCTATATATAGTATCTATAGCCTATATAGCATACGACACTATATATAATATAGTGTCCTATATATAGTGTGTGTATATATATGGAGTATACTATATATATTAGTCTACTATATATATAGGGTATATATGCTATATTTTGTGTGCATATAATATATATAGTATATATATGTATATACACTATATAGTCTATATACACTATATAGTCTATATATAGTGTATATATATAGTATATATATGTATATACACTATTTGGTCTATATATAGTATCTATAGCCTATATAGCATACGACACTATATATAATATAGTGTCCTATATATAGTGTGTGTATATATATGGAGTATACTATATATATACACCTATGTATGACTATAGTATACCTACCTATATGTCATATACTATAGGTATACTATAGTCATATATAGGTATATATGACTGGTGTATATTAGATAGCCAAACCAGCCAGTACTGGGAGGGTTAGCTGTTTCAGTCCCTCTCCCCATTTTCACCTGAAAGAAAATACATTGTGTAAACCAGTAATGAAAGTTTTCTGTCCTTTCCTGTGCTTCATGCTAGAAGCCCAAGGCATACTGAAAGATGATGAAGAACCTCTTTTTCTTGCCAGAAGGCATATCATCAATATTGTCAGCTTTCCTCATTGCTGATGTCTATTTTCTTGATCAGTGATTTTCCCTCCCCCAAACCTTTTTGAGGTAAATGTAAAGGCAGCATCCAGAGGTTGTATTTGTAAACAACCTCCTGCTATTTTGAATGATAGCTATGGGACATCTTGCTGGTATCTATCTAAACACTTAGACCTAGACCCCAAATGTACTTAGGCAATTGATTGCAGTTAAAAGTTCAATGAGAATTTGATGCCAAAGTGGGCTTGTGGCTCGTGGCTTTACCCTATTTGTTTTGTGTCTGTGTACAGAATAGCTGGTATGCAGACCTACCTCTGAGGTACCTGAACTGAGGGACACATGAAATGTTGCCCAAAGTATTCCTCCAGCCTCTGCCAAGCTTTGCCAGCAGTAAAACACTGTGGGATACTCCACTTTTGCCTTTAATGAAGGCATTCATCCAAAGCTACCAAAAAACCTGCTGCAAACAGGAATGAATTGAATTTTATGGTATCGTTGGGTTAGTATTATTAAACCTGATGTATTATTACTGATGAAAAACCTCAGGCAGAGAACATATTAATTTTTCCAGTTCCTTTAGTTTGAGAAGTAGATCCATAAATAATACATAAATCTGTGGCTACTGTTCCTCTCCTCAAGCCATTTCTTGGTTTTTTTGCAATTCTATGTATTCTTTAAAGGTTAGTAGGACAACATCACAAAAGAAACAGCATAACCCTAGGAAATATAATTGAAACGATTTCTAAATCATTGTGACCTTGTGACTGCAGTTTCTGCTGATAGGAGTCACTCAGGCTTTTTTTTTTTTCTGAAGATCATGAGTGAAATATTCTTGTGCTGGAAAGGAAACCTCAGTCATTTGTACCAACATGCAGAGAAGCAAGGCACAAAACAGTTTTCTGCGTGCTTCCTAGCACCACTCAGAGTGGTGTTTGGCAGTGGGACATCAATATTGCTTTGCAGATGCTGTCCCTGATGGGCTGCAAATGACTACATGAATATTCTCTTGCTGACAAGGGGGTTAATATGCAAGATATATATTGAGACTCATCACGTAAGCTGTCCTGCAAGTCTCTTCAGTTTTCATTGCTGAACTTCATCTCTTCCCAATCAAAGCTGCAATTCACTGCTGAACAGGAAGAGAAAAGGTTTAGTAATCACAGAATCACAGAGCTGTAGGGGTTGGAAGGGACCTCCAGAGCCCATGGGGTCCAACCCCCTGCCAAAGCAGGGTCCCTAGGACAGGTCACGCAGGTCGGTGTCCAGATGGGACTGGAATCTCTCCAGAGAAGGAGACTCCACACCCCCTGGGCAGCCTGTCCCAGGGCTCCCTCACCCTCACCAGGAAGAAGTTCTTCCCCAGATTGGTGTGGAACTCCCTGTGCTCCAACTTGCAGCCATCGCCCCTTGTCCTGTCCCCACAGACACTGAGAAGAGGCTGGCCAGGTCCCCCTGTGTCCCACCCTTTAGATATTGATAACCATTGATCAGATCCCCTCTCAGGCTTCTTTTCTCCAGGCTGAACAGCCTCACTCAGCCTTTCCTCATAGGGGAGATTCTCCATAGCCTCCGCTGGACTCTCTCCAGGAGATCCCTGTCTTTTTTATCCCAGGGAGCCCAGAACTGGACACAACACTCCAGGTGGGGCCTGACCAGGGCAGAGCAGAGGGTAATCCGTGAAGTGGCTTAATTGCAGGAACACGGGTGCTTCTTTTTCACTGGGTGAGAAAGATTTCAAAGGTATTTTTAGGGTTGATGCCCTCTGTCCTCTGAAAGAGGCTTTGCTGCTCTACACCATTTTTACCCAAAGCCCAATTTTCAAATTAATTTCAGGCAAGGCCTTACTACAGCCAATTTCTCATTTTCTAGTTAGATAAAGCAAAAGTTCTATTAGAATTTGGATTAAATTTTCACTGTTTTTTCACTGTTTTGACTTGATGCCATTGTCCATTTAAATACTGGTTAGAACTTGATACGGGATGAGATAGCTGGTTGTTTCTGCAACTTTAGTTTATGGAACTGCTTTTCCAATAGAAATACAAAAGACAGTTTTGCTGTTCAGATTGATCACTCTTTCAGTAATTAGTGTAGTGGGGATGTGGATGCTATTAGAGGGGGCAGTGGGGTGACAGATGTTCATGCCTGCAAAGTTAATGCCTTGACTGATGAAACATTAAAACCCAGAAGCCTTTTTTTTAAAAAAGAAAACAATGGAGATAGAGTCAATACTGCTGGCTCTCTGAAAATTGCTCTTGCAAAATCAAAGTGATTCATTGCTAGTTAATATGAGCTAGAGCTTGGCATAGTAACCTCAGGTACGAGCATGAGTTTGTTCTGTGTCCATCAGGGTTGTAAGAGTGAAGAATATTCACCCTATATAACTGTAAAGAAGTGACTTTTTTTTTTGACTTTTTTTTTTTTAAATTTATTTCACTATGCTGTGAGGGAATTAACTTGCTGGGGCTTTTTTTTTTGCTAATGTACATTGTAATATTTTTTCTTTCCAACTAAACTCTGATTTACAATCCACAGTCAATTTAAGAGAGTAGGTGTTGAGCACAAAGTTATATACACAAGTCATTGCATATTTTATTTTATTCAGTGTTAACATTTAGGAAGTAAAAAACCTAACCCAAAAACAACCAGAAGGCTGTGTAAAATTAATACTTAAAATTCTATTGTGATGTGGATAAAACTTAAACAACCCACCCTTTTTTTTCCCCTCTAATGATATTCTACCTATCTTCACCAGGAATTTTTTCTAAGATTTGCAAGAATTGTTTCTTTATGTGAATTACCAGTGTACTTACAGCTAATACTGATTAGAGTGTGTTCAGAAAAATAATGAACAATTTTCAGACTGCTAGGCATTAATCAACTCATCCTTACCTCTACGTTTAGGAAAGGAGAGATCACATAAATTTTCACAGAGACATTAAGAATCATACGTAATATATGCAACTTGCCCTTCACAAGCATTTGGCAGAGGAGGTAAAACGTTGCCTGAAAAGGAAGCTTCTATAACAGTAATTCCTTCAGTTCATTTTCAAACCCAATGTGGTTTTAATGTTTGATGAAAGAGAATTTATTGCTTGGATTTTTTTTTTTCATCTGGTTATTTATGGAATTATTTATTTGAATGTAGACTTTAGAATTCAAACAAATGCCCACTGTCCATCACAGAATCATTTTAGAGGCATTTATCAGTATCACAAGTAATTATGATATTATTTTTTTTCAAAAGCAGTAGGCTTTTGAATGAGACACGTTCCAGGCAATCAGCTTAATACCTAATCAAAGTGAGTTGTCAGAGAGTAATTGCTAGGAGCTTTCTGAAAATCAGGCCTTTTAAAATTGAGCTTTAAGATCGTTAGAAGCTTTTTAAAACCATGTCCTTCTTTTTCCTTCAGTGGCTTTGACTGAAGTTAAATACAGGAGAGTCATTATGGCAGTTACCTCTCAGGGTAAGCAGCGATGATTTGTGGGGAAATTAGTACAAGCAAGTTAGGTAAATAGGGATTAGAAGGAGAAAGGACATTCTTGATATATGGAAAGTGATAAACAGCAGCAGGGCTAAAGGATGGCAATAAATTCCCGCTGGGAAGTAAAGGACTTACTGATTAGGATGCAAATAAGTGTAAGGGAACATCTTAAATCTGATTTAAATGCCAAGAACAGTTTCCAGGAGATGGTCAGGTATCACAACAATGTCCTATAAATGAGATGGCAATCCAGAAAAAAGTTCAATCAAGCTGTCAGAAGCATCAGCATGCTCAGGTCTTTTATATACAACACAAATGCCAGACCAGTATAGAACCAGTATGGAAAAGAATGGTGCAGGCCTCATCATAGCATCAGTGATTTGACAGGGATTTAATATGGGGTATTTAGTGTATGTGGGGTGCTGTGATGACGGACTCAAGACTTTCTCATTGTTTCCTCATTTTCAGACACTTTGTGTCCTTTTTTATGTCTCCTTCCTTTTCTATCCCATGTCCCTGAGAACCATAGGAGCAGCTTTGTAGATTGTTCCATAGAGGTAAAATGGGTATCTATAAAATTAAAATTCTGAAAATTGCTATAAGCACCAGGGATTGGGAACCCAAATGCCTCTGTGGATTGGCCTTAAGTCTCCTTTAAAGCTCCTTGTAATCAATAATTGATTGCTAACTGTCAGATAGAAACTCTGTGAAACAGTAAGGAAAAACTCAGGCTCCAATAAGAAACATCTCTTGTGTCTGCAAAGATACCAGTGAAGATACCTCAATAGTGGAGGATCCTTTGGCTTTAAGAGTAGACTGAAAGTAATCAACTTACTACGTATAGATTTCAAGCTGGACATACATATTTCCTTGGTCTGGAAAATGAAATTGAACCAGTGGAACAATGTAATGCACTTGGTTCATTTGGATTACTAATACATTAGGTTTTAGAAGTTAATGAAACAGCATCCTTTGGAAGCTAGGTATTAATTAAGCACTCACTGAGTGCAAGAAGGAACTGGGGTTAAATTCAAACTCCTAATGTTCAGCGAATGCTTATTGATGCTACAAGGTGACCAAAGAACTATAATCTACCTATTACTGAATTTGGTTGAGCTGCTGCTGAATGAATCTGATGACAAAGCATAAAGGAAGATTGCTCCTAGAGCATGATCAGGAGGTAGATGAGACTGAGAATGTGGTTCAGGTGCTTCACATCTGTATCGCGACTTCTGACAGAAAGAGAGCAGAGACCTCAGCAGAGCCTGACATAGCTATTATTTC
Organism: Zapornia atra; assembly: GCA_013400835.1. NCBI lineage: Eukaryota > Metazoa > Chordata > Aves > Gruiformes > Rallidae > Zapornia > Zapornia atra. The sequence continues at coordinate 69,355 of VZTU01000853.1, forward strand.
ACTAACTGGCACCCTTGAGTTGAAAGCAGATAAATTCACATCTGTAGTTACATGTGTTGGTTTAGTTGCTTGTTGATGAAGAGACGCTTTATTTTGGGACACAGAAAGGTTTTGACTAGGTGGATTTGCTGCCACTTGGCTTTTGCCTTATCCTGGCATAGAAGGCTGCTCTTTCAGCTTTATTGCATGCTTTTTAACTGAGTGTTTCCTTTTCTTTGCCAAGTATAAGACAGACATAATATCAAGGACTTCCAGGGTACTGTGATATCTTCTGTAGGAAGGACTGCACATTGTTCAGAAGCAGGAGAGGTCTGCAAGGGGCAGGGTTAGGACTAAGGCAGTACAATTCAGATGTGACTGTTGGAAGCAGGAAGAGGTGTCCAAGACTGGGATAATTCTTTTTTTTGTGGGAAAATTAAGACATATTTGATTATAGCTCAAGTTTTGAGCCTTTCTGTTTTTTAAAAAAACATTTCCCTACACCCCCTGTATGAGCCTGAGTATTTAGAGAGCTGAAGCATATTTGAATTCACTTCTGTAATTCTCTAGTCAGAGGAAGAGAAGTGTTAGGTACCTGCTATCTACTTTTGTTTACAAGTTGCAAGAGTAAATGCTACCTTTTCCTTTATGTAACAAGACATCATTAGGATTTGTTTAACCTATTATCTGTTTGAACTACCAGTATATTTTGTTAGAGTTTATCCTCAGCTGGCTTCAAGGCTTGTAAAACAAGCATGTAATAGAATTCTAGTTTTAATGAACATTTAGTTCTTGTATTATTTCTGTGGGGAAAAAAAGCCAAACCTCTTTGCATTTCTGAACTTTATTTTTGCACCAGTCTCTAATAACCCTGCTTGATTTGTTAGGCTATCAACGATAACAGTGTGAACTGGTCTTGAAGATAAGGTGTATGAAAAAACTTATCTCTAAGCTACTTTGGTCTTTCTATCCTTCTTCCTTCTCACAAAATAGTGATTATTTTGTGACTATCGCTCTCTATGCTTTTACCTTAAGCACCACCAGTAACAGTCTATCTGATCTTCAGCAGCACTGCTTGGCATCCAGAGCTGCTGTTCTCCTTCTTTATTACTCATGTGTATCAAGAAAGAGCAGTGGTGGTCGTTGGTGTTGCCATGGCCTACTCTCACCCTTAGGCATAGAATCCTGGAATGGTCTGGGTTGGAAGGGACCCCAAGGATCAGAATTCCAACCCCCCTGCCACAGGCAGGCATCATGGTAAGGCTTTAATTTCATCCTGCCTTGGGCAAGGATTTTGTCGACATGAAAATTCAACTTAGAATAAAACCTGACCTTATTATCTTATTTACTGGTCTCAATGGATGTGTTCATGCTATCTATTTGTTTTGAATTTCCAATGATGAAATCACTGTACTTTGTCATTTCCTTAAAGGGATGGTAAATCCAAGAAAGCTGGAGTCTGAAAACAGACTGTCAGAGGAGATGTACGATTCTCTGTTAGTACTTGTAGGATGCTTGTAGAGAAAAAAATTTCAGCATTGTGTTTCATATCTAAAAGCTATAGTGATGTTATCAGTAATCTTGAAAGAAAAAGCTGTTTACATTTTTCCTGAAGTGGTTATTTTCCTATCACTGGTTTGTCCCAAAGGTCTAAATGAAACTGTAGATTTTGTTGTAGGCCTCTCCAAATCTTACATGGTGATTTGCACATACTCCATCTACATTTACTTAGGGATATGGTTTAGCATAGGATGGGAATGGTTGGACTTGATGATCTTAAAGGTCTTTTCTAACCTTGTGATTCTACAGTTCTCCGAGAACATTTCTGTAGTGGGTTAAGTGGTCACAGGAGCTGCCATGCTGTGAGATACAGCCCTAAATAGAGTCAGAAGAAACACAAGGAGAAAGAAAAACCTCCAGAACATTTCTGAATTGTAAGACAGATGTAATTTCTTTGCAGTTTTCCTATTAATGAGAATCTCTTTGTATATGATCTACAGGAGGCAGGTTTGCTCAAACCTTATCTGGTCATTAATGGCATGGTTTTGTGTCAATCCATTTTGCCTTTCCAGGAAGTAATTATTTTTTCTCTGAAAATGGCCAATGCTATAAAAAAGTAAAATATGGAAAACAAAGTAACTAAACTCCAGCAAGGGTTTTAGCTATTTAATGAATTCTCTCTGTTAACACAGAATGGGCAAAGGCTGCTTTCTCTTCAGCAAGGATCAAAGAGGTCTGGCAGTGCTAGTGAAAGAAAATAACTTCTTCCATGGTTTGTGAGGAACTAAACAGCCAAAAGCTGCCTTGGAACTAAAAGGTCAATTTTATATGTAACTGAAAAAATAGTGCATTATTTTTCACCAGGATGTTTTTGTTGCAGGTGGCATTATCACAGCACCCTTTGCTCCTTTCCACTGCCTGCCAAATGTCTCACTGAGGTATTGTGTCCTTCAGAGTGACGACAGAACAACCCTGTTAGACACTGAAGGTGATGTAAATGTTCTCAGAATGCTTATGAAGGAATTCTCTTCTTTCTGCCGACTTTTAACACTGTTTAGAACAAAAGGTTAATTGTGAGATAAGCTCCTATCTTCCTGTTTTGACTTTGCAGCTCTTGTAAAAATAGATGATGGGGAATAATTGTGATGATCTTTAGACCTCAATTTTAAAGATTTCATTAAACTTTAGACAATGCAATTCCTTCTAAGCTGCTTCTTAACATGCATTTGTCAAGCAGGTATTTATCTGCTTGTAGAGCAATACATCTGATAGAAGATGGCTGGTATCGAGTGTTACTTCCCTGACACTTTAAAGACGTAATTTATCCAATTAATAGCTTCCTTGAAAACCGTGTGGGTAAAATAACCCACTGAATAATTAATATTCAGATATAAATTATTGAATAAAGGTTAAAAGGTGCGTAACATAAAAGGCTATCTTCAAGTCAGTTAAAACATTCTTACAGGATGATCTTTCTAAAATATGGTACATAACTGGCAGCAATCCAAAAGGAAAATAATTTGCAGAAAAAAGGATTATAACAGGATTTTTTTATTTCACTAGAATCTCTTTGGTTGAATTTGATCAATCACCTTATCTTGGTTGTTCATTTTGGGTACATGTTTTTAATAAAGAATCGAGGAAAACAAGAGAAATAGTTTTAAAGAAAACAACAAAATCCTTAATTATGAGGATTGGAATGGTTAAATCAAAAGAAGGTTGAGAGCAGATCAGATAACAGCCTTTGCCAACAAGAATGCTGTGAAAAAGAATGGTGATTCTGCCTTCTCCATGCTTTTTAAGTGTACAAGAGGATGAAGTTGGTCTAATTCACACTGGGGTTTTTTTGTTCTTTCTGTATCCTTTGAAAGAGGCCTGTTTCATAATCTATATATTTCCTTTCCAGTGCAGACATGTGTCTTCCATTTCTTATAGCTTGTTTTTTTCTCAGGGACCAATTACTTCTCCAGTGTCTAAATCTAAATCTAATACATATATAATATATAAATGCAAAATAAAATATGTGTATATAAATACAGAAATTATTTATTTTATATAGAATAAAAATATGCACAATTAATTCTGAAATTTTAAGATGCAAAAAGTGTATTAGAACTGAGATTATTTTCTTTCATAACTATATTTCTTCATGAAAAAAGAGAAATTGTCAAATTATAGCACAAATAGATTGATTCCATTGCTGTTCAACAAAATGAAATTTTTTTTAATAGAAATGTCTGATCTTGGTACAGAAGGAAGAGCAAAATGTAATAAATGTGTTTGTTACTTTATTTTCCATGACAAAGAAAATTCAGTGTCCTTAAAAGTAATGTATTTTCTGTCTGGTTTAAGTTAGCATTAAAATGACAAGTCTGAAGAAAAATACGCTTACTACATCAGTATAATAATTGTATTGATCAGATTGTCCTGCTAGGCAATAGATTTGTCTTGTACTGCTGCCTCTTAGTACTTTCATAACTTTCTACCTTTTCTACTAGCAAACAATGTTGACTTAAAGCTTAAACTAGACTTGAAATACTGAACTGACAAGGAATTTGGAACACTGAGAATCATCGATAGTGGCTGCAACAATTAAATCTTCAGTGATGGAAGAAAGTCTAAAAATAAAGTCATTTTTGAAGGCCAGAAGCCAGGCTCAGTACTGTTGTATCTCTGCAGGTAACACCTAGTCTGGTGCTGCTGATCATCACTATTTTAAGGAGTGAGCAGCAGAAAAATATAAAGACACTTCTGAGTTAATCAATGGAAAAAAGCCATCGAACACATGCTTCACCTGTACCTTCAGAGTAATACTGTTTGGTAGAGCATTTCTTCATGCTCACAGGATACTTCAGACAAAAAGCACTCCACACAGCTCTACCTGACAATAAACAGAAGTACAGTTTGCACAGTAACCATGGCAAAAAGCTCTCAGTGTGGATATAATACATGTGCTGTCTGATTTTCAGCACATAAAGCATTGCAATTTCTTCAGGTAAAAAGACTTAGTCACATGTGGCATTCTGTGGAGCTCATCTGTCACTGCATTTCAAATAATATACATGGAGCACGATATATTTAGCTTTATCTTTTTTCTGCACGTGGTCTTTGTTCCTCAGAATATTTCTATTAAATCTGTTTTTCCCCTCCTGTTTATATGTGCTACTCCACTATTCAGTTCTCCTGGATGCTTGTTTACAAACAAAGCTGAAAAATAATTGATATTGAAATGCAAATACAATATAAGCAACCTGCCTCCATTGCATTAAGATGCATAGAAAACAACCGTATTATACCATTCTGAGCTCTGAATGTGCTACCAAAATAAATACAATCCATCACTAAATACTTTTTTCATCTCATAATGGGCCATTAGCGAGCTGTCTTCATACAGCAAATAAGAGCTGAAAGCAAGCAGCAAGAAGAAGCTAAGAGTAAACACGTCACACTTGGAATTAGGCAGGAGGCAGAGTTTTGGCTGTCTTCACGCTTACTCTATATTCACTGGCTTCTAGGGAGCAATTCTTACCAACCTAGGGGAGAAGAAAATCAGACTGAAATACTGTTTCAGACAGCATTATAGTGGAATATCCAGTATAAATAGAATAGGACATGCTGCAAATGCTGTTATGTGAACGTTGTAACAGCAAAGGAGATATGTGATGCCTAAGCGATTAGAGCCCCTTGAAGTTTTCTAAAGAAGTCAGTTTTTCATTTGAAAATGGTTATTCAATGGAATCGGAGATTCCTCTTGGCTCCCACAGGTGATCTGTGCTGGCAGAATTCCTTCCAATCCATTCCTGGGACACTCATTCCTTTGGAACCCCACATGTGACTGTGGCTCTGGACTTGATGGCTGACCAGCGTCACTGCCAGCTCCCTCAGCTTGCCTGTGGACCCTCCTTGCCATGCCAGAAATATGAATAAGTCTCTGGTTACATTCTTCCAACTTCCTCTTCCCTGGAAAATTTCTTACTGCTGAAATTTGGTCTGATACTGAAGAAAAAAGCAGCTTAACCCCTCCCCCCTCCTCTTCTCACTGCACTTCTGAAAATGAGACATTTCTGCAGGGTGGAAATTTTGGCTTAATGTCTGTCCTTTCATAAAATTACTATGAATTTTGACAGAGCAGAGAAATCAGCATGCTACCTCTGGAGCTGTAGATTGAACATTAGATTGGCAGAGTAATTCTAAGGGGGAGAAGTGCATTGAGGTCCAGTTTAAGCTGGGAATTGGCATTACAAATCAGTGAGAGTGTGCTGGCAGAGCAGTGCACTGTGAGCACGGTCTGGCTCCCTGTCCTTCTACACAAGCCAAACCTCAGTAAGCTTTCCCTGAGAGATTCCATCTGGTAGATACACGTACTCAGAGAGGAATTATTGATTGTGTTTGCTGTCTAATTTCTGATGCTTGATGGTGATTTGTGTCTTACATTGGCATCCCTCTGGATTGCCATATGAAACACAATATGAATTTAGTCAGAATGCATTAGTTTTTGATCAGATGATTTGAGCTGTTAGCAGTTTGCTTTACATCACCAGCACTGGACTATTTATTCTTTTTCTGGGTTTAGAAGTAATGCAGTGTCTGGACTTTAAACTTGTTTGGTAATCCCTAAGCATTATTATAATAGACTGTTCCCTGACTGAGCCAGTACAGAACTTGCAACAAATACTATCTCAGGAAAACACAGACTTTCTCCATCATTCACTTACTGGTATAATTTCTCATCTTTAGCCTTTTTTTGCTCCATTTGCAACAGGCTGGGAATCAATTAAGCCTTGAATGGCTTCGATGTTTATTTGGAGGAAAGAAACACTTGCATTTATGTAAATCAAACTATAAAAAGATCAAGAAGCTTGACAACGGTGAAGTGTGGAGATGATCTCTAAAAATATCAAGGAAACAGCATGTCAGAATGTAGCTTTGCAGACACTCAACCTTTTCAGGCTATCAAACGATTCATCTCAGCATCCAGGAAGTTAATGATAAATGCAACTGGCTCTCTGGGGAAGTAGAACAAATGCTAACATAGTGTGTGCTTTAGTTCTGATGCTGGGAAGTCCTGCCTGCCTTTGGGTCTGGAAGGGGGATTGTGCCAGTTATATATTTTTTTTTCTTTTTTGGCAATTTTATCTGCATAAAAAGCAAAAGCTTTTTGTCCAGTGTTTCTGGAGTTCTGGAGGCTCAAGGTTGTGGGAAAAAACAGGAATCTGTTCTTTGCTTATTAAAATCAGAGGATCTGGCATGGAGAGCAGGGAGGGACTAACATGGTTTGTGCTCTTACTTCCCAGCCTGCTCACTCCTCTGCAGTTACTTGAGTGTGAGCTGTCTTACATAGGAGGAACGTGGAGCTTCAGCTCATGGTGGTATTTACATGTTTTTCTATAACACATCATAGGAAAAGTGAAAATTTTGCGAGAAAGTTAAAATATTGGGAGAAAGTTGACATTTTTGGTAAACTTTTTTTTTTAATTTGTATTAGATTTAATTCATTATTAATTTTATAAATGCTAACCACAAGATAAAACTTCTGATGTATTTTAGATTTCCTTAGGTGGGGATATATGAGGGCAGTGCCTCCATGTCCCAGCAGTTCCCACGATAGCTCCCAGACACACACACCTCCCTTGCTGTGCTTGTGGGCTTGCTTTCCCTCTAAAAGTTAACTGATGTCTCTGTACTGGAACTGGGGGTCGGTATGGGAAGAAGAAAAGCCTCTGCAAAGCTGACAATGACTTTAAAACTTAATGGAATGAACAGCTAATATTTAATCTCCTAGACAAGTAAATACTTTAGAATTCCTTCCAAAGGGCAATAAAAATGGAGCAGCTTAAAGAAAAAACGAAAAGAAAAAGGATGTATTTTGTATTTCAGATATTTGCTGGCAGGTCCTGAGCTCGTGTAAATCAACTCTGCTCTGGTCGTCAGCAGACTTCTGGTGATTGATGTCAGAAAGGATCCTTACCTTTCCTCCACCCATGGAAGGAATGCTTTGTATGGAAGCATTTGAATTCCAAAGTGGTAGAGATCATTTTAACCAAAGAGTGACTTACTAAAACAAAACCAGAAAATAAAGATGAAACCACTTGTGTACATGTGTACCCATTAAGGGGGCAGACACTACTGTGCATACAGGCTCTGCTGGCTCAGGTGTACCTACAATGCTTTCTATGCAGAGGGAACCCAGGTTAATTGAAAAACTTTTCCTTTGTTAAAGAAAAAAGAAAAAAAAAAATAATGTTAATCTCAAGTTTCATTAGAATCTGACAAGAAAAATCAATGGCTATCTAATTGAAAGAAGAGACCAGTGGAAGGTTACTGTTCCAACAAGGCTCTACCAGGGGCTAAAGACTCTTTCAATGGAGGGAGGGAATTTGCATGCTTGCAGGAGTGCTCTCATTGAACTGGTCGGCAGATTTAGGAAAAGTGATCAAAGATAATTGTGCTGGAAATGATGATTACTGCTGATTGCTCTTTTGCAGGGTCTGACCTGATATAAGACCAGGTTCTAGTGGAATGTACAAACCCTGAGGCACTCTAAGTAGGGAATTGAATTTCCCTTGATAATTCAAGCTTGCGTAGCAGATTTGGAGTAGGGTGGCAAATTGTATCTCCTAAGGCTTAAGCAAACACGTGTATGCTGCCCTGCATTGAAGTGTGAAGGAGGACAAGGTCAATCTCTTTATTTCATGTGAGGAATGAGAAGTTGTCTGTAACATCTAATATTATTTTAAAGAATAAATCATTAGCAGAACAGACCTAATTATTAAACCAAGGATTTAGGTATCAGGTTTGAAAGACCTGGACGTGCAGGACTGCTGTGCTCTCAGTATAGTTTTGAACATCTGTATGTGGACACATACCTCTGGCCAGGCCAGAGGTAACCTCTCCAGGCAGCCAGCCCAGGTGAGCTGAGTCAGCTCAGGTGAGCTGAGTTAGCTGAGGCTGTTTCCACACCACCTGACATCACTCCCCATAAAAGTGGCTGGTTGGGGAAGGGCGTGGACTTGGTGCCCTCAGAGCAGTCTGAGGGGGTGTTGGGTCTTCCTTGTGTTGTGTAGCACTCTGTAATCCTAAAGTTGGTAAAGTACTCTGTGTTATCACTGGGTGTGAATGTAATTTGCTGTTATTGTTCTACTTTTATGGTGCTTTTGTTAGTAAGCTGTCTTTATCCCAACTCTCTCTCCTCAGGAACGAGTGAGTGGTATGTGCTGTTCAGCCACAGTTTGGAACTAAACCACCACAGTGGTTTAACAGCCTAAAATTTGATATGTATTGTCAACACTGAGCAAAAAAAGGCCACAGAAGAAATAAAATCAAATTCTTGTCTCGAGGAATTAAATCTAACTGTAACAGAGGCTTCTTCATAGTGAAACAATGCGAAATCCTTAATGAGAGTGTGAGAGGTGACAACTTCTGTCACATCAAATGGCCAAAATATTGTATTTATTTTAACTCAAAACTGCTTGAAAACATTAACGAAGGGATAAGGAAGCCAAATTACTCTGGATTTCCAAACACACATAATCCTGCCCAAGATCAGTGCTTGGCACATGTGCCAGTGTCCTCTTTTAACTCCAGGTTTCCTCTGTTGTAGTTCATTGCTTGTTGACCAGACTTCTGTCTTGTAGACCAATCTTTCTCATTTTACTCTCTGATGATGCCATTCCCCCAAGGTAATTAAGTTTTGTTAATTTGAAGAGAAAGGGCCATTATATACCTTGGATGGGAACTGCTATACAAGGGTCAATTATTATAATGAAGATGATTATTAAGCATTTCAGACTGTCTATTTTCTCTATTGACAACCTACTTGCAATCATTATTTTATATGAATATTCATAAGGATGGCAGAGATATGAAGTTTGATACTTGGCAACATTTATGCAATTAAATACACATTTAAATTCTGCTGGTAGTAGTGGAAATTAAAAATCTTCAGACTGATTAGAAGCAGGTTAGGCTCTATTAATCCCCACAATCTATACATCTATCCTTGCAGCTATCTGTCCTCTTTAGATGTTTCAAAGGTGTTCATCTGTGCCCTTGAATTACAGAATAATTTCAACTCTTTTATCATGGTGTAAAATGGCCCAACTTCTTAAGAATGAATATCTATTAAGAAATATTATTTACATAAATATCCACACCAATGTCTTAATCTCTCAAACATAAAGTGCCATTTTTCATGCAGTCAAAAAACTTAATAGCTTTTCAATGTGAAGAAAAGTGTCCCATTTGATCAAAGGAAAAAGAGTAAGGAGAGATTAGGCCTATGGCTGTTTGATGGATAGAAGTTTCAATTGAATAAAATCCATAATTATTCCTCAGTTTCTGAAAGAATCAGAAGTTAGGCTTCTCTAGAATTACCTTCTAGCTAATTGGACCATTCCCTTTTTTCAGTATTTCTTTGGGGCTTCAGTGAGTAGTGGTTGTTCCTGGTCTTTTACTACAACCTGAAAAAAGAAATCAGAAACTAACTTCAATTTCATGACTGGCTGCTGTTAATCTTGGGAAAAAAATAATCAGCTGCTTGCTCTGCTTCTGAATATGTCTCAATTTGCATCTATTTCAGTGACGTGGCAGATTTGTGGTAGAATTTTTTTTCTGAAATTAAATTTGTTGAATTTTTGTTTGTGTGTTACAGCCGTTGTCAGGAAAGAGAAAAGAAGGGCAGTGGTAAAAGCTGGTTTTAAAGGCTTTTGTCTGTTGTATTTGAACAGACAATGCTACTGCATTCATCTGAAGTATCCTTCAGAGTGCCTGTTCACCCTTTGCATAGCCCTGAGAGTCCATTTATTTCACACATCAATTACACACTTGACATTTTAACACTGAGTCTCTGATTTTAATGGGTTTTAGGTACTGCATTATGATTAGAGAGAAATGCCTTATTCAGGAAAGGAGACACCAATCACTTACATTAAGAACAGAAACATAAAATGCAGAATGTTAAACTAATGTAACTGGAACTCAAGAAAAAGATAAAATACCTGTCGAATTTCCGTCTCTTAAGGTGTTTCTCCTGTGTGTGATGAGTAGGTACACTGCTGCTCTGATGTTTAACTCATTTTTGCTCTGCGCTGTTCAGAATAGGAGTTCCCTCATGGTTCTGATGTGTCACAGCCTTTAACATTGTTTCAAGGGCAATTCGATGGAATCTGATTCTGAAACCACCCCAAATGTTGTTCTGACTTACAGTAATTCCCAAGTGGTAATTTGCTGTTTTCAGCTTTCCTCTTGTAAGATCCATCGTTTCGTTTGAATGTCAACTATGTGTGGCTAATGGCTGAAAGTTTCTTAGTTTCTTTTCAGTCTTGCCTCTAAGAGACTTGTCTTTGTTTAGTTCTTTTAATGGAACATTTTTCTCTAATAGCAATTAGTCCAAAGCAAAGATACTGTTTTTGTATAACAAGACACTTCTGTGTGCTAACTCTCTCAGTCACAAGTGATCTGCAAGTCATTTTACAACAAATTTGTTGTTATTTTATTAGCATCTGCATTTCAAAAACTTTTATATTAATGGAAATTAATAACTGAGTTTAATAACTGAGTTTATTAATTTAGTGTTTAAACTTCACACAGGTTCCTGAGTTTACAGAAACTGGAGAAGAGAATGCTTGACAGGAGTAAACTGTTTTAGTTGGTTGCTGTCTGAGAATAAGGAGAAGACAAATACATGCAAAAAAGCTTCAGGGAAATAGGTGAGATTTTATCCTATTTGCTCTGCCTTCTGAAGGTGGTGCCTTAGCTATTTTACAAAGCTCTTTAGCTGAGAGTTTGTCAGTCCATATGAGCATCCATGTCAGGAATACTTAACTCTTGTTAAACAAGATATTGTTTTCCTGGAAAAATAAGAGGTGAAAAGCAAACTATCCAGGTTGCGGGCTAAGTCTAGCCAAGTATTTTCTCTTTGTCATTAATAATAAACCAGAGTGCATGCAAATTTAGCTTGAAGTGAGCACAGTTTACACATGCAAGTGAGCAAAAATTCATCCCTTTGAGAAGTCTGTGTCTAAACTCCGTGGCATGAGCCTGTAAGCCTGATGTGTGTGTATATAGATCAGTCTCAGGTACTCTGGGCAGAAGGGAAAGAGTTTGCCTAGAGTAATTCCATTTAACCTGTGTTCATGTGTCATCTGTTATTCAAGATATTTTGAATATTCCTCTTGAAGTGTCTGTAGAAAATGAGAACCCATTACCATTTCTATCCAGTGAAATCACGACTAGATTTTTAAGAATTTCATACCAGACTGGAATTCCTCATGTTGTATTTGACTGGATCTACCTAATCATACCAGTGTGGCATTTGGCCTACATTAGGGCTTTAGACCTCAACCAGGTGGTTTGCTGAGAGGTATCTCAGAACCTCACTGCAGATGAAATAATTTGGCAGAGCAAAGACACCAGGACTCAGACCTGAGAGCCTGTTTCTTATCTCCCCATATGGATGAGAATGTGGTAAAGTTCTAGCCTGAAATGTTATCATTAACAAGCTGCTTAGAAAGCAGCTCCTGGTCCCTCCAATCAGTTCATCTCCCAGCTCCAACTAGTGATCCCAGAGCTTCTGAAGGCAAAGTGTGTGGGGCTTGTTTTCTGATAACTTATGTGATTCTGTTTGAGAGCTAGCAGAGCCTGGGAGTGCCCAGACAGTCAATTACAAGGTCTCAGATGAAAACATACCTGATGATTGTTTCAGAAGGGTTGGCATCTCATTGCACACCATGTTAATTTTTATTGTACTAGCCAAGGAGTTAGGACAATGTCCATACACTGCTGCTTGCTGCCTATCGGTATCTCTAAAGCACAGGATCAGGAAGTGACATGGGGTGTCACTGTTACAGCTTCCAACCAAAACAGAATTTGTCTCAGAAGATGAGAACCCATTTCTGATGTGAAATACCTTTTTTTCTTTTTCTCCCTTCTTTTCCTGCTGGAATGATTTCTGACTTAGAAATGAAAATGAGAAGTTTTATGGTGTTGCTGTTTAATGTACTTAAATTCTGATCTGACAGACTATACTATCGCTACAGGAGGTAAATTAAATCTTCATCAAAGTGTTATCCACAGCCTTTGGGCTAGGCTATGGAGGGCACAGTGCATAAATTGCACCACTTGGCCCAAGGCACTATGAATCATATATGCTTCTAGGTCCAATTTCCTCTGTATTTCCCCTAGTTCCAGTGTGCAAGTACAGAAGATGAGTAAAAGTTGCTGGTTTATGCAGTGTTGGTATCAAGACCCAGATCAGTATGTGATTCACTTAGAAGGCACAGGGAGTTTTACAAGTAAATTTTCATCTCACTCCAATGGCTATTTAATTTCTGAGTACCCTATGTGTATATCACCACCTACAATTACCTGAAAGGAGGTTGGAGAGAGATGGGGGTTGGTCTCTTTGTCCAAGCAACAGGTAATAGGATGAGGGGGATGGACTCAAGCTGCACCAGGGCAGGTTCAGATTAGACATTAGGAAAAAGTTCTTCACCAAAAGGGTTATCAGGCATTGGAACAGGCTGCCAGGGAGGGGGTTGAGTCACCAACCCTGGATGTATTTAGAAGACGGGTAAATGAGGTGCTTAAGTATATGGTTTAGTAAAGGATGGGTAAGGTTGGGCTCAATCTCAAAGGCCTTTTCCAACCTAGTGGGTTTGTGATTCTGAGATATTCAAATCACATTTTCAACACTTAGAAATGTATTGGAAATGAAAATTAAAGTTCTCTAAAATTCATTTGCTGGAATGAGATCAAGGGAAACAGCATATTAGATCTCATAGTTAAGAACTGTTGGCTGTATTGGAGGTGAAACAGGACACATGCTGCACCATCCAAGCATCTACTCATGTCCTCCCATACTCTACCCAATTTTCTCAAAAAAGGGGATGATAGGTGCCCAGCAGTTGCTGTTTGTTATAGATCTGTGCTGGGGTATTCACATTAGACTTCTAATGAATGTTTACNTCTTCTAATGAATGTTTACATCCTCTTCGAAGTTGGAGTCTAAGCACATAGATTAAACTATATCTAGAACCATATAAAAATATTGGGAAAGTCTTGGTGGCTATAAATTCATAGGGTCACATATTGATCTTTTTACTTTGTTATATACTGTCTTATTGAGTAAATGCTGCAGTGGGAAGTTAAGGGAGTAAACTATTATCTTTATTAGTAAGGGTATGTAGATGTCAACTGGAAACTTGAACTGCATTGTTAAACTTC